>CM060452.1:2285400-2885400 GCA_030545235.1 Helianthus tuberosus
TGAGCCTTTATTGAGCATACAATTACATATCATTAAACTAAATGCTCATTTTTCGTTTCTTGTGTGAATAGCCGCTTGGTTCTTACGACTCTAGAACTTGCCATGACGATACATTCCCGGTCCTTACCAACTTAAACCCGAGTAAGTAAATGATGGAGGCATTAGGACTAACCCTTTTTATTTCTACACCATTTTTTTTCCTTTTTTTTACCACCTACCCAAAATCCCCCTATTTAGCCCCTTTGAGCCTAAACCTTTTCATTTCATAACCCAAACTAAACACCCTTTTTACCCACCAAAACCTTTTTCATTTTTACCCCTTTTTTTAGTAACAAGTTCGATTTTTCATATGACTTTTCAAAAAAAAATTAAAAAAAAATTTGTGTTGATGATGAAGCAAAAGAAAATAAACAAACAAGTTCATCAAAAATAACTTTTTTTGAATAATAGCTTCATCAAAAATAAAAGTTACAAAAATAGAAAGTCTTACGAAAACCGACACTTGTTACGCTTTTCGCCCTTTTTCTACTAACCACTAACCACCAACCCAACCACCTACCTTTAACCCAAGCCTAACCCTTCACCCACAAAGTCCTCTTGATATTTACAAAGGTATATAAGTTAAAAAGGAGGAGGATTGATTGCTTGGCAAACCTATGGAAGGTGTAAGTTCCATGCCGCTCTCTAGTGATCCACAAAAATACATTTTCGGCCGAGTGTTGAGTGATCCCCGTGAGGTATGTGAACTTGTATATAAATAGAATTTTACAAAGGCATGTTATGCCCTAATAAGTAATTTATCTTATGAAAAGTTTTAAATAAATCATGACGAATAGGATTGTAAATAAATAAAAATAAAATTAAATAAAGAATCTTGGAAATCCGGACACTCTACGACAAGCCCAAAAACCTTCTTCTCTACCCATTCCATTTGGGAGTGTAATAGCCACATATTAAAGAGTTTTGCTTGAGGACAAGCAAAGATTCAAGTGTGGGGGTATTTGATGTGTTCAAAATGCAACATATAAATTTCATCAATTGTGGCATAAAACTAACCCTTTTTTAGTACTAATGTTGGAAAAAGTGTGCTTTTGTCTTCCTTTTGTATTTTCAGGATTAAATGAGCTCAAATTAACAAAAGAAGTAAAAAGACATCAAAATCTAACATAAATACAAGAAAAGGAACAAGACGTGACATGCCCGACCCCACGACAGCATCGTCCCAAGCAAAACAAGACATCAGAAGCCTGAACACGCCCCGTGCTCAGCCAGCACGGGGGCGTGCCCAAGTGTCAGCAGAAAAGACAAAGTAGTAGAAGCTTCTATTGCCCACCACGGGGCCGTGCTCAGCGGACACGGGGCCGTGGTCAACTATAAGATTCGCACAATCCAGGCAAATCTTCATAGTATAAAGATTCTTCTGCACACGGGGTCGTGCTCAGCGGACACGGGGGCGTGGTCAACTAATAAGACAAAGCTGCATTAAATGAAGAAAGAGAGGATGTGGACACGGGGCCGTGCCCACTGGACACGGGGCCGTGCCCGAGCTTCTGTTCAGCCTATAAATAGGAGTGCTTGGCTCAAGCTCAAACCATCCCTTGGCACACCACCTCTCTCACACTTCACCCACCACCACCATAACACCATCATCCACCACCATCATCCATTGTCCATCATAGAGTGTGTGAGTCATCTCGGGATCCAAGATTGATCGTAAGAGTTCTTGACAATCAAGGTCATGTTTGCCTAAGTCTCTTAAATCACTTGGTGAAGACAAAGTGTCTAGTGTAATAGTTTTTATTTCTAATCTTTTGCACTTTTTACTTGGTTTTGTATTAATGACTTTAATAACTAGTTGCTTATGTTGAAGGTGATCTTTGCTTATCGTTTGTCCGTGGTGTCTTGGCATTAATTTACTGTCTATATAAAATAAAAGATTTTCACCATTCATATCTCCATGGTCTATATGGAGGTATGTTGGCTACCTGGTCGGGGGTTAAGGGAACAGTTTGGAAAAGGTCTTGCCATTGTTCAGCGTTTAGAGGTCCTGCAATGGACCTGGGTCAAATTTAGTAGGACCTCCTTCAATACTTAACGGTATTGGATGGCGGGGGTCCAAACTCTTTGATCCCCTCATAAGTTAACTACTATTAATACTATAACCCGGCTATTTAGGACTGTATCCCTGCTGACTCAGACTACTTAGTCGAGGGTAACGTCACCTCCAAAAGAGGGGCCTACCATAATTTGCATTAATAACTTAATTAATTATCTTTCAATAATCCACCCTTTTAGGATTGTATCCTTGCTGACTCAAACTACTGGGGTGAGGGTAACGTCACCTTCAAAAGAGGGGCCTACTACAATAACTAAGATAATCTCTTAAAATAGTGCAAAAGTGCGGAAATAATAAAAGGTTACACTAGATACGAGTCGGAACCAAGTGATTCATCTTGTCTATCTGTTTTTCTTTTTATTTTATTTTTTCAGCATTTTTAGTTAGTTTTTATTTTTCTTAGTTTAAAACATTTTTCTAAACTTTTATTTTGATTAAACGTTGAGGATAAACCGGTACTAAAAGCTCTTGTGTCCTTGGACGACCTCAGTATCTTACCAACACTATACTACGCTCACGATGGGTGCACTTGCCCATATGTGTGTTTAGTGTTAGTAAAATATCGTGTTTTATAAATTTAAAATTTGGCTAAAAATAAGTGTTAAAGGGGCTTAAAATATACACCTAATATATATAACACTTCACACGCATCAGAATCAAATAAATAAAATGTTTGATAGTAAACGTAAACGCACAGCCGGGTGATGGAAGCGTATTACATTAGGATAATGAGCCCGAGTGAAATGTCAAATGATTAAGATATGCATTGGGAGGGGGAGTACTTACACTCGAACCCGGAGAATGCAAATGTGTCTCTTAACGGGCCATTTTTGTAAAACGGCAAACCTGAGGACAAAGTCGGAATATAAAAGTGAAACGAAGTCTTAATACATACCGGAAGGGTTGTAATAATATCGACTTCGGTAAAACACCCGGCTGATGGGTAAGGAGTTAAACACATGAGTAGACCGAGAAACGGGAATTCGCATGAAAGTTAAAAGACTCGGGTTTTGAGTCATGACTAAAAGACGACAAGATGAAGTAAATAGAAATTTTGATAAATTACGTTCAACTATTTTAAAGTTGAACGGGTCGAACAAAGAATGAAGTTTGACATTCATAAGTGATGAATTTTCACGCGACAAGTCAAACGAATTTAATAAAGGACAATGCTTGCTAAAATAAGTAAGCGTGAACCGAGTAAATAAAACTGAGGAATATTAATAAACCTAGGCAAAGGATTATAGGCGTTAAAAACATTAAGGTAAAAAGAACCCGATTAATGGGTTGTAAAGAAGTATAATTATGAACCGGGAAACGATGAGCGTAAAACAAACCAATGTGTAAAAGATGTAAGGAGTCATAGAGTCGGAAGATTAGTCCGAAAGTAAACGAATGAAGCCTTTGACCACGGTCAAGGTCAACTAAAGCTCAAAAGCGAAAATAAATGATTCCCAATATAACAAGGGGTGCCTTGGAGCTATATATGTACATATATATAAATTGAATATAGACATGAATAAAAGATGAATCTGCGGGATCATCGTAACCTACGGGAATGCGATTAGTGTTAAGGTCTACGGGACCAGAATGACTCTCGGGTCACGAGTAGAAAGGGAAATAAACCTTAGGGTTCCCATTAAAAAGGGGGTGAAGATCTAAGGAAATAGCCTACGAGGCTACGTGAGAGAACCTACGGGTTACTTAAACAAAGCGAGGGAACCAGTTGAGAATCCTCGCGTAAAACAAAGACTGTAAAAAAAGTAAATGTCAAGTCGTCAAAATTGCTTGACATAAATTAAAGATAAAACGTTAAACTAAAACTTCAGTTTTAGTAAGAAATGACGTTTTTACAAATATAAATTCTGATAGGAATTCAAATAGTAAGCATGAAGGATACAAGTCTTGACACTAATAGGCGCAAGACGATATATTCGAAAAAGTGATGTTTTCGAAAATGAAAGGCTGATATGAATTAAACATGATGTGACACGATCACGGTCAAGAAATACAATGTGAGGTAGAATAACATTATAACCAAGCGAGCGGTAAAAGTAACTGGACTAATAAGTCTAGTTAGTGAGACCGATTAAGGTCAGCAATTTAAATCAAGAAATTTGGTTTGCTTATAAGCGGTAGATTCGGTATAACTAAACCGAATAAATAAATTTGAAAACAAAAGAATTTGTTGCTAAAAGTGAAAGATTTCACTAAAGACATTTAAACGGGTCAAGGTAACGGATTCATAAAGAATTTGATAGTATATGAAAGCGATGGATATCGCTAAGTTAACTAAACTAGTGGAAATAACGAGATTACGTTATTCCAAGTTGCACTATGTCGTATGAAATACGTAGACAATAAGTGACCAAAAAGATGTTACCATACTTATCTGGTAATACTAACAATTGGTTAAAAGTATAAGTAATGTTTAACAGATTTCTCGGATAAAATGCAATGAGTTTAAACTCAATGAATTATGTAAGAAAAGGTTTCGAGGACGAAACCTCTCTAAGGGGGGTAGACTTGTAACACCCCGAAAACGGGTTTGGTAATCAAACCACGTTAATACTACAGGACGGGTAAAATACAGTTACTGGTAAAACTTACCCAGTAAATTTTAGGATTTAAATAAATAAATCTAATATTTATTAAAAGGATGAGAAATACTTTGAGAAAGCAAAGTATGTAAAAGGCCCGAGATTTAACGGGACTTAAAATAAAACGGGTTGAGAACAAGATAAAGTAACTAGGAAATAAATAACCTAGTACAAGTCTTGTAATTAAATGAAAGAACAAAATATCAAGTTATAAACCAAACTAAAGTTGAGGGGCTTATGTTGTTAAATTTGAAACTTAATAACATTAAACAAAAAAAAACACACCAAACACCCATTTTGGGGTGTCTGGTCGATTAAGAACACAGGGGGCGACCAAGACTCCCCTCACAACCCTAGCTCTTGCATTTTCACCAAATTGAAGGCTCAAATCTGTTCCGAATCAAAATCCAAGCATAGATTAGTGATCACCTCAGTAAAGGGATCATGAGGTATGCGAAATTTTACTATGTGGTTCCATCTTAAATTTTAGATGAACTTGTGAGATTCGAATCTGAGCTTGCATGTTCGTTGTTTGGATGAAATTAGGGATGAAACTATGTCTAGGAGTAAACCCTAGTCATTTATTTGTTGAATTGATGTTCATGGTTGTGAATTCATGATCATACTCTCATGTGTCAAGTGGGTTTTGGAGAATTATGTTAAACACTAGGATTATCTTTGTTAACTTAGTGTATTTGAGCTCTATGAAGCAAATCCAGATTTATTGATATGAAGATTTGTCATGAACATGTGAAATGATGTTTAAATCTTGGTTAAATATTTAGTCATGAGCTTGATTGCTAGTAGTAAAAATTTCATGCTCATAAGGTGTTCGATGTAATGCCTAAGTGAAATTGGGTACCTACTAGTTCATATGAAGAACTTGATTATATAAGGTGTTGGGATGAATGCTAGTGATATGATGAACGGGTCTCACTTATAGATGAGAACCCTTAGTTCTTGTGAAATGAATGAATAAATTAGTCTTGATAATCGCTTGAACTAATTAAAGTGATTGAAATGTGATAAACGTGGTTAGAACTTTGGTTAAAACGGCGGCCTAAAGATAACGCCTACCGGGTAATTAAAGAATGCAAAAACTAGTTAATGAATTCGAATATGCATTTAGTATACTAATGGGCATTTGACTTTTAAAAAGTCAAACTGACCTACGATGTGATGAATGATAATTAGATATAGAAATGCGTAAGGTGGAATAATCGTATTAAGTCATGATTAAACTAACCACCTTGTGAATGATGAATAATAGTTGGCGCTTAACAAGCTAGGTGAAGCTTGGGGAGAAAGCGGGTCAAACGAATCAAGAAGGAAAAGAAAAGTGTAGCTTGGATACGAAGTAAGTAAAACTTACACCCCTTTTGTAGGACACGTGTTTACTTTATAAACTATAAATGCGAATGATGTAATATCCAAAATAAGGGTTCCGACACGATTGATACAAGTCGGAACAAGTATAAATGATAAAAAAACATGGTTTATGGTAAACGGGGCAAATGGGTGAATTTGGAAATTTAAAACCATGATTTTATTCTAATTTATGTAAATGTTTGGTCTTATAGTCCAAACGGGTCAAATGGTGATGATGACACCATTTGACAATATCGACTAATGTGATTGTCAAGTTGTGTGTTATCAGGAGCGAATAGCAATTTGGATAATTGCGACGCCATAGAATATTGGTTAATTTAATGCGAGGTATAAAACGGGTCTATATGTTAACTCGAGCCAGGTACGCATATATACAGATTTATAGTTAAAAATGCAATGGGGGCCAAATACCTTAGCAAAAGGACCTATGTCGTAAAAGGAGGAAATAAGTTGACGAAAATGCCCTTGATAGGTAAATCGGGCAAACGACCCTTAGAAGTCGTTTAGATATTAGTATTATCATTGGGTAACTCTTAGACACATGTAAGAGTTATAAGTATCAACCTTGGGGGTCAAATGTATATAATTCGCTCTAAACGGGTCAAAATAAGAACTTGAGCGTAAACTGGTTTTTATTATGTAAGAATCTCGTGATTTGAAATTAATATGATAGGGATATGGAAATTATGAATTTCATGAGTTTAAGGATCAAATAAACATGTTTGTTTGATAAAAATCAAACGGGTCAAAATTTGGTAAAAAGGGTAATAAGCCGAAGACTTAAAAGTCTGAAATTTTGTTTAACCGGATGTTGGATTTTAACTCCATAAGGTGGAGAATCAAATTACAATCACGTAGGAAGAAACGGTAGGCCAAACGGACAAGCGGATTGAAAGATACGAAAGTTTTCGTGTAAAAAATGGCAAAATGGGAGGTTCTGATACAAGGGCCACCGTAACTTACGGTGGGTACCGTAAGTTACGGTCAGGGCTAAAAGCCTTACGGCAGTTGCCTCCTGCCTTACGGTGGGGCATTTTACACCAGGAGCCACCGTAACTTACGGTGCCCACCTTAAGTTACGGTGGAGGCCAGTTCCAAATCCTTGTTTTTGGGATTAAGATGGCAATGTTGGAATTTCTTGATTTCCTTGTTTAATTCAATTATTCGACCCAAATCTTCCTTGTTGTATTAGTTATTTAATTATCAAAACTAACTTTTAAGTTGGTTTTGATCACAGGTGAATGTCAAGAGTCCCGGATGAAGATCAAGCATCGAGCAAGAACCGAGCACACGTTTAACGAAGCTTCCGCAATGTTGTTTCGTCGTTAATCTAAAACGGAGAATTAGACCACATTATGTTGTATCACTTTAAATTGTAAAAGTTTTTAATAAACCAATATTTTCATTGTAATTGTGACGGTGATTACATGATTATAGACTTAAATTTTATGAAAAACGTAAAATATTATCAAGGGTGTTACATCGTGAAAGCCTTGGATCTCAGCAGTGATGGACCACGACGGGATTGTTGGTGATTTCGGTGGTGTTTGGGGCTGAGGTGGTGATTCATGATGATGGTGGTGACATCTAGCGGTGACACTTGTAGGAGGAGAAGATGGTGAATAGTGATGATTAGATGAAGTAGAACCCTAGAAGCTTGAGTTGTAACAATTTAGCATTAATAATTAACTTAATTAATCCCAGTATGTAATTAAGAATTTAATATTAAAATTATAAAATTATCCTTCTAATTATCTGGCAATTTGGATAGAGTTAGAGGCGGGATCAAGGAGAAAATTGACACTTTTTAAACAATTGGGGCAAAATCGTTAAGATGACCAAACCATAGAGAGCAAAATGGAAGTTAGCTCTTTAAATAACTGTAAATTTCCCAGATGATCCTTTTCATCTTTAATCCACACCTTTTTAAAATTGCATGTTTGTTCCCCATGGCATTTACATTTGTCACTCGGATGGTCCCCTGGCTAAAGGGATGCAACTTCGTGATTTAGCACCTTCGAACGATGCAAGATCCAAGGTTGTAATGATATTTAAGTATAGGATGCAACAAATACGAGACGAGATTATTTGCGTTATACGCCAATGCACAAGATGATGATGAGTCTGAAGAAAGCGATGACCAAAGCGATGGGTACATCTCTGATGTAATAACATCCACAGAAGACTATTAGTTTGGTTTGATTTCGTCTTAGTTGTAATCTTTTGAATTATTAATGAATTATAATGAATTTAAGAACGCCATGAACACCAAGAAATTTACCTTGATTTCGTCTTAGTTGCAATCTTTGTAACTTTTTGCCATTTTCATCCTAACCACTAACTTAGTTTATTTTTTCTGTTAAGTTGAGGATATTTGGATGAAACTGACAAATATAAAACCACAGGGACGGTTTTGCCAATTTACTCAAACTCTTTTAAATTTCTTTTATTTAATTAATTTTGTTACATATATAATAAAAAAGAATATACATGCAATTTTTATATGAAAAAAATAATAGCTTTCTCACATAATTTTTATAAATTTTCTATTAAGGCAAAGGATGTTTATAAACTAAGACAGAAATTAATTTCTAATTTTTTATATAGATCAGTTTTATAAAAATAAAATCTACTTAAACCTCTAAATTTTATAAAACTAAAATGCTGGTGACCTTAATGAAAAAGATCAAACAAAAAAATCTTATCATATGTACCAAGTTTGTAATTCATCTTCTACTCTTTTAAATTCGCTCCTAAGGAAAAACAGAAGCTAGTGCCCCCTCCCCCTATCAAACAATGAATCGTTACCAAACCTTGAAATTACCCACCAAATTGTAATTATAATGCTATGAACCAAAAGTTTTTTTACTCAAGCCACTCTGAATAAGTATTAGTTAGTTACCCTCATAATCTTAAATAAATAAATATTTGGATAAATTACACTTTTCGTCCTTTATGTTTGTATCAGATTGCAATGGATACCCTTTAAGTTCAATAATTACAGTCACAATCCTTTATTTGTAAAACCCATTACACTCTAGGTCCTTTGGCTCTAACTTGGTTAAAGTTTCCAGTTAAGTCTAATCATGTGCCATGTACATGAGGGTAGATTGGTAATTTTATTCTCTTGGGGACTATTTTTGTAATAAACTTAAAGTTTTAGACCAAAACTAAAATAAATACATTTTTTACTCCATACCCCATCTCTAAAGAACAAGAACCCACGATCCAACACCACCGTATCCACTGTCATCATCATCGCCTCCCTCTATCTCCGATTACTATTCCGGTCACCTTGTCCGGCGAGACAACTTCACATCTCCGATGAAATCTACAACCACCGTCTAAACCCTATCCTCTTTATTCCTTCTTCTCCACCGACCCTTTTATAAAAGACACCTCTCTCACCCTCTCGGCCCTCTTAACACCAAAACCACCAAAGACCACAACCATTAGTATTTTGGCGCCTGAAACCGGTTTATAATTACGATTTGAAAGCAAACCCCTAAATCTCTAAACCCAATATCTATTGTGTGTTGGTTGTGTTATCAAACAAAACCCTAGATCTATGTAGAGAGAATCGTAGAGGAGACAGAGACCTTTAGGAATGTGAGGTGGACGGGGTTGTGGTGTTTTTTGACAGAGAGAAATGAGTTGAACACTGGTGGTGGCAGGTTCCGGTGTTGACATGACGACGGCAACATCAAACGTACATCAGTTCATCAACAGATCTGGCGACATCATCGACAGATCGAAACACATGCAGTTTCAAAGTTAAACGGGTCGCTTAATCTGGCAGTTGATGTATATGCATACAAGATGTTGATAAACTTTAGTTGAATTGATTTCATGATTCTTTGAAGATGACGCGGTGATATAATTTTCTTTACAGAGAACATACACTTGCAGGTTTGAACCCTAAATTAGAACTAAGTTGAAAGAGAGGTTTTATATTCTAGGAAGGAATCAGTAGGTAAAATGTCATAAATACACTCACATGATAATCATGTGATCTGACTTAACTTTTTAATTTAACCTTGTTAGTGCTAAAGGACGTATTGTGTAATGGTTTTACAAATAAAAGAATTGTGACTGTAATTATTGAAGTTAAAGGGTATCCATTGCAATCCGATACAAACATAAAGGACGAAAAGTGTAATTTACCCAAAATATTTTATTTCTACCAACATGTTTCCTAGGTGCTCGACACATTTAAAAAAAATATGTAACGTTTTACAATTTTTTTCAATCTCTACAGCTAATAAATACTAAAAGTTGTAATCGATTGTTATGTGTTTCACACCAATGACGTTTTCCCTTTATAAAACGGATTTATATAAAGAAGTTGTAAATTAATTTATGTCTTAATTTATAAAATTTAAAACATCCTTCACCTTAACATAAAAAATAAACTGAGTTAGTGATTTGGATGAAAATTTATAAAAATTATGTGACAAAACTATTATTTTTTTTCTAAAAACTCCATGTATATTATTTTTTATTATATATGTAACAAGAATAATTAAATAAAAGAAATTAAAAAAGGTTCGAGTAAATTGCCAAAAATCGTCCCTGTGGTTTTATATTTGTCAGTTTCATCCAAATGTCCTCAACTTAACAGAAAAAATAAACTAAGTTAGTGGTTTGGATGAAAATGGCAAAAAGTTACAAAAGTTGGGGGCAATTTGGTACAAAAGTGTCATTTTGGACGAAAATGGCAAACCTGTCCAAACCTCAGGGACGATTTTGGCAATTAACTCAAAACAATAAAACGCCAGGTGGTTATTGAATCTAACTAAACGCCAAAAAATCTTATACGCTAAAAATGAAGAGGTGTTGTGAGACACGCATGGGAAAAAGAATATAAAAGGACAAAAAAACCCTTCGCCTTCATTATATCGCGCGCCACGTGTTCGGTCAGGATCCGTTCTCACCGTTTTCTCTTGATCCCGTTTATATATATATATATATATATATATAGGAACAGGATCAGGAGAAAACAGCAAAAAGTGTGAGAACATTGAGAACGTATCCTGGCCCAACACGTGGCATGGGACATGATCTGGGTCCGAGGGGTTTTTTTTGTCTTTTTAGTATTCTTCTCCTTTCCTGATTTTCGCATTTGACATGCTGCTTTATTTTTTGCGTGCAAGATAATTTTACTGTTTTCTCAGGTTTCTTCTCGTTGAATTAATTCTTTTTGTGTCACATAGTTAATTTTTTTTGGCGTTATGGCATTTTCCCTATCATTTTTTGGCGTTGTGGGTCTTTTTGTTAATAATTGATTACCATAGATTAATATTTATAAAATTACAATAATACGAAATCAAAAAAAAAACTAATAGTCTTCCGTTGGTGGGATTACATCAGAGATGTACCCATCGCTTTGTTCATCACTTTCTTCAGATTCATCATCATCAAATTTTAGATTTGCGTATAACGCCATTAGCTCGTCTCTTCTTTGCTGCAGCCTATTCTTGAATACCACTGCATCCTTGGATTTTGGATCGTTTGAAGGTGCTAAATCACAGAGTTGTTCAATGATAGATAGCAACCCTGTCTTCAACATTTATTCCATTGGCAATGAATATTGCACCCCGTTTTTATAAGTCACTTCAAGTGTTCCTTCTTCCTCATGCATCACCCAAATGCTAAGTTTTGGTAGAGGAGTATCGTCAATATCATCATCATCTTCATCATCTTCTGCTGGAAATTTTCTCTTCAGTATTTTTATTACAGTTCGGGTTCTTTCACAATCGTTGGCCATTGGAACCCCAAGGGCCAGGATATCCCTCTGAACCCCTTCATTCATTCCAATCATGGCTTCGATTGTCCTTACCTTTACCCTTCTCTTATCAGAGAACTTTATGATGAATCGTTTTTTATTTCCTTTAAAATCTCCATGCAATAACCTTAGCCATTTTTAAAGTTTTTGGCATTTTGGACAATATGTGGCGTTTTAGTCAATGATTTTGGCGTGTTTGAGCTTGTGTTCTCATTGACTTTTTTTATATTTACTTTTTTTCCCGCACATGACAGGTAATTATGGCGTTTTGAAAAATATAAATAAATTTAATTCCCCAAGTATTTTGCTTTTAATATAATAAATGTTAGTAATGATGTTTTGCGTCGTTTCATTTTACTGTTTTTTGCAGTTTCCGTGTTTTGTTTTCAGACTCAACTGCTTTTATGGTGTAACACGTCTAATCTTGACGGCTGTAATTATGACGTTTTGTTTTCCAATGGCATTTAGATAACGATTGGACTTTTTTTGTTTTATATTCTTTGCACATTGTTTCATGCTTTTTTTTATAATATTAGTTGTTCAAAGTAATTTTATTATAGCTTGGTAGTTTTTTGGGGGCGTTTTTATGGCATCATAGCGTTTTACAAGCAGTTGCTCATTTTGACGTTATATTATATTTTTCATTATAGTATTAATGTACTTTTTTTGTTTATTAACTAAAATTACAAAACAAACAACAGATAAAGAAAATTAAAAAAAACAAAATAGAAGCAATTTATGATCTAAATCTTCATTGTCATCAGTGTATTTTTCTTTTGAAACTACAAGAACTGTCACAAAAAATGGCGTTTTGGGTTTGGCGTTGTTTGTTTTCTTTGTTCATTTGTTGAAGTGTCTTTGTGGATGTTGAAGATTTAGATCAACCCTTTGTGGGTGGATGCTATTTGCCCGTCGTCTTCATTATAATCATCGAGGCCAAAGTAGCATTTACACTGGTATTGGTCTCTTCTAATCATCCAAACGTTCTTCAAGAACAAAGAGGACAGAATGACATATGGGTGTCATCAGTCCCTCTTTTTTGAATTTTGTCCTTCTCATGCAGCAAAATCTTACTACACTCCCGTAACAAATCATTCAGCGAAAATTCATGTAGAACATTACTGAGTATCAAAGAAAATATGTTTGCCATCGTTGTATTTTTTGGCATTTTACATTGAGTTGTATTTTTTTAGGAACCACTGTGTTTTTTGTGTGTTTTTTTGTTGTGATAAACAAAAGGTGGTGAGACGTTTCTATTTATAGAATTTTTTTGGCGCGTAGTTTATGCGGGATATTATTTTTTAACAAAAAATGTAATTGACTTTTTATCCGGATGTAAGGTTTGGCGTTTCATATTATGTGGCGTTTTTGTAGCAGAGAGCTTAAATAAAAACACAGAAAAAAAGTACGCAGTGATAAAATTGGCGTTTTGTATCTTTTTGGCGTTTTATGTGAGAAATGATGTTTTACCTTTTTTACCCTTCATGAAGCGCGTCCACGTAATAAAATTGATGTTATTTACGAAAACGCCGCCGCTCCAATTTAGTCCATAGATTGCTTTGATCGGACGATCCATAACCGTTCTCACCGTTCTCACACTTTCTACCGTTTTCTCTAAATCCTGACCCTATATATATATTATATATTATATATTGGATGTTATGTATATAGTTTTTTAGAAAATTAAATTTAGTGTTTCATATATTTATAAAATTATTTATTTTAAAAATGAATTTAACTAAGATATACTATCTAGCCAAAGTTTGATCACCAAATTATTTTCTTAAAATTTATTCTTATTAACCTACATTTTCTTTATAAAAATAATATTCCAAAAAACTTTGTCCTAGAAATAAATAAATTATATGTATAAAAAGGATTAGAATCAAATACAAAGGCTCCTTATTGTAAGAAGGGTACAAAAGCTCCTAAAAAACCCACTACAAAAAAAAAACTTAAACATTCACCACCACCCAAAAACCTAAACCCCCACCCACCCCCTCCCCAATCACCCACCAAAAAAAAAGTTTTTTTTTTTTTTTTTTTTTTTTTCCGATGAGGTGGGGGGTGGGGCTTTAGGTTTTTAGGTGGTGGTGAGTGTTTAATTTTAGGTTATTGGACACTTATCACTCTATAAATCATTCTTAAGGGTGAGAGGGGCACTCCCTTTTAGGGGAGTCCCCTCTTTTACGCACACCCAATCAGGTTATGCCACGTCAACTCCCCTCTTAAACTCCCCTCACACCCCAATTTGATGGCGGCACTCCCCTCTTAGGTGACTTTTTATTTTTTTTTTGTTTTTTTTTTGTTGTAATTATGCATGTTTATAAATCAAAAAAATATTAATAAAAATTAAATAAAATTTAACAAAAGACATTTCAAAGTAGAAAATAAAAATAAAAATTACATTCAAACTAGAAAATAAAAATTACATTCAAACTAGAAAATAAAAATTTTAGAAATTGCACGGCCACCCGTACTTGTTAGCGATGTCGCGCTTTCGGGCGAGGATGAACGGCAACATTTCCGGCGGAGCATCGTCGTGCGGCTTGAGGAATGTTTTCATATCTCGATCGTAATTGTAGTTTCTCATCGTCTCGCGTTGTTCCGATATGAGCTCGCGAGCCTCCGACTCTCTTTTCTTCCTCAATTCAATCGCCTCCAATTCAATCGCGTGCTTCTTTTCTTTCATGGCGGTGTACTCTTTGAATTGTGCCGCCAACTCGGCCGAGGCCTCGGACGATGTCGCTTGACGCTTGACTCGCCGTTGTGTTCTTTGTGGCGAGGGGTCTTCGTTCATATCGGGTATGGAAGGGTCCACCTCAACGGGCTTTCTTTTTTGTCCCGAACCTTCCCCTTCCCCTTCCTCACCCAACAATGGGACTTGGGCCCATTTGTCGTGTTTTCGAACGACCTCCCATGCCTCGATATGTTGAAAACCGTTTGGATATTTATCTTTAAATTCCTTTAAAGCGACTTTCATCACGTTGACATCGCTACACCCGCTTCCTCGTGTGCGATCCTACATATTATAAAATAACAAGTGTTAAAAAATATAATTTTTTACATATTAGTAAACAAAATTAAAAAATATACAACGTTAAAAAATATAATTTTTACCGCTTGTTGGTATAGGCCGTTGAAAAAGTTTATTTTCGTCATCATCGGGCCCCATTTAGACCGTACTTGATGCACGGTCCGGTTACTTCCACCAACGGTGTCGTTAAAATGATTTAAAATCTTACGCCAAAAACTATCGCGGTTTTGTTGATTGCCCTTTTTTGTTGGTAGAGCAATGTACCCACGCTTTCGCCAACGCCTCTTCATGGACCTTTGTCCATTTTTGGCTCTCCATTTTTCCCGTTGGTAGAGCGTCATCTTCTTCGTTGCCGGCGTCTTGATCCACATTATATTCATCGTCGCCGGTGTCATTTTCATAGTCGCCCAAATTTTGAGTTTCGGGCACTACTTCCTCGTCCTCGTGAATAGGTAGAGGACGTTCAACATTTTCTCGTGTATATGGAACTTGTGGGGAACGAAAACCATACGGGTCGAAGGCGGGGCATTGAGGTGGATCCATTGATAACAAATTTTGATAATAGCCGAAAGTGGGTTGTGGTTGGGTGTTGTAAAAGGAGGGGTGTGAAGGTTGTTGGTAAAAAAAAACGGGGGTGGTTGTGAAGTATATCCGAAAGGGGGTTGTGGTTGTGCACTTGCACCGCTCGAACCACCACGAGACGGTTGCGAGCCCCGTCCCTTAGTTTTTTTCTTGGCTTCGCGGGTTGGTTCTCCATTGCTTGGTTTGGCTTTTGTTGTATTTGATAGATTTTTAGAGTATAAAAGTTTGAGAGTGGTGGGTGTGGTAAAAAATTAGTGAAGTTGGTTATTTATATTAGTTTAAATTGATTTTTTTTAAATTTGACCGTTGGAAAAATTGGACCGTTCCTCGAATCATGTGCATTTCATCGCGGTGAAACAATACCGAAACCCCTCCCCGATTTGGGTCCCCACGGTGACGGCGGCGGTGTTCCCGATCGGGGACTGGGGTCACCGATCCCCCTCCCCGCTTGTGCCCCGTACACCCTAAGAGCTTTTGTATAATAAGTTGACCATGTATGAAAAGGTTTAAACATTAAGCACAATTGACTGATGTATGCGTGTCAAAAGCCAATGTTTTCACGTCCGAATTGGACTAGACCGGTCATTTGGATTAAGAACCAGACATTGGACACACATGCAGTTCAATTTAATTTGTTTAACAACAGCAACTATATTTGTATATAGCTAAACAACAAAAAGTTGATAATACAACAGTATAATAGAAATTTACGCAATTAAAGATACATCAAAATTGACCCATCCTTTCTGGTTCTATAGTTGCCATCAGAGGCGAAGTATAGTGGGTGTTCGGGGGTGCACCCGCCTACCCTAATATTTCAGTTAGAAGTGTACAAGTTTCGATTTTTCGTCCGAAAATTTTAAAATTATATAGGATCCCCCCCCCCCCCCCCCCCCCGATTATTTTTCCTAAATTGTATATCCTAAATATTTATAAACTTTGTATATATAAATGATGGGTAGTTTGGTGAATATACACTTTGTTTTATTTGGAACTATTATTATTTGACCCGATTTGAATCGAATAGCCGACCCGACCCGACTCGAAACATAACGATAGGAAATTTTTTTTGGGTCTCATCACTTTACGCCCCCTCGAAACTTTTGATCAAGCTCTGCCACTGGCCACCTTCATCTTGTTTTTCACCCATAAGAAAGTCTCTTCTTTGATAGTCTCCACAAGCTTAATTATTTACTGGGATTATGTTCCCATTAAATTATTTGTCATTCCTGCCTAACCAAAGTCTCCACATACAGACCAAAACTACCAAATGCACCAACTTCTTCCACCTCTTGGAGCCCACTTGCAGCTACACATGCTTGAAGATCTCAGCAACATTGGCTTTTGACATACAAAGATGAGTTAATGGTGTTGAGTACTCAGATAGTTAAAAATTATTGTTTTAAACTCAATTAGTTAAAATCATCAAAACTAAAGATTTAAAAAGGTATTTACTCTTTTACTTTGTTTATTTATTTATTAATAGGTTAGAACTTGTGCATTATATTGGTTGAATTAATAAATTATTAAATAGTTATTAATAAGTCAAAAAACCAAAGTAAAAAAAGTAGTTAAGAAAATAAATATTAAATAAATAAGATAGAAGTGAAAAATTATGTTTTAATAATATTATTTCAAGCGAAATAATTATGATTTAATATTATTTATTTAATAGAAGTAAGATAAAATAAAGATAATTATGATATATATATATATGTATATATATATATATATATATATATATATATATATATATATATATATTAATCTATTATATTAATATTATTATAAATTAAAGGAGAAAATGACTTGTCACATTAATAGGAATCTTTTAATTAAAGATAAAAATATATTCATCTTTTAAAATATAGCTAATAAAACAACATAACCAAAATTAATTACCACGTCATCTGGTTTTTGAATTTGGTTTGACCACTGACTTTTTTTTAACGGCTAATTTCTTTAAATCTCTGTCGGTCGTTTGTGGGACTTGAACCCAAAACCTTCCCTTTCCCAACCTAGGTATTTTTAAAGGTTTTGCGTTTACCAATGGAACACCACCCCATTGGTAGTTTTGACCATTGACTAGTAAATCGATAAGAGGCAGGTTCAATAACCAATCCGAATACGGTAACATTATAAAAAACACCCGAACTAAATGTGCAACATGATTATATACATATATACAAAAGTTGAAAATCACTTTAAGCCAAACAAAAATGGGATCTCAAGTAGACAGCCAAACACAACTAATTCAAGGTATAATTCTTCAGTGTGTCATTTGATGTATAATGTTTATTATGATTATGATATCAAGCCTTTCCTCTGGTCGATGATTCTCTTCCTTTCTCATGTCCTACCTCTAAAATAAACATCTCTCTCCAATAGCCACAATAGATTTGTGACCACTTTTTTTCTATCGTCGTTTTTGTTGTCCCCATCTCCGGCCTTATAATTAACTTAATCCCATCTCTGTCACCCACTTGATCATCGTCTCTATCACATTATATTATCTTAGAGATTCTACATATGACATGTGTAACCGCAAACAAAGCATGTATATTATTGATCAATTATTTATCCGGAAAGATTAGAGTACTTACAATGAAAAACTAATCAAATCATATCTTCTAATTATGTTAAATATAAATTACAATAAACCATAATTAATTTATTATCTTTAATGTTTTTTACACTTTATTTCCATGAGCTTAATTAGCTAACGACATTGAACAATTTGTTTCGTTTAGTTAGTGAAGTTTTTGACTAATTCAAGACAGTTTTCTAACCGAGTAAAATGGCTTCCGTTCAGTCTAGCTCTGACGTAGCTGTGACCACAGTGGCGGATCCAGGGGGTTCCTGGGTCCTAGCAACCCCTCGGTTTGGAAAAAAGTAGTGAAAACCTCGGATGATTTGGAAAAAATTAATTAGAATCTACCAAAAGAAACCCCTGGAAAAATTTTCTGGATCCGCCATTGTGTGACGATCGAGACATCGTATACCTCACACGTTTCACTCAAGCTCGATCCATCGTCACATACTCACATGTTCCGGGCTTTAGTTAGCTATGAGGTTCAAAGATGGGTATGTTGAATGTTGATTAGGGCAAGAAGCTTCTATCTCCTAGTCAAAAGTTATAAAAATAAAAACCTAAACTTTTGATGGGTTCATTCACTTGGGTAATGGCCGACAAGTAGTGATTTCTAAATCTAGTTTTTCATTTTTCATTTGATGAGTATCTTAATTAATACGTCATTTGATATATTAGAAGTAAAGATAGACCACCGGCCCATTGAATAGACAAACATAGGGTAGGTTAATTTGTGTGTGTGTGAGGCAGAAGGGAAGCTGAAAATTGAAAGGATAATGAAAGTTGTCGGGCAAGTAAATCGGGTAAGTGATCGACCAGTCAAAATGGGCGGCAGGCTTATCCTTGTTCACGTGTGGGCAGCCCCACCACCCTCCATTTTGATTCTTTTCTAATCATCTATCACCATCTTATTCATTACTCTCTCTATTCATGGTTAATGTCATTTATCATTTCCATTTCAAGTTGAAACATACATCAATTCATGATTCCTAAATTCATTTTTATTTTCACAATTTAATTGTTGTGACAAATATCCACATATGCTACTGCAACAGTGTAAAGAGTCGGGTTGTATCGTTTAATAAAAATACCATTATACTTCGTCACATACTTTTAAGTTGGTTTTGAAAACAAAGAAAATATGTAATCGCAAGACATACAACGTATCATCAAGTTTGGTTGACAAACCCAACCAACGGAAGCATGACCCCATTGGAGGAGTTTGATGGCGTCCGCTGTCCGGTTTGGCACACACTCACATGCAATATAATATATTTTTTTTAAAGTGAGGTGTGATGCAAGGTTTGGAATGGTTAAGGTTTGAAACGATATGATGGGTTTAGACTTTAACCACCGTTAAAGATGCTATAAGTGTGTGCATGCATGATCACTCACTCATAAATTATGTAATACAAGAAAAAAAACACACTTGTAAGCAGTGGCGGACCCAAGATTTTTTTCCTGGGGGTGCGGAATTTTTTTAAAGATTTTAGACCCCTAGCTATATAAAAAAATCGGTTCATAGCGGGTCGGATCGGGTCGGGTCATGTAAAACAAGAAAAAACAAACAAACAAAGTTTAATGGCGGGTCGAATCAGATCGGGTCGGGTCCATTTCAATTCTCAAACAATCAAACCCTAGTTCCTAACTTCCTATCACATTAACAAACAAAACAACATCAAAGTTCAAACAATCCCTACTTTTATTTCTCTTAATCATTCAATAAAAGAACAAAAAAACTTATATATAGCATACCTTGGTCTTTAATTAGAATAATCCGGCGAAAAAAAGTGGTTCAACCCCTTTCCTCTTGAGAAATCGCGACATAACTTCCCTACTCATAGCCCATGTTCCGTAATTTTCAATTTAAAATTTTGAATTTCAAGCCCTAGTAATTATTATTTGCCAACCAACAATCATATAATCAACAAACATGTTTGCCAAGTGAGGCAGAGGGAGGGCGGGAGTCGCTGGCAAGTGGCAGTGATTTGGGTTTTTTTTTAATTACGTGGACTGGTTTGTTTAACAAAACTAGTAGTTGGGTTGGGCTTGAATGGGTATTAAGTTATTGGGGTTAGTAGGCTAACTTGTTTACATAATTTGATCGGGTTTCAATCCGTGTTCACAATTTTTTTACATAAATTCCTAACATTTTATTCTAAGGGGTGCGGTCGGAATTTTTCAAGGGGTGCGGACGAAAATTTTCAAGGGGTGCGGTCTGGATTTTTCGCGAAAAATACCATTAAATTTTTTTTTTCAAGGGGTGCGGCCGCCCACCCACCCCATAACTTGGGTCCGCCCCTGCTTGTAAGGGGGTGGGGTGGTCATCACTCATCACTCACTCATCAATCACAACACCTAATCAAGTTCCGTATGTCATCAACCATTTTTCTATCACTCACCACATTTTTTAGTGGCAATGGTCATCACTCACAAGACCTAACAATAAACTCTCACACCCCCTCATATCCATCCATTTTTCACGCGTGAAAAAATTCACGGAAACAATCCCATCACTCGTTGAACTTCATGGTGGCGGTGGAATTTGATAAACTTCCACGCGTGATAAACTACCATCACGTGTCCACCCCACTGGCCTAACTAGTAGCATTGGCAACATAGTTTTAAAAAATTTAATAAATTAATAATTACCTATCTATTTTCAATTATTGTATTTTTTTTTTAGTAAAATGCAATTTGCGTCCCTGTGGTATGACCCAAACATCAGGTTGAGCCCCTAAAAACATTTTTTTGCATTCTGAGCCCCTGTGGTATTCATTTCATAACAGTATGAGTCCCTGCCGTCAGGGTTCCGTCAGTTTGACCGTTTGCCAGTTGTGAAAAGTCCATAATACCCCCCACCCTTAATATCTACACTTAATAAATTCATAACCAGTTTCATTATCATCACATCATCAAATAGCGAGCTCTCCCAACTTTCAAGAACATCATCATCATCATCAACAGATCATCTTCATCATCTTCATCGAACATCGAACAGATCAGGTTCATCTTCATCTTCATATTGGTCATTCGATGATTCTGTGTTTATGTGTTTATATTGTGAAAAAACAGAGCGATGATTATGGGTTTGATTTTTTGTTTCCATTCAATGATTTTTGGTTCCATTCGATGATTTTTGGGTTGATTTTGAAAAAACAGATGGTTGATTCCACTCGATGTGTTTATGTGTTTATATTGTGAAAAAACAGAGCGTTGATTTTGGGTTTGATTTTGGGTTCCATTCGATGTTTTTGGGTTCCATTCGATGATTTTGGGTTGATTTTGAAAAACAGAGGGTTGATTTTGGGTTCCTCATTTTGAATGTGTTTGAATGTGTTATTTGGGTAACAGTTATTGATTCGATGTGTTCCTCATTTTGATTGAATGTGTTCCTCATTTTGATTCGATGTGTTCCTCATTTTGATTGAATGTGTTCCTCATTTTGATTCGATGATAACAATTATTTGGGTATGGATTTTTGGGTATGATTTGAATGTGTTATTTGGGGTTAGGGTTTAGGGTTGAATGGATTTTTTTTTGGTTTGATTCTTGTGGGTTTAGGGTTGAATGGATTTTTTTGGTTTGATTCTTGTTCAAAATGCATCAAAACTGAACGGATGTGTTTAGGGTTTTCGTTTGAATGTTTTGGTTTGAATGTGTTTAGGGTTTAGGGTATCAACTGAGTATTAAGAACTGATCGGATGTACAGAATGTGTTTTGGTTTGAATGTGTTTAGGGTTTAGGGTATCAACAGAATGTGTTTTGGTTTAGTTTGTACAGATTCTTGTGGGTTTAGGGTTGAATGGATTTTTGGTTTGATTTTTGTTGTACAGAATGTGTTTGGGTTTAGTGTTGAATGGATTTTTGGTTTGATTTTTGTTGTACAGAATGTGTTTTGGTTTGAATGTGTTTTGTTGTACAGAATGGCTGCGGATGTAAAGATACGCAAAACACCAACTACGAAGGCGAGAACACTTGACAACCTCCTAGAAGATGCGGTGCACATAAGAAAGTAATTGATATGAATGAATATAACCCTAGTGGAGCTCTTCGATTTTCCTTGAAATTCCAAAGCTCGCTAATTACATATCTACCACTGGGGTTATATTCATTCATATGAATGAATATAACCCAAGTGGCAGATATGTAATTAGAAACACTGGGGTTATATTCATTCATATCTGGATCAGCTTCCCGAAGTGCACCTGTCAGTAAAAATCCACAATTGCTTGTGGTCGTATGACGTTGTGGTCATATGTCGTTTTGTCTCTGTATTGTATGTTACGGTCTTTTGTTATCGAGTCTGTAAGTTCCGTCAACTCTACGAAGTTGGTATGACGTTTTGTCTCTGTATTGTATGTATAAAAAGTTTACATTTAATATACAATTTAGGCTTTAATAATTTGTTAAATATAGTATAAATTTAATTATTAGATTTCTTAACAAAAAACCAAGAAAAGAATTTAGGGGCTCAGGTTGATATTTCACTCATACCATAGGGACGCAAAGTGTTATTAATATATGCAAAAAGACGGTCTTACCCCTGCCTCTAACAGTCAACCTGACGGCAGGGACTCAAAGTGTTATGAAATGAATACCACAGGGGCTCAGAATGCAAAAAAATGTTTTTAGGGGCTCAAGTTGATGTTTGGGACATACCACAGGGACGCAAATTGCATTTTACTCTTTTTTTTTTAAATGTGTAATTCACAACAGACGGTTAATACACACCCGCAAGACGCAGGCCCGCCCCACTTCTGCCCCAAGGACTATGTTGTCTTAACGGGGTCCATGCCTCGGTAGAAATGGGACATAGCTTTCCCCGAGAAAATTTCCGACCCCCTGCCACTTGACAGGAGTTGCACCCTCCACACGAATCGACCGCCTGTTGTGACAGAGCGTCCCGCTGAAGTAAAAGCGCCGTAATAGAAAACTCGGGTTCCCTCAGGCTCGAACCGAAGTTCATTGCCATTCTTGGGTAAGGAATAACCCCAATGCCTCACCTTTGATGGAGGTGGAAATCGAACATGAGATCACACACATGGCCCAAGTCCTTTTCACCACTCAACCAAAGGCTCATTGGCAGTTTCAATTATTGTATGAAGCAAAGTTTACGGCATGGTGTACGTGTCTTTGCCATTATAAAAAAATATATAGCAACCACCACCTTTAATTGGTTGAGGTGTGACATGACCATATATGTCCCATTTGGTTATTGTCACATGTCCTTCCGCTTCATTGTCCATGTTTTTTTCTTTTTTAAAAAGAAAATAAAATTGTTGACAAAGGTGTTATCCATATCAATTCTCCATCTTAAGCATAGTTTGTAAAACACGATGACAGCGGACTCCATCAAAAAGGTTAGTACGAAATAGGGTTGCCAATCGTGTCGGGTTAACAAGTTAACGAGTTGAATATGTGAAACTAAACATGACCCATATATACTTCGTATTGTAGACATAACCCTAATCTAGACACAAGCAAAAGTTGTGTTGTTTTCATGTTGTGTTTCTTGCCTAACCAGGGGTGTTGATGTCGCAAAATGGTGGTGGAAAGAGAAATTACACGAAAGTGATAAGGAGGAAAAAGAAAGGTAGAGGTATCGGTGTGCCTACAGAGAAGACCCAGGCTAGAGGAGACAAAGAAAGCTTGCTAGCTAATGGTGTGAAGATACATGCCAATGGCCAGGGGTAGGCGAGCCACACTCTCGACTGGGCCCATTTTCCTAAGGGCCTAAATATACATACATACATATATATGTATGAGTATATATATAGGGTAAGGTTCATGCGAGAACCACCCTTATTGTGAGAACCGCGAGAACCAATGTGAACACAAAATAAAATCTAAAAAAAATCAAAAAAACACTCAAAATTTTTTTTTTATTTTTTTAAATATTTTTTAATAAAAAATCGCTATATTTCGTTACCATAAAAAAAAAAAAAAAAAAAAAAAAAAACTTTTTTTTTTCGAGTAACAGTTATCCATGCACATGTGCATATGTATCATTACTTCAACAAATTCGGTAATACGTTATCAGAAATAGACAATTTCACTTTAATTTACAATACCATTAGTAATACACTACTTTTTACATTACCAATATTCAAAATGCACATGTGCATAATTAGGTATAACCATGATATAACGTGTTTTGATACAAAAAGTTTGTGATTTTAAATGGAGAAGTAGACCCATATACATGTTTTTTGGTTAGTTATATCTAGTGGTTGATGGTTTGGTTATAGTTATCAATTTTTTATGTAATATGTTGATTGGATGGTATAAATGGTGTTTACATACATGTAATAAAGTGAAAATATTGTTAATGGTATTGTATTATGGATGGTAGGAGGTAATGGTAGTGTATTATGAATGGTATGATAGATGAAAGGGAAAGTGTATTCAAAGTGGTGTACAAAAACACCTTATTTCATGTTGATACATATAAATGCACATGTGCATTTCTAATATTGGTAATGTAAAAAGTAGTGTATTACATATGATAGTGTAAATGAAAGTGCAATTGTCTAATATATGTAATGAATTACGGAATTTGTCAAAGAAATGACAAAAATGCACATGTGCATGCTTGTGTATTATGGATGGAATGATAGATGAAAGAGAAAGTAGTGTACCAAAACACCTTATTTCCTGTTGATACATATAGATGCACATGTGCATTTCTAACATTGTTAACGTAAAAAGTAGTGTATTACACGTGGTAGTGTAAATGAAAGTGCAATTGACTATTATTTGTAATGAATTACGGAATTTGACAAAGAAACGATACATATGCACATGTGCATGGATAACTGTTACTCGGAATTTTTATTTTTTTATTTTTTGAAATTTTTTTTTATTTTTTTTATTAACAAAATATTGCGAATTTTTCAAAAAAAAATAGTAAAAAAATAAAAAAAAATTTTTTTGGTGTTTTTTAGATTTTTTTAGGAATTACTGTTTGTGTTCACACTGGTTCTCGCGGTTCTCGCAATAAATGGTGGTTCCTAACGGATCTTTGTCCTATATATATATATATATATATATATACATATATATATATATATATATATATATAAACGGGATCAGGAGAAAACGCCCAAAAGTGTGAAAACGGTGAGAATGCATCCTGGCCCAACACGTGTCACGCGACATAGAGAAGGGCGGATGGGCTTTTTTGTCCTTTCATATTCTTTTTTTTAAACGCGTGTCACATCACCTTTCCATTTTTTGGCGTTTAACAAATACGCGTCGTTTTTATTGTTTTTATATCAGGATCATAGTAAATATTTTGGCGTTTTAACTAAGTATGGCTTTGATTTGTTGTGCCAAGTAGAATATGTAAAAAACATCAGTAATTTTCTTGATGTTTATTTTTTTTTCTATCAAGTGTTGTGCCATGTAGGATGCAGGCCTATAATGTGACAGACAATTATGGTGTATTAAAAAGATAAATAAATTCAATTTTCCATGTAGTGGCTTTTAATATAATAAATGTTTGGCAATAATGTTACCGTCTCTTCATTTTACTGTTTTGCAATTACTGTTTCGTTCAATTTCTTCTGTCAATTAGTGTTGATTTTTCCAGTAATACTTTGTTTGGCGTTTTATATAGCAACATCGTGTTTTGCTAGCATCCGTTCTCAGTTTTCACACTATCAGGCGTTGGTGTTTGTAGTTTTTGGCGTTTTATACTCAATTTTTTGATTAGTAGAGAATTAGATAATAAACATTAGAGAATTAGATAACAAACAATAGAAAATGGAAAAAAATTAAAAATTATTATCTAATTTCTCATCCAAATCTTCACTATCATGAGCCTCTTCTACTTTAATTTTTTTGGTGTTTTGAACCTGGTTTGAATACCTTATGTAGATCTTTATTTTCCTACATAACGCCCGTCTTTAAAATATGCTTATTTTTGTGGCATCCTTTATTGTGGTTTGATATATCCATCAGTGTCATCAGTCTCTTTTTCATGAATATTTGTCCATCTCATTCAGCAAAAGCTTATAGAGATACCCACATCAGAGAAGAATCCATTCAGTGAAACTTCATTCAGAACAATACTTAATATAGAAAAAACGAGGTTCCGCATCTGTGGCTTTTTTAACTATTTTTTGGCGTTTTAAAGTGAATTGTTTCTAGGAAACATGGCGTTGTTTTTGGTTTGTTGATCAATTGATTGTGCAGAGACGTCTCTCTTATAGGATGTTTTTGGCGCGTAGTTTAGGCGGGATTTTATTTATAATAAATGATATTAATAAAGTAGTCGTCTTTTCAGTTTCAGTGTGTATTTTTACTGTTTTTGTTTAGTTTTTTATGAGTTTTATTTAAAGTCTGGCGTTTTTTAATAGCTTTAAGTGGTTTTTAGCGTTTTTTTTTTTTTTTCATTTTTAGCTTTTAATAATACTTTTCCAAATTACTTTTATTATAGTTTGGGAGTTTTTGGCGTTTTACTGCATTATGGCGTTTCACAAGCATTATGACTGTTTGACGTTTTATTAATATAATGTATTTTTTTATTCTAAGTTGAAAAATACATAACAAACAACAGGAAAAGAAAATTAAAAAAATAAAAATAGAAACAATTGATCTTCCAAATCTTCACTGTCATCAGTCTCTTTTTTCTTTGAAACATGTTCACTGGCGGTTTGGCTTTGTCAAGCTTGTGTTTTTGTGGCCGTTTGGAAAGACAAAATGACATACGTTTTTTGTTTGAATATGTATCTTCAAACCACTCATCAGTGTCATTTGTCTCTTCATGCCATTATAATATTCATCAATAACAAAACACAAAAAATGACATAAGTCTGACACCAGCATCTTTTTGTTTATGATTTGTCCATCTTATGCAGCAAAATGTTATTTGAGTCACGGAACCTCAGGGAAGAATGCATTCTCCGAAACTTCGCGTAGAACAATATTGAATATACAAGAAACGATATTTGCCATTTTTGGCGTTTTACTGAGTAAATAGTGTATCTGAAAGAAACGTCGATTTTTTGGAATCTTTGATGTTTGAGTGTTTTGGCGTTTTTCTAAGATGAATGGTATATAGTAAAATATGGCGTTTTGAGTAGGTGTGTTTGATGTTTGAGATGCTTTGTTTATATAGGGACGTGTTTTAGCCCGTAATGACGTTTTATTCATTAGTATGACGTTTTTGGTATAGAAGTGTAAAGACCCTTTTACCCTTAATGAAGCGCGTCCATTTAATAGAATTCGTGTTATTTACGAAAACGTCACCGCGCCAATCTAGTCCATAGATTGTTTTGATCGGACGATCCATAAGCGTTCTCATCGTTCTCACACTTTCCACTGTTTTCTCTAAATTCTGTCCCTATATATATATATATATATAGTGGAGCGCTAAAATGAAAACCACATCCAGTTGTAAGAACCGAGAGAACCACTTTCTAGCCACTAAATCAACAAGATGGATGGATGAGATTAAAAGTAACTAAAATTAATATTAAATACATTTTTTCTTATTATGTCTTTAATATTTTATTCTAAAAGGGTAGTTTAGTAAATTTACTTTTTTTGTCTTTTTTTCTTTATTATTTTTTTATTACTTTTTTGTATTATTAAATTAGTTTTTATTTTTTAAACAATTTTTTTTATTAAAAGCATTTTTAAATTCATATTTTTTTAACAAAAGATTTTTTTTTGCGCGCCGGTTTTTGCACGCCGTTTTTACGCCCAGCTTTTTCACGCATCGTTTTTGCACTCCGTTTTTTAAGCTCGTTTTTTAACGCGCCGTTTTTTACGTCTAGTTTTTTCGCGCCGTTTTTTACGTCCCGTTTTTTACGCTCTTTTTTGAACGCACCGTTTTTTACGTCCCGCTTTTAATAAAAGCATTTTTTAAGTTAGATTTTTTAAACTTTTTACGTTTTACGTTAAACTTTTTACGTTTTACGTTAAACTTTTTACGTTTTACTTTTTATGTTTTACGTATTACGTTCTACGTTAAACTTTTTACGTTTTACGTTAAACTTTATACGTTAAAAACTTTACGTTTTACGTTTTACGTTAAAAAGTTTACGGAACCTTTTCTTACAACTAACGACAATTCATAGAAAACAACGGAAGACATGATCAATTCTCAAACCCACAATATCAAAAACACAAATGGTTGGGCATCCAGGATCAATTCTATAGCAAATATAAACCCTTACAAAACGACAGGATCAATTCTCAAACCCACAATATCAAAAACACAAATGGTTGGGCATCCAGGATCAATTTTATAGCAAAACATAAACCCTTTTTTTGCGGACTGAACCTGAATCTTGACCTGAACCGAACTACATGTACTGGAATCGTGACTCGTCGTGAACCAAACTAAAACCTGAACCAAAACGACACCACCACTGCCGTGCCATCACTGTCTTCATCATCTCATCGGTTATCAACTATTAAACATCATCATTATCGGAAACCACACCCCCTCCGCCTGAAACGATCAGTACCGGCCCAAAAAAAACAAATAAACATGGATCTGGGAATATCTTAAAGAAACGAGGAAGTCAAAAAGATTTACTCAATTACACGGTTGCCGGAGCTTCGACCCACCTCCGCCGCTGCTCTGATCGGCGAACCAATGCCGCCGTCCGTCGATCTATCACCCCCTCTCGAATCGGGTGGGTGTGCTTGTCTCCGTCAGCACTATCGCCGGCCCACCACGACAGGGTGGCCGACTGTCTCGTCTCTTGGGTTGTCTCCGGCAGTCGTCAGGTGTCGCAGGAGGAACCCGGTCGCCGGAGATCGCCGTCGGCTGCCTACCTCCGCCGTTGGCGCGGTCGTCCACCTACCTTCGCCGGAGATCGCCGTCGGCTGCCTGTTCATCGGAGGGTGAGGGAGGAACTTGAGGAAGAGAGAGAGGTGTTTGGATTAGGGTTTGCAGGAGTGAGAGATCAGGGGAGGAGTTATATTTTTGAAGAGAGAGAAAGGGGTGAGAGATTTAAAATATCTGGTGCATTAAATGGAAAGAGAGAGAGAGATTTGACATTTGGGGTAAATGACCAAAATACTCTTTATGTTGGCATAATCTTATTGTTGAGAGTGGTTCTCGTAGTTCTTACAACTGGAGGTGGTTTTCATTTCAGTTATAAAATTTTACACCAGCGCATAGAAAAAACTTGCACCAGCCAAAACAAACGCATCGACAATTTTTTTTACTTTTTTTACAGTTGTGTTTATAATGTTTAATCTACGTTTGTGCAAAAAAAATTTGGTCCAACTCGCGCCAATCTATAATTTAACTAAAATCTTATAACTTATTTTGAGTCCAAACAAACTATTTTTAATCCATAATTGATGATCTAAATGTATTGAGCCATCTATAATCCATAATTATCTAAACAATAAAAAAACAATAATAATAAAAAAAGTAAATACAACACAACTCAACAACAGTCAAATACCATGCCACTAGTTGAACATCGGCCTCCGCTCTCCGCCCTTCGACGACCACCTTAGGCCCTTAGCCCATTGGCGCACCACCATAGCCCACCGTTGACCACCTTGATTCCATAAAGGTATGTTGTTTTTTCTACTTCCTTGATTCACACAATAAACCCTATTTGATAATTTTAAATTTAGCCCTAAATTGGGCGTTTTATTGAATGTTGAGCCATAAATTAAGTGTGTTGTTGAGTGTTGAGCTCTAAATTGGTTGTTTTGTTGATTGTTAGACTTAGAATTGAGTAATTGATGATTGTTAGATAATAATATAGAATTGATTAATGCTTTTTACTTTTGCATTTGAATTTGATTTGAAGAAATTATGCCTCCTATACAACCAATCGGTGCTCAAAAACGTAAAACGAGAAATCTAGATGAAGCAATGAAAAAGTCTCAACCCGGTGCTTTATTGAAGTTTATGCATAAACCGCTTGTCACGGTATGTCATTCTATTATTCTAGTACTATATATATTTGTTATGTTTATTGCTATAACGTTAATCGTCATTTAAAAAGTTAGTTTATAAAATTCGTTAGGCCTAAAGGATTTTTTCCAGCTCGTATGAGACTCTGCAAATGATGAAGGATTTCGATGGACACTTACGCCGGTGGAGAGCTTTTGGGCTTTGTTTCCTATAACCCTATAGATTGTTTCGCTTGAAAGTCACTACTTAAGTTTGGAAATAGCTTGAGATGAACTTGGCTATGCTCAGTTTATCTTGTTTAAGTTAAGCAAGAATTTAATGTTATGTGTCATAGTCTAATCTTACTCTCTCACCTCACATATTACAACCTAAGTGTCAAACCCCAAATTTATTAGCCCAAGTGTCCAAGCCTCTCGCATACTGATAATTGATTTGGTGAACAGTGATTTGATTTCTTTTTTTCATTATTCCGCATATTTGATGAGCTAGTATTATGGTCGATTGATCATTGCTCATGTGTTTTAATGTGTAGATTGGTGCCCAAGTTTCATTAATTGTTTGTTTTAATTGACCGTTTGGAAGTACCTTACAATCATTTAAAGTTCTGAAATGATCGCAACCCCACAATATATCATCCATATTATTAACTAGAAATGCAATATTACTAAACATTATTTTTAAATAAAAACACCTTTAACATATTTCACCAACATGTATATGTTTTACTTCATATATGTAAATAAAACAGGTAATTTAGTGACTAATGATTCAAAAATATATTTGTCGGCCAATAGCTCTTATCATTTAGTTTTGGGACTACGTTGTGCCTTAATAAATTTGATTTGAAGATGAATCTAGAAACCGTGTCATAACCGAAATAGTATAAAAAGCCGAGTCGAAAAAATCCAACAAATTGAGAAAAAGATGGTTCACTTATGCTTTTTTTTAAACTGATTTTTATAGTTTAATTGTGAATATATGTATAAGTAAATGAAATAATTTATCCGACCCTCCACTAACTCTAAAATCAACTTTCATGTAATTTATTTTTATTTTTAAATAATATATTATATATAGAAAATGTCTTGTTATATAATCTAAGAACAATATTGTCACACCCTCAAAACCACATGCGGAGTACCACCGCGAGGCTTGTGACATGACCAGGATCCAGCCACTAATTATACCGAACATTTAGTTAATAATAATAATATTGTTCACCAACCACAAAGGTTAGTAAATACCATAGTCAAAGTTCAAAGATTTAAGTTCAAATAACGATTTAAGTAAAGAGCAGAAGCATAGACAAAACAGTTTAAAATAAAGTTCATAGTTCAGATTTATTTAGAACCCAACACATGGGTTAAGACGACCACTACACATCCCCAAGCCGCAAGCTCCTGAGTCAAAAGGTACATGCAAAGCATGCAGTAGGGTATCAACATAATGTTGGCGAGTTCACGATATATCCAGTTTTAACTTGTCGAAAACGTAGATTGTTTAGATAGAGCATTTATATTCACGTCATGGGGAGCTACCCCATATGAAAGCTTACTAAACTGGCGTTACCAAAACTGTTGACGAGAAGATTTTTGTGCCCCGAGTCAATGTCTATCGTCATTGACCAGGATGCAAGGTCTACTAGTTCACGCCCGATCTCCCCCGGTCACGGTGTGAGGTTGTCAAACCTAATAGCGCTATCAACTAATAACCCGTTCGCCCCCGGCGATTAATCGGTACTATAAGCGGGGACTTCACATGATAGAGATTCGTTTAGTTTTGCTAGTTGTGATATAAATAATATCCAAACGTATCTCCCCCGGAAATAGTAATTTAAAATATACCCCTTCGCATTTTCCCCCGGAAATATTAGTTTGAAAGCATTCTTTAGTTTGTTCGTGTCCCTTCTTGGGACGCATGCTTTTAGTGTGTGAACTCACCTTGGGTTGCTCGGCAGATTAGTTTACTTGGTCAAGCACGCTGGTCACCACGTCCTAGCATGGTTACCAGTATAGGTCAGGTTTAGGTACAGGCAAGTCACGTATATTTTACACATAACTTAACACATAGCATGCATAATATACAATTATCTTTTAAGTTATTGGGTCTGTTCTAATCCTTAAACAGTAAATCAGCACATGGCACAGTAGCACAGATACAAGCCCAAAACACGTTGTCACATTTGGTGGCCCAATAACCGAGTCGGACAGCCCAGTCGAGACCAGGTGGTCTCGGCTCGAGATCATGCGGTCTCGAGTTGCAACCAAGGGGTCTCAAGTTGTGGATGGCAGGTCTCGAGTCGCAACCTCTACTCTCGAGTGATGTATATATGAGTAGCAAGTTGGGAGGTCTCGAGTTCAGTCTCGAGTCGAGATCATGAGATCTCGAGTCGAGAAGTAGCTAGTCTTGAGTCCTTGTTGTCTGCTGCTTGATCTGAGTTGTCTCTTTGATGGTCTCGAGTCGAAACCGGGGGTTTCGACTCACACACCTGTCCAACTTGTACTATCCAATAGAATTTCAATTTCACGATTTTGTGTACTATCCAACCAAAACACACAAACATGTTTTCTTGTCTAATTTTAATTCAAAATAGATCAAACATAGCAAATTTAAATGTTCATAACATATTCAAACATTTCATCATTTTAGGGTTTTTATCATTCACCAAACATAAACATTCAAGTCCTAAATCTAGCATATATATATCGCCTAAAACAGGAACATGTATTCATGCAATTTACAAGTCATGACAACCTTGCATATCAACATTTGTCCTATGATTTCAAACATACATCGAATGATCAAAAAGCATCCCCAAACTATAATCATTTACCATTCAAAGGCCATAGCAATTTATTATCCTACCAAAGTTTACATACTACCTTTATTATTTAATCATTCAAGCAAGTAACACCATTATGCACGTAAACATCTAGTAAGACATCTAAAACAATAACCGGTTGCTATAAGACACCGAGATATGAAAGAAGATGATGAACCGATGCCTCCGAATGATGATAATGAGCTTGACCGAGGTAACTTGTTGTTGTCGGTTGATCCGAGAGAGAGAGGAGATGTTGAGGCTTAGGGTTTTAGTGAGAGAAAGATGAGAGGAGAGGGAGAAGGAGAGTGTGTGAGAGTGAGGGAGTGTTGGTTGCCCAAAAATGGCAAGGTCGGCTAGGAGCATGGGTTTTATGCTCGTTCCAAGTTGATGCACCCTAATGGGCTCCGAGTGGATTAAAGGAGGGGTGCGGCCCAAACGGCCCAACTGTTCACTCGAGACCGAGTGGTCTCGAGTCGGGTTCGTGGTCTCGGCTCACTTATACATATATATATATATATATTACATACACCTAATTTAATATAAGCATCTCATAATACATCAAGATAATTCACAAATCTTCATTTAATAGTATATGCACACATAATGCTAAACAAGGAGGTTGCTCGGGAAAACCTAGAGTGTCACATTATCCCCAAGTTTTAAGAACTTTCGTCCCGAAAGTTAAGGCAGTCACTGTCAAGCTAGTGCGAGTGAGAACGTTTCAACGGGGTGTCACATCATCCCCCCGTTAGTTTGGAATTTCGTCCTGAAATTCGGTTGTAGCTTCAGTGCTGGGAGTTTCGTTAGGGAACAACTGACGATATTTGCGCTTCATCTGGTCTTCCCGTTCCCAGGTGAGCTCTGGGCCACGGAGCGAGTTCCATCGATCTCGTACGATAGGTATCTGGCTACGCTTGAGGACTTTGATTTCTCGATCCGTGATCTCAATCGGTTCCTCAATAAAGTGTAGCTGATTGTCAAAAGTTAGCTCCTTGAAAGGAATGATGAGTGTTTCATCTGACAGACACTTCTTCAGATTAGACACGTGAAAGACGTTGTGCACCGCACTCAGTTCTTCAGGTAGATTCAATCTGTAAGCAACCTTACCGATCCTCTCGGTAATTTCAAATGGTCCAACATATCGCAGGTTTAGCTTGCCCCGTTTACCAAAACGAACCACACCCTTCCAGGGCGAGACTTTAAGTAGAACCCGGTCATCTACCTGGAATTCTAGCGGTTTCCTACGCTTATCAGCGTAGCTTTTCTGACGACCTCGAGCTGCCGCCATGCGTTGTCTGATCTGGGCAATCCTCTCCGTAGTCTTGACTACGAGTTCCGGGCTAGTAATTTGGCTTTCGCCAACTTCCGCCGAACACAAGGGTGATCGGCATTTACGACCATATAATGCCTCAAAGGGTGCTGCCTGAATGCTAGTGTGGTAGCTGTTGTTGTAGGAGAACTCTACCAATGGTAAGTGTCGTTCCCACCCGTTTCCAAAATCAATGACACATGCTCTCAGCATGTCTTCAAGCGTTTGAATGGTACGTTCCGTTTGACCATCGGTCTGTGGGTGGTAAGCAGTACTCATGTCCAGACGTGAGCCAAACGATTTATGCGTAGCTTGCCATAGTTCAGATGTAAAGCGTGGGTCACGGTCAGAAATGATAGAGGTTGGCACTCCGTGCCTAGCAACTATTTCCTTCAAGTAGATTGCAGCAAGCTTTGAATACTTATCGGTTTCCTTGATCGCGAGGAAATGTGCGGACTTGGTTAGGCGGTCCACGACGACCCAGATAGTGTCGTTCCCGTTCTGAGATTTTGGCAAGCCTGTGACGAAATCCATGGAAATTTGCTCCCATTTCCATTTTGGCAGTTTCGGTTGTTGCAACAAGCCTGACGGCTTCTGGTATTCGAGCTTGACTCTAGCACAGGTCAAGCACTTGCTAACGTAGGTTGCTATGTTGGCTTTCATACCTGGCCACCAATATGTAGTTTTTAAGTCGTGGTACGTCTTATCCGAACCAGGATGTACTGAGTAACGAGACTTATGTGCTTCATCCATCACAAGCTCGCATAAGTTTCCATAAAGTGGGACCCATATACGCCCGGTTACGTAGTAAGCACCGTCTTCTTTTTGTTCTAATCGCTTCCTTGACCCGCGTAGGGACTCCGCCCTGATGTTCTCTGGTTTCAATGCTTCAACCTGAGCATCTCGTATCTGAGTAGGGAGGTTAGATTGGATGGTAAGTTGTAACGCTCGCACGCGCTTAGGTGTAGTGTCCTTTCGACTGAGGGCGTCCGCCACAACATTGGCTTTGCCCGGATGGTACTTGATTGCGCATTCGTAATCATTCAATAGCTCGACCCATCGACGCTGTCGCATGTTTAACTTCTTTTGCTTGAAGATATGCTCGAGACTCCTGTGATCGGTGTAAACGGTGCACCTGGTACCGTACAGGTAATGTCTCCATATCTTAAGAGCAAAAACCACTGCTCCCAACTCCAAGTCGTGCGTAGTGTAGTTCCTTTCGTGAATCCTAAGTTGTCGAGAAGCGTAAGCGATAACTTTCTCGCGTTGCATCAACACGCAACCGAGCCCATGAATAGACGCATCGCAGTAAACCACAAAGTCGTTGATACCTTCAGGTAACGAGAGAATAGGAGCACTACAGAGATTATCCTTTAGCTTCCGGAAAGCAGACTCCTGAGCATCATTCCACTTGTAAGCAATACCCTTCTGGGTGAGAGTCGTGAGGGGTTGAGCGATCTTTGAAAATCCCTTGATGAATCTACGATAGTATCTTGCCAATCCCAAGAATTGGCGAACTTCGGTCGGTGTCTTAGGTGTAGGCCAATTCTTTATAGAGTCGATCTTAACTGGATCGACGTGTATTCTGTCCTTATTGACCACGTGTCCAAGGAAGTGGACTTCTCGAAGCCAGAAGTCACATTTCGAGAACTTGGCGTACATTTGTTCATTGCGAAGGAGTTCGAGAATAAGACGCAGGTGTTGCTCATGCTCTTCTTGACTTTTCGAGTAGATTAAGATGTCTTCGATAAACACAATCACGAACTTGTCGAGGTAGGGTTTGCACACTCGGTTCATGAGATCCATAAAGACCGCAGGCGCGTTGGTCATTCCAAAAGGCATGACGAGAAATTCATAATGACCATAAGGGTTCTGAAAGCAGTCTTGGAGATATCCTCATCACGGACTCTCAACTGATGATAACCTGATCGCAGATCGATCTTGGAGTAGTAGCTTGATCCTTGCAGTTGATCGAATAGATCATCGATGCGTGGGAGTGGGTAACGGTTCTTGATGGTAACCTTGTTCAGCTCACGATAGTCGATGCACATACGGAATGTGTCGTCCTTCTTCTTGACAAAGAGCACTGGCGCTCCCCAGGGTGACGAACTAGGACGGATAAATCCTTTGTCCAACAGTTCTTGCAGTTGTGTAGAAAGTTCCTTCAGTTCTTCGAAAGCTAGTCGATAAGGTGCACGAGCTATAGGTGCTGCTCCGGGAGCTAGTTCGATTTGGAATTCGACCTGACGGTGAGGAGGGAGTCCAGGTAGTTCTTCAGGAAATACCTCGGGATAGTCGCGTACAACTGGAAAATCTTCGATCCTCTTTTCCTTTTCCTGTGTGTCGGCGACAAGTGCTAAGATAGCGGTGTGCCCCTTTCGTAAACACTTCTGGGCTTTTAAGAATGAAATGATGCCTGTGACTTCTCCGCCTTTGTCACCTTGAACGATAAGGGGTTTGCCAGAACGACGGGGAATACGAACCATTTTCTCTTGACAGAGAATTTCAGCCCGATGTTTGGATAACCAATCCATACCAATGACGAGACGAAAGCTTCCAAGAACGATAGGGAAAAGATCGATGCTAAAGGTCTGACCAGACAATACTAGTTTGCAATTACTTATCACGTGTGAGGCCTCAATGTTTCTACCATTCGCTAACTCGACGGTATGCTTAGATCTTAATAACGTAGACGTATGTTTAAGCTTCTTACTAATACGTAGGGATACATAGCTAGCATCGGCTCCAGAATCAAATAATACAGAAACATAACGATCATCGAGTAGGAACTTACCCGCCACGACGTTGTGATCATTCCTAGCTTCTCCAGCTCCAATCACAAAAGCCCTTCCTCTTGCACCATTTCCAGCATTGTTGTTGTTGTTCTGATTCAACTGGGGACAATTTTTCTTAATGTGCCCCTCAGCCCCACACTGGAAACAACCCTTGATGTTCCCATGATGCTGTTGCGGCTGCTGCTGCGGTTGGTTCTGCCCTACGGGACGAGGACTCCTACAATCCTTGGCCTCATGCCCCATCTTGTTGCAGCGCTGACACTTGTTCTTTGCACAGGGCCCATTGTGATGTAGGCCACACTTGTTACAATTGGGGAGATGGCCATGGTAGCCTCCCTGCTGATGGCCCTTGTTGTTTTCAGTTTTATTTTGCTGGGTTGGGGCTTGAGTTGGGTTAGCATCCTTACCCTGATTTCCATCCCACTTTCGTTTGTGATCACTAGAAGTTACGGCAGTAGCACTGATCCTTTTGGGCAGCTTGCCCTATTCCACAGCCTGATCAGTGAGTTTGTGAGCAAGACGGACGACTGGCTAAATCATAGTGAGGTTGGCTGAGGTCACATGGCTCTGGATTTCTGGAACTAGACCCTTGAGGTAGAGCTCGATTCTTCGGTAAGCAGGTCGAGACATGTTCGGACAGAGAGCAACATAGTCGTTGGACTGCTTGGTGTAGGTCTCAATCTCTGATCCAACCATCTTGAGCTCAAAGTATTCGTTTTCGAGCTTGTGAATGTCATCCCTGTGACAGTATTCTTCCTTGATCATGTTCTTGAAATCTTCCTACGCAGTAGCATTAGCAGTTTCCAAACCAAGCATCTGAATATGTGCCTTCCACCATGAAAGTGCGTTTCCTTCAAGTGTACCAGTAGCAAACTTCACCCAATTAGCAGGGGGACACTCGCAGACAGCAAAGACAGCTTCGGCCTTCTCGATCCAGTGCAGAAGGCCTATGGCACCCTCAGTGCCGTTGAAAGGGAGAGGCTTGCAATCTATGAAGGTTTTGAAAGTACAAACACGTGGTTGCGCAGGCGCTTGCTGACCTGTTGTGAGAAGCGAAGCGAATAGGCTTAGAGGTGAAAAGACGATGCGGGGGTAGGATCTAAACATCCTAAAATAACGAGTTTACCTCCAGGGTGAGCTGCGAAAGCTGCAGCCACCGTGTTGAGCAAGTTAGTGAACTGAGCCTGAGTCATGTTAACGTTTCTCGTCCGCGTCCACTCATTGTCTTCATAACCAGAAAACACAGTATGAGTGTGAGGTTGTAATGTAGCGAGAATGAGATAGAAGAGGGGTGTATCTATCTAACTAGGTATACTAGTACGTATAGTAGAGCATAAACCATAAAGTAAATAAGCAAGTAAACACAAGTCCGAGCTATGGGGCCTAATACGTTGAGTCTTGCACTTGGAGTGTAGTGTCGTCACGAGTCACGGGTTATAGTCTGGTTTTTCTCAAAAAGACTTTCTTTTTAAAACCGAGTTCACTATAACCAATGGCTCTGATACCAATCTGTCACACCCTCAAAACCACATGCGGAGTACCACCGCGAGGCGTGTGACATGACCAGGATCCAGCCACTAATTATACTGAGCATTTAGTTAATAATAATAATATTGTTCACCAACCACAAAGGTTAGCAAATACCATAGTCAAAGTTCAAATATTTAAGTTCAAATAACGATTTAAGTAAAGAGCGGAAGCATAGACAAAACAGTTTAAAATAAAGTTCATAGTTCAGGTTTATTTAGAACCCAACACATGGGTTAAGACGACCACTACACATCCCCAAGCCGCAAGCTCCTGAGTCAAAGGGTACCTGCAAAGCATGCAGTAGGGTATCAACATAATGTTGGCGAGTTCACGAGATATCCAGTTTTAACTTGTCGAAAACGTAGATTGTTTAGATAGAGCATTTATATTCACGTCATGGGGAGCTACCCCATATGAAAGCTTACTAAACTGGCGTTACCGAAACTGTTGACGAGAAGATTTTTGTGCTCCGAGTCAATGTCTATCGTCATTGACCAAGATGCAAGGTCTATTAGTTCACGCCCGATCTCCCCGTTCACGGTGTGAGGTTGTCAAACCTAATAGCGCTATCAACTAATAACCCGTTCGCCCCCGGCGATTAATCGGTACTATAAGCAGGGACTTTACATGATAGAGATTCGTTTAGTTTTGCTAGTTGTGATATAAATAATATCCAAACGTATCTCCCCCGGAAATAGTAATTTAAAATATACCCCTTCGCATTTTCCCCCTAAAATATTAGTTTGAAAGCATTCTTTAGTTTGTTCGTGTCCCTTCTTGGGACGCGTTCTTTTAGTGTGTGAACTCACCTTGGGTTGCTCGGCAGATTAGTTTACTTGGTCAAGCACGCTGGTCACCACGTCCTAGCATGGTTACCAGTATAGGTCAGGTTTAGGTACAGGCAAGTCACGTATATTTTACACATAACTTAACACATAGCATGCATAACATACAATTATCTTTTAAGTTATTGGGCCTGTTCTAATCCTTAAACAGTCAATCAACACATGGCACAGTAGCACAGATACAAGCCCAAAACACGTTGTCACATTTGGTGGCCCAATAACCGAGTCGGACAGCCCAGTTGAGACCAGGGGGTCTCGGCTCGAGATCATGCGGTCTCGAGTTGCAACCAAGGGGTCTCGAGTTGTGGATGGCAGGTCTCGAGTCGCAACCTCTGCTCTCGAGTGATGTATATATGAGTAGAAACTTGGGAGGTCTCGAGTTCAGTCTCGAGTCCTTGTTGTCTGCTGCTTGATCTGAGTTGTCTCTTTGATGGTCTCGAGTCGAAACCGGGGGTCTCGACTCACACACCTGTCCAACTTGTACTATCCAATAGAATTTCAATTTCACGATTTTGTGTACTATCCAACCAAAACACACAAACATGTTTTCTTGTCTAATTTTAATTCAAAATAGATCAAACATAGCAAATTTAAATGTTCATAACATATTCAAACAGTTCATCATTTTAGGGTTTGTAGGTCCCTATCCCGTGTGGATCGTAACAAAACTGACAATCTACCAAGGGTGCGGAATCCCCTTGATAAACCTTTCAAACAGAAACAAGAACACAAGATGATTTACCAACCGATCTTCTATGATTATCCAACGAAAACGTTTACAATCACTCAAGATCTTCACGAACTCACAGCCAATAATCTGTGTATTCGAACTCTCTCTCAATTGCCTAAAAGTCTCCAAAAGTCTAACCCTAAAACTCTAGGTAAAGGTTGTTTATATACACACAACCATACAATTCGAACTGGGCCAAGCCCATACGAATTCTGTTTACAATTCGAGCTAAACTAAATGGACTTTAACTTGATACAAACTTGGACTAGATTGGGCTTCAACAAACTCGAATTCTATTCAGTCTTCATAAGTCTTCGCGGCCCAAACTCATTTAATATCCAAAGACCAATCCAACGCTGTTGTCACATAAGATGCACCAACAAACTCCCCCTTGACAATAGCTTGCAAAGGAAACTTTAGTCTTCAGAATCTCACAGTCTTTTGGTCTTTGGATAGCGTCAGCTTCAACATGAATTCTGTCAGCAACAGACTCCCCCTAAGCTGATGTATCCAATCACCAAATCTTCCAAGTTTTGATTCAGCATTCCAAATAAGTCTTCACAGCATCCATTCTGCATTGTAGAAGGAGGACTCTACCAAGCAGCAACAAACTCCTCATCTCTTCAAAGCAACTTCTCATCAACAAACTGCTTCAATCTGTATACTATAAAACCAGCATCTCGAGAAACCATAAGAATTTTTCAACATAGTTAAGGAATTATTATTATTCAAGAGATAGTTAAACTGTATAACAGATTAAGCACCTTCCAATTCAACACCAACACGCAACAATTTTTAATCAAACACCTTATAACCTGCATCATTTCAAAATTTTGAACCCACTTACTAACACCGTCTCCCCCTATCAGTAACAATTCCTCCACGAATAACAGTTTTCCGTACATTAAGAATTTTAAACAGAAAAAAATACTATTTTTATATTTTTGTATTTTCTGAAAGCAAATAAATACGAAAAGCAATAAACACTCTGTTTTTGTGAGAATCACCGGTAAGAAGATCATATCAGCACAATCAAACTGTTTCACACTATTAGATAATTCTTTATTTAATTTTTCGTGAAAAGCAGTTCAAGACGATTACCAGTATGTTTGTCCATCTAAACAAAATGCATGAACATTTCAAGTACCATTACCGTATGATACGTTAAGGTAATTTTATTCTGATATATTTAGTGCGTCCCACTTCAGGATATACCCCCACGATCAAGGTATGCACAAAGATTCATCGTAGTAGGTGAGTATACTGATTTCATCCTTTAAGATATCATAACAATGTCTAGGTCTGCATATAATCTATTTTATCATGTTTTGATTGCTTAACAATGAACACCCAAATAAATACTAATCAAATCCTGGAAATATCAACAACACACTCTATCATGCAAGTATCTTCCCTACCACATATTTCACAAGTCCAATCCAGATTTCTGAAATCTTAACTAGGAATAGGTTGAGAAGAGAACAAAATAGATCTTTAGGAGAGATGGTATAATATACAGATCAAATGAGTTTTCTCAGTTTGATATAGGTTTATTGGGTTTCATTTGGGCACTTGAGGGCCTCTTTCGGGTGTATTAGATCTATAGTGCGACAACGTACAGCTAGGTCAGCATGTATCTGGATGCAGCAGAAGTTGTTGTTGCCTAGCACCTCCAGGTCAGCATATATCTGGATGCAGCAGAAGCTGTCGTTGCCTAGCACCTCCAGGTCAGCATATATCTGGATGCAGCAGAGGAGGTACACGACTTTTTTCAGAGAAGATTTCAGAATCAGATCAAAATTGTGTGTATCGGGACAACATACAGACATTCAAATAGAAATGAGCTAATTCCAAGTGACTTTCTTTCCTGGGGTCATGTACAATTTTAGTTGTAAACAGAATGACATCCAAGATATCCCCAGATGAAATAACAGTATAAAGACCCAAAACTTCAGATTTTGGCAATATATCAACGCAAGATTTAAGGTCATTAAACCATACACCACTGATGTGTTCCCCACTCATACTCAGTGCTTTTATGTTTATATCACTTTGGTAAGTTGATTATTTCATGCTTTTGCCTACTGGTACATCATATGATGAAACTGCTATCACACTTAAGCAATTTAATTCAGTTCGAGTGTGACAGTCTAACTTGCTGATGTACTATCATTTCTTCTTTTTCACACGGTGAAAACTCATTTTTGATTTTCTATTTTTTTTTTGTATTTTTGATTTTTGAAAAAGCAGTAAACTATTTACAAAATTCTTATGAAAAACCAGTTATTCAGGATTCCTCATCCCGTTGAGTTCGACTAAGTGTTCAAAGCGAGCTCGATCAAAAGCTTTTGTGTAAAGATCAGCAAGGTTATCTTCTGTGTCGACTCGGTGCAATTCAATTAGTCGTTTTTCAGCACAATCCCGTATAAAGTGATGACGTATGTCAATATGTTTAGTTCTACTGTGCTTTACGGGATTGTTTGTGATTGATATGGTGGCATTATTATCTATCATAATAGGAGTACGGGTGAAATCCAAACCGTAATCGCGCATCTGCTGTTGAATCCAGAGAACCTGAGAGCAACAGCTACCCGCAGCAATATATTCAGCTTCACACGTAGATGTAGACACACAGGATTGCTTCTTGCATTGCCAAGACACGATCCTGCCTCCTAAGAACTGACAACCACCTGTTGTAGACTTTCTGTTTGATTTGCATTCTCCAAAGTCTGAATCAGTGTAAGCAATGAACCTCAAATCACTATCAGCTGGATACCATAACCCAAGTTTAGGTTTCCCCTTCAAGTAACGAAGAATACGCTTCACTGCTTTCATGTGTGACTCTTTCGGATTCGCCTGATATCTGGCACACAAGCATACGGCAAACATGATGTCAGGTCTTGAAGCAGTCAAGTACATTAGAGAACCAATCATCGCCCTGTATTGAGTAGGATCAACATCTTCAGTACTTTCATGATCTGGGCCGAGATTGTGATTTTCGCAAATGGGTGTGTTGAAAGTAGAGCAATCATTCATTTTGAACCGATCCAAAATGTAATGGGTGTGTTGAAAGTAGAGCAATCATTCATTTTGAACCGATCCAAAATGTCATACACATACTTTGTTTGATGAATAAACATCCCATCCTCCTTCTGTTCAACTTGTAATCCCAGAAAGTAAGACAGCTCACCCATAGCACTCATTTCAAACTTACTCTTCATCACCTGTTCAAAATCCTTACACATGTTCTCATCTGATGACCCAAAGATGATGTCATCCACATATACCTGTACCAGCAGAAAATCTTCCTTCTTTCTCTTGATGAACAGTGTACTGTCAATCTGACCTCTCTCAAAACCATTCTTGATCAGATGTGTAGACAGTGTCTCGTACCACGCCCTAGGAGCTTGATGTAACCCCTATAAAGCCTTATCAACTTTGTAAACTCGATCTGGATAGTCTGGATCAACGAACCCATCTGGTTGTGAGACATACACCACTTCTTGGACTTTCCCGTAAAGAAATGCACTCTTCACGTCTAGTTGGAAAACTTTAAAGCCCTTGAATGAAGCGAAAGCTAGAAACAAACAAATTGCCTCCAACCTTGCCACTGGTGCAAACACTTCATTATAATCTATCCCTTCTTGCTGATTGAACCCTTTTACCACTAACCGAGCCTTGTTGCGTGTGACAATACCTCTATCATCCTTCTTGCACTTAAACACCCACTTAGTGCCAATCTCTCTTTCACCTTTAGGAAGGTCCACTAACTCCCAAACCTTCAACTTCGCAAACTGGGCCAATTCTTCTTGCATAGCTTCAACCCATGAATTGTCTTTAAGAGCCATGTGAATGTTCTTCGGCTCCTCTTGGGAAATAAAGCAACTATACAAGCATTCATTCACTATCCCAGTCTTCTCAATCGAAACAAATAACCCAGAATTCGTTGCTATGCTTCTTCTCGTCTGAACACCTGCAGTAGGATCTCCAAGTATCATGTCAACCGGATGATCTTTATTTGCTCGTGTAGTAGCAACGGTATCGACTTCTAGATTATCACCCAGGTTTGATCCAATCTCCCCCTGAATATTCTGATTTGCAAACGGATTAATGAACTCCTCCCCCTGAATAGGTTCAGAGTCACTATCACTTGAATCAGGATCAGCAGCACCTTGGGAAATTTCCGGAGCATCTGATATATCAACATTCGATCTAGGCATGAATTCGCCTTCATCGTCTTCACATACCACTGTTTGAATCAGCTGAGAATCATCTGTATCAGAAACCTCAGGAATATTAAATGATTTAAACACACTTTCATAATCATACAGTATAGCAGGACCACTCGTTGATTGTTGAGGTTTGTAGGAAGTAATTTCCACATTAAAAACAACCTCAATTTTACCAGTTTTGAGATTAAAAACCCTTTTATTCGGTGTGCCAGGCACGTAACCCTGAAAGTAGCCTTCGTCAGCCACCTCACCGAATTTTTGTTTATCTTTGTTTCGCACAATGGTGCAGGGTAATCCAAATGGTTCAAAGCCTGTTAAGTTTGGTTTTTCGTTAAACATCAACTCATGACAAGTTTTGTTAAAACGTTTAACGGTTAAAACTTTGTTTAGGACATAGCAAGCTGTATTCACAGCTTCTCCCCAGAAAAGAACTGGTAGCTTTGAATCTGAAAGCATCGTCCTAGCGGCTTCAATCAACGTCCTGTTTTTCCTCTCAGCGACTCCATTTTGTTGAGGTGTATAAGGAGCAGAATATTGATGTTCAATTCCCTTTCAAAGACAGTAGAGATCCAGAATTCGATTCTTGAACTCCGTGCCATTATCACTCCTTATTCTCTTAATCCATGCCTCATGGACGTTTTCCAATTTCGTAAAGAGATCTATCAGCATCTCTGCTGTCTCATCTTTCGTACCTAAAAAGAAAACCCATGAATAACGAGAGTAATCATCAGTGACAACAAGACAGTAGTACTTTCCACCTATGCTCCTCACGTTCACTGGACCGAATAAATCCATGTGAAGTAATTCATAAGGGGCATTAATGGAATTTACTGTTTTAGACTTATGAGGTTTCTTGTGTTGTTTTCCCTTTTGACATGGAAGACATTTATCTTCCACTTGAAACCTCAGCAATGGAACCCCTTTCACTAGCTCATTTTTTATGATATAATTCATTTTGCGGTAGTGAATATGGGCCATGCGTCTGTGCCACAACATAGATTCTGCTTCAGATGCTTTTGACAGTAAACACGCCACCGCTGCAGTTGGATCCTTGGCACCCATGTCCATGACATAAGTATCATTTTTCCTCGGTGCACGCATCACTCTCCAATCGTCCGGAATAACCAAACCCGGTTTCAACACCAACGCCTCAGTATTTGTAAAATGGACCGAGTGACCCTTGTCGCAGACTTGTGACACGCTCATCAGATTGTGTTTAAGCTGCTCAACATAGTTTACTTTGTCCAAAGTGATCTTCCCATTCGTCACTTTTCCTCGTCCAGTTATCCTACCACCTTTAGCACCAGCAAAATTTACATGTCCACCATCATATTCTTCAAATTCAGAAAACAACCTCGCATCCCCCGTCATGTGCCTAGAGCAGCCACTATCAACATACCATAAGTTGATAATCCTCCTTAGCAGCTCCTGCACACACCAACCAAAGGATTAGTTAGCTTGGGGGACCCAAGCCTTAATGGTCTTGGGTCGTCCAAATTCACCAACTATTTGAACATCCATCCAACATCCATCACTCCTAACTTGAGTCTTGGATCTTGGACCTGTTGATGGAAATTGGTTTTGATTTCCATAAGGTCTCTGGTCCTGAGGGTACCTATTTGTGTTTGGACTATGTGACCTTTGAAAACTTTGATTTTGATTCCAAGAACCTTGATTGTTGTAATTTCGAAAGCCATTATTATAAAAAGTTCGACCACCATTATTTTGGTATCGATTTTGATATTGACCTTGACTTCTAAAATTATTTGAATTTTGGTTGTTCATTCTTGGTGAACTACTTCTTGGTCTTTCATATCTGCCTGATGTAGATTCAGGCTGAAATCTTGGTTGATTTCTTTGGAAATGAGGAACTTGTGGAGTTCCTTTTACAACCATTTTTACACCACCAGCAACACCAGGTTGTTGCTTTGGAGCAGATTTCTTTGGAGAATTTGAGACTTTCTCCTCATTATCACCTTTCTTCTCTGGTGATTTCCCTCTTTGTTTCTCACTAACTTGTGCTTCAACCTTTTTGTTAGGACAGCAGCTAGCTACATGTCCCTTGGTGTGACATTTGAAGCACGATCTCTTATTCGAAGACTTCTTAGCTGAAGCCTTTGAACTAGATTCTGGTTTAGATGATGATGCCTTAGAAGGATTTGGTTCAGTTTGCTTAGTTTCAAGATTTTCTATGTTTTTGTTTTTAGCAAACTCTACATTTGATTCATTTTCTATAACAGCTGTTTCGTTTTTCATATCACTTCCTTGAACAAAATTAACCTTTTTAACAAAAGTTGGATTTTTATTCGTAGGATTTGAATTTTTCTTTTTCAAAACAGGTTTGCTGTTATTGACCTTCTTAGCATCATTATCTTCAAACACATCACCTTGACTAGATGTGAAACTACTTGGTGATGTCGACAGAAAGTCTGTGAACTCATCTTCATCAGGTAAGAAAGAATAGTCATGACTAAGAGGAGGTGGAACTTCATTGAAGCCCTTGAATCCCACACTTGTCTTGTCATTACTCTTCTTTAACCCACCCATCATGTGTTTCATAACAAAAGTAGAATCCCTGAATTGACCTAATTTCTTTTCGAGTTCAACAATTTTGAGTTGTGCATCTGACAACTCTTTGCATTTTTCAGAAATTTCTTTTGTTTTCTCAGCCATCATGTCATGAGCTAAGTCTATGACTTGAAGTTTTTCGTTTAGTTTACAGGTTAAAACTTCAATTTCAGCTTCATAGCCTTTTATCTTTTTCAAATATGATGACTCATTTCTTTTTGCAAAGAAATTTGATTCTTTTACGTTAGATATTTCGCTCACCAGACTTTTGTTTTGAGTTGACAACCTGTCAACTTCACCCTGTAATTCACGACACTTTAAGCAAACAGAAGTAGCAGAGTTACTTACCTCTCCAGTCGATTTGTCTGAGTTGGCCATAAGAGCAGCAAGTTGAGCTTCCATTCTTTTGATGATTTCATCTTTCTCATCTGCTTCCTTTTCATCATCCATTTCATGCTCAGACTTTGGCTTTCCTTTTTCAGCATCTGTTGTCTGATCAGCCTTATCTACCTCAGCTTCACTTTTCTTCTCAACTTCAGCATTCATGTTAGCTTCAGCTTCATCAACGGGAACAATCTCTGCCATAAATGCTTGAGTGACATTCTCATCATTTTCCAAGTGAATACTCCAGTCATATGAACCTTCTCGTGCGGTAGAGATCAGTGCTCTTGAGTTAGAGTTGTTTGATGAATTTCTATTGTTTGAACTCTGACTTGAGGTTTCATTCTTTTGTTTCTGACATTCCCTAGCAAAATGACCATAACTTTGACAGTTAAAGCACCTCACTTTGGTCTTGTCAAAACCAACAATTTTCCCTACAAATTTCCTTCTAGTTCTATTCATGAACCTCTTCACCCTTCTAGTAATCATGGCCATTTGCCATTGCAAATCCATATCTTCAAGACCATCAGGGTCAATCTGATCGTAATCTTCATCTAAAACGGCAGGATCAGATATCTTCCCCTGAATGTAGTTCTTGTAAGAAGCAACAAATGAAGCAAGTAGAGCAAGATGTTCTTCAGCAGACTTGACACTCATTGGCATTGACTTTGAACTACTACTTTGCTTAGCAGTTGATGTTCTCTTAGCTCCAGTTGATCCTCCTGAAGCAGCTACAAAACATACATCACCATCCTCATTTACTGTGACCTGCTCAGTTTCACGCGAGAGAAAAGCAGTGGCAGAGTCGCTAGAAGCATCGTGAGATGAAGAAGATGTAAGCCCATTGTAAATCCCTGGATCTTGAACCTGATCATATCCAGTGTCCTTCTTCTTCATGCTGAGCTCATAAGCTCTTAGCTTTCCAACTACTTCTTCCAGTTCCTTTGTTTCATAATCAGCTTCTCCCTTTATCATGAGAGTGTAAATATCCCATTTAGCAGGCAGAGCATCAAGCAGCTTGTCATTTTTCTCTATGTCAGAATAGCAATCTATATCATAATTGTCCAATTCTGACATCAGATGGTAGTATCGAGTAATGACGTCTTCAAGTGACTCATTTTTCATGTACTTGAACACAGCAAACTGCTTCTTCAGTAGATCAATTTTGTTCTTCTTGACATCAGAATTCCCTTCATATCTCTTCTCTAATGCATCCCACATTTCTTTTGAAGTAGTGTACTTCTTAAAGGTGTGTTTGATGCTATCAGGTAGGGACATCTTGATAGCTGCCAAGGCTTTCTTTTCAGCCTCATACATCCTTTTATCATTTTCTTGCATGTTCACATAGGCTGTGACACGCGGTCTGCCTTCAAAGTCATGTGTAGGGTTTGTGTACCCATCTTCAATACAAATCCACATGCGTGTGTCTTGATATTCAATAAAGGATTGAAACCTATCCTTCCATGTCAAGTAATTCTCCACCTTCATCATCTTAGGTGGTTTGTTCGTTGTGCCTACCTCGTGTTCCATCCTTAAAAGCTCGTTCAATTTAGACATGTTCGACATTTTAACTTAAGCAGACTGGTTAAACCGTACAATTTTAGTCTGAAACCTGTTTTTACTAAATTTATACCGTTAGATTCGTCTTGAGATTACGATTCCAATGATATATAATGTCTAAAACCTATTTCGGGATTTTCCAGAGTCTTTTTTTTTTGTCCTAAAAATCCAAGGAGTCCAACGGTGCAAGCGGTTTGTCCAGATGAGTTACGGATAAATATCTAAACACGAAACTGTGAAATTTTTCCTACGATTGCCTAGAAAAATTCCACCACTTTCAAACTTGCAACTACTCAGTCCAATCGAGACCACACAGTCCAGTCGAGACCACTTGTTGCGAGTCGAGACCTTTGTTTCGAGTCGAGACCACAGTTGCGAGTCAAATCAGCACAAACCGAGACCACTAGTTACGAGTCGTAACCACTGTTGCGAGTCGAAACCACTGTTGCGAGTCGAAACCACTGTTGCGAGTCAAATCAGCACAACTCGAGACCACGGTTGCGAGTCGAGACCACGGTTGCGAGTAAAATCAGCACAAGTCGAGACTACAATTTCGAGTCGAGACCAGCTATTTTCCAATCAAAATCCCGAAAAATCAGCACCTTTTACACCAACGAATCCTCTGATTGATAACTTTCCAACTGAAACTCCTAAAAATAAGCAAACAAATCAGATCAATAACCAAAACGAATCAAACACTCACAATTTTTGACTGTTCTTCGATGTTCTTCACACAGAATCCGAAAATCTTCAAACACGAACACAATCCTTGAATCTGTAATATCAGTTTTGAACCGTACACAAGAGCAGATGCTCTGATACCAATTGTAGGTCCCTATCCCGTGTGGATCGTAACAAAACTGACAATCTACCAAGGGTGCGGAATCCCCTTGATAAACCTTTCAAACAGAAACAAGAACACAAGACGATTTACCAACCGATCTTCTATGATTATCCAACGAAAACGTTTACAATCACTCAAGATCTTCACGAACTCACAGCCAATAATCTGTGTATTCGAACTCTCTCTCAATTGCCTAAAAGTCTCCAAAAGTCTAACCCTGAAACTCTAGGTAAAGGTTGTTTATATACACACAACCATACAATTCGAACTGGGCCAAGCCCATACGAATTCTGTTTACAATTCGAGCTAAACTAAATGGACTTTAACTTGATACAAACTTGGACTAGATTGGGCTTCAACAAACTCGAATTCTATTCAGTCTTCATAAGTCTTCGCGGCCCAAACTCATTTAATATCCAAAGACCAATCCAACGCTGTTGTCACATAACATGCACCAACAGGGTTTTTATCATTCACCAAACATAAACATTCAAGTCCTAAATCTAGCATATATATATCGCCCAAAACAGGAACATGTATTCATGCAATTTACAAGTCATGACAACCTTGCATATCAACATTTGTCCTATGATTTCAAACATACATCGAATGATCAAAAAGCATCCCCAAAACTATAATCATTTACCATTCAAAGGCCATAGCAATTTATTATCCTACCAAAGTTTACACACTACCTTTATTATTTAATCATTCAAGCAAGTAACACCATTATGCACGTAAACATCTAGTAAGACATCTAAAACACTAACCGGTTGCTATAAGACACCGAGATATGAAAGAAGATGATGAAGTGATGCCTCCAAATGATGATAACGAGCTTGACCGAGGTTCCTTGTTGTTGTCGGTTGATCCGAGAGAGAGAGAGGAGATGTTGACGCTTAGGGTTTTAGTGAGAGAAAGATGAGAGGGGAGGGAGAAGGAGAGTGTGTGAGAGTGAGGGAGTGTTGGTTGCCCAAAAATGGCAAGGTCGGCTAGGAGCATGGGTTTTATGCTCGTTCCAAGTTGATGCACCCTAGTGGGCTACGAGTGGATTAAAGGAGGGGTGCGGCCCAAATGGCCCAACTGTTCACTCGAGACCGAGTGGTCTCGAGTTGGGTTCGTGGTCTCGGCTCACTTATACATACATATATATATATATATATATATATATATATATATATATATATATATTACATACACCTAATTTAATATAAGCATCTCATAATACATCAAGATAATTCACAAATCTTCATTTAATAGTATATGCACACATAATGCTAAACAAGGAGGTTGCTCTGGAAAACCTAGAGTGTCACAAATATTACTTGCCCTTCATTCTTCTAATAAATAAATACACTTGTAATTAACTGTAATGAGCTTGTAACCAAAATAGATCAGGTTATGATAATCTAAAAATTAAAACATTGGTTATAGATTCGGTTTTAATCTTTAACCAAATCAAACCAATGATGCTCGCTCTTAGACCCCCTGTAGTGGGGCGTTTTATGCCTGGGTTTTTGCCCCATAGCGCCATATAGCGCCTGGAACACCACGACGAGGGGCTTTATGGCTCAAAAGAAATAACCAACGCTATCCATTTCGCGGCGCCAAGTTGTTTGATTTTCAAATTCTGACCGTTAGAAACGGTCAAATCTAAAAAAAAAATTAATTCAATTAATTACAATATTCCCTTTAAATAATAACCCCTTCTCCCATATTTTTATAAACCCATACACTCTCAAACCCTCTTTCTCTCTAGTTTTTTTTTAAATCCACATTTTATACAATGCATCCCTTCAACCGTGGTTTTATTCCTCCCCGATCGAGTGCGGACTCGAACCAAAGTGGTAATCCAACCCGACCCTTGTCTCCGGTTCCCACTCGACCCACCCCTTTCGGATCCGGTTTTGTCGATTACAATCAACAAAATACCGGGTTCATGAATCTTTTGAACCAATCGCTCTCATGGGACCTGAATCTCTACGGGTGGAACCCGAATCAAAACACCGACGGAATGGGGTCTTCTCAAGCGTTCGGGTCGGCTCAAGCTTTCAGCTCCCCACTACATGAACCCGAGGTTGTTCCGGAAACACAACCCGAAGTAGCGGAGACGCAAAAAAGAAAAGCAAAACGGGCACATAAAAAGAAAGCGGAAACCACCACCCGAGCGAAAAAAAAATGTGATATCGTGGGACTCCGACGAGGAGTATGCTCTAACCCGCGCTTGGATCGATGTGTCGGAGGACCCCGTAATAGGTATATTTATTTGTTTATTTTAAGTTTTTTATTTTTCGTTTTTTCTGTTTTTTATTTATTTTCTGTTTTTTTAAATTCCGTTTTTTTTTCTGTTTTTTTAAATTTTGTTTTTCTGTTCGTTTATTTATTTTCAAAGAACGCATTTTCGGAGATAAACAAACGACTTCAAGACATACACGAACTCGGGACTAAATGTATGGAGGAAAACCGTGAAGTGACCGAGATTATGCGGGGTAGACAATGGGCTCACGACTTTGAGTTCTACTAAAAACAACACAACCACTTAATAGGAAAAGCGTTGAAAATGGCGTTGGCACAAAAGGAGCGAATAGAAAAAAGGGTTATTGGATTTTGATAATCATAAGTTTCACCAGTTGGCCGATAATAATCCCAACTTTAAAAATTCCCTCAAATAATCCCAACTTGTAAAAGTTTGGCCGCCATTGATCATTTTCTAACATAGGTGCACTTAAATCAATTAAGGAATCTCTAGGAGTAATTAAATCTATTGAGGAGACCAAATTCTTATATGTTTGAAAAGGATCAATGGCGACCAAACTTTTACAAGTTGGGATTATTGGAGGGAATTTTTAAAGTTGAGATTATTATCGGCCAACTGGTGAAATTTAGGATTATTAAAATCCAATAACCCTAGAAAAAAAATATAACCTTTGATTGTGTAATGTTTTTTTTTTAATTTTATTCTAGTTTATTGTTTTTTTTTTATTTTACTGTTTTATTTTATTTTATTGTAATCTTTTTTTTATTTAATGAAATGATTTTTAATTTTAAAAAACTTAGAAATTAATTAAAAAATGAAAATTAAATAATTGAGTAATGATGACGTAGGGGCTTTATGACTACGGCCTCAAGTGGCATAACGCCCCATAAAGCCTCTGTGTGACGTGGTACGACACATGTCGTATAACGCCCATAAAGAGGCTTTATTACTACGGATGACCTTATATCATTCTAACGCCTCTTGGATTCTAACGCCTCTTGGAACAGAAGGATTTTCAGTCTTCAGACTAATTTCAAAAGAATATATATATATATATATATATATATATATATATATATATATATATATATATATATATAGGGGACCGCTAGAATGAGAACCACCACGAGTTATGAGAACCGCGAGAACCAAGTGCCACGGAGGGGCGTTGACCACGATTTTTTTTACAACTAGATCCGTATATTTTAACAACATTCGTAAAAAAAATTTCAAACGGCGCGCCCGAGGGGGTAGTTTTTTACACCCAAAGTTTGGTGTTTTTATTATTTTTTTTGTTTTTTCTTTTTTTTTACAAACTTTGGGTGTAAAAAACTACCCTCTCGGGCGCGCCGTTTGAAATTTTTTTTACGAATGTTGTTAAAATATACGGATCTAGTTGTAAAAAAAAATCGTGGTCAACGCCCCTCCGTGGCACTTGGTTCTCGCGGTTCTCATAACTCGTGGTGGTTCTCATTCTAGCGGCTCCCTATATATATATATATATATTATTTTCCTAATATGAATGCTCATCCACCTCTTAATGAAGGGAAGAAGTTGATAAAGCTTTTATGAAAAAAGAACTATTTAAAAATGTGCAAGATTGAAACTCAATAAGTATAGATCTTGTAACATAAACTTCAACAATATCATAAGTGTAAGCCAATAATAGATATTGAATTTGGATGACAGGTGTTGATCATATGAGTTGGACCTAAGAGGGAGAATGAGGCCCTGTGTATAGAGATCAGGGAGATCATATGCACACACTAAGAGGACACCATGGGCCCAATTTCTTATCACCATTTTGCAAAAGGGAGAACCTATGAAGTGCTCTCATTTGGCTTCTCATACAAAGTTCAGGCTATAAATAATTCAATTGGTCCCCCCCTCAAGGTCTTTTTTGCTGTCCTTTACGCCACAAAAAAAAATATTGGTACATATTCAAAGTTTGAAGATGAATGATTTTGGCAAGCAAATTGCACCAACCCTCAAAAAGTGACATTTTAGCTGTCGTAGACCCGAAACTTTGTTTATCTCGCAAAAAAAGTTGTGTAGTTAGAACATGTGGACGTTTAGTTAGAAATTGTGGAGAAACTAGTCACGAATCAAATGGCTTGCTAAACTAGTAAATAAACTCACCAAATGATCAAAAATCGGCTTGTTAAACTAGTAAACAAACTCCCAGGATTATAGGATCCGCTTGTTAAATCTATAAACAAGCTCACCATTGATCAAGAATCGGCTTGTTACACTTGTAAGCAAACTCACCAACTATCAAGAATCTACTTATTAAACTAGTAAACAAACTCACCATGGATCAAAATCTGCTTGTTAAACTAGTAAACAAATTTGACATGGATCAAGAACTGACTTATTAAACTTGCAAGGCTAACTCAAGATAATACATAATGGTTTTCTACCTTAACCAAGTATGATGGACCTATTTCGAAATAAACTAGATAGTTATCCTTAAGCTTCTTCTTTTCCTTACTTCTTTTTCATCATTTTTTTCTGTTTAACCATCCTCCTACGGATTTAAAAAGTAGGTATTTTATAACAACTTCTAATTATCAAAAAGCATTTTAACCAATAAATTTCTCCAATATCCAATGGCATTTATATGAATTTATAATATTTGATGCCTCATATATGCTTTACGTCTCGGCTTTCTGTATAAAGGTGTAACACTTTTTAAAACCAATATCCATGTTTATAAAGGTATAACACTTTTTAAAACCAAGGATACAATCATACATACATACCTATATGGTAAATTACTTTTCGAGTACTCGCCGAGTAATCGCTTTAAATATAATTTCCTCAACATCCAGTGGCATTTATATGAATTTATAATATTTGACGCCTCACATATGCCTTTAGTCTTGGCTTTCAATCTATATGTTTATAAAGGTGTAATGTTTTTTTAAATCGATATCTATGTTTATAAAGGTGTAACACTTTTTAAAACCAAGGATACAATCATACATACATACTTATATTCAATGTGGTAAAACACTTTTCAAGTACTCGCCAAGTAATCGCTTTAAATAGAAGTTTCTTCAACGATAATCGCTTTAAATATAAATTTCTTCATCCAATAGCGTTTATTTGAATTTATGAATTATAATATTTGACGCCTCATATATGCCTTACGTCTCGTCTTTCAATATGGATATTTATAAAGGCATAACGCTTCTTAAAACCAATATCTATGTTTATAAAGGGGTAACACTTTTCAAAACCAAGGATACAATCGTACATACATACTTATATTCAATGTTGTAAAACACTTTTCGAGTATTCGCCAAGTAATTGCTTTAAGGTAGGTTGCCGAAACAATTTCTTCAACTTCGCTTAATTACTCGGAATCGATCAAACACGGTTAACCTTGGGGCATGATCAGATCTAGTTGGTCAACTTGAGCTGAGTTTGTTTCAATAATCAAATAAAACATAATTCATTTATCTATCATATTAAAGAATGAATTTTATTTTCAAGAAAAGAATATCAATTTTTGAAATGTTTTATTATTTGAACATGTATTATGTTTATTTATACTAATATTTGCATATTTTGTTATAAGTATTAGTAAACTTATGATATTTGACATATATATAATTTCTCAAAAACTAATTTATTTATAATTTATTATAAGTATTAGTAAACTTATGATATTTGACATATATATAATTTCACAAAAACTAATTTATTTATAATTTAACTTCTCCGAGTACTCGCAACTCCCCAATCAACAAACTTAGAAACACCTAACAACTTTTACCGCCATGTTTATATTACAAATATTGGGCATCGAAAATATATCAATGTTATAAGTTGGGTTGTTGAAACACATATAAGTGCGAATTTCGTTTGCTCGGCCGATTTAGTCCAGTGGATCCAAGAAAATACACACTTTTTCAATGGGCTTTAGAAAGTAGAGGCCCATAGTGTCAGGGTTTACAGGGTTGTTCAACTGTGGAGTTCAAAGTCCGAAGGGAATAAATAAAGTAAACTGACAAATGACAAAGAATCTTGTAAACCCATCCTGCTCGGGCTATGTTTAAGGTGGACTCCTCGACTGTCATGAGATCCCCCCCCCCCCCCACACACACACACGATGTGCGGAAACCGGATGGAATTCGTAAACCTTCGCCCCCCGTCAGGTTCGAACCTGGGATTAAAGCCCAGATTCGTCTCTTCACCCAGATGTCTCTCCAAAATGGCCCAAGCGAGAATCGAAACTGCGTCTCCACCAGGAAGGGTAGACCAATTTACCACTAGACTAAGTTCTCAGGACTTAGGGGCTGTTTGGTAGCCTCTGAATAGTTATTAAGAGGCTACCTTTTAATGGAACCATTAAAATTTTTACCAATGAGAAGGTAGAAGAATGTGACATGTGATGATTTACCATTCAGATGTTACCTCTTAACCATTCAGACTTGAGGTTACCTCTTATTCATTCAGAGGTTTTAAACCATTAAGAGGTAACATCTGAATGGTCATTAAGAGGCTACCAAACAGCCCCTTAGATTATTAGTTAATACAGAGTTTTCTATAGCGAGATCAGATTGGGTTATCTTAAATTTTATAGTTTTGTTTGAAAGAAAAAGTATTCTCAAACAGAACCGATGAATGCACCGTGTTTCCCTTGAAAATATTTTCTTAAGCATGATTTTACTCCCCAAACCATAAATTTTTATATGATTACTTTTTGTGCATGTAACGTTTTTTTGAAATAAACAATTGCAATGAATAACTTAAAACTAAATATTTCTACATTAATGTTATATCGACAAATTTTTACGTGGGTGTGTTTTTTTTCAATAAATTTTACAATGTGATATGTTTTAACTAGGGTTAGGGTCATTCAAATTGCTCGACACTCGTTCGATGCTCGCTTGAAAAATGCTCAAAATTTTCTCGTTCGATTAAGCTTGTTTGAATAGGCGTTCGGATCGGTTCGGTATGTAAATGAGCACGGGCAAAGGAAAATTCCAACAAGCATGGCTCTTAGAAATTAGAAATCGATAGAGAAGATGTTACTTGCCTGTTTTGTGAGACAAGGGACGAGACGACTAATCATGTTTTTGCATTATGCTCCGTCGCTACCATTGTTTGGGAGCATGTTTCTGTGTGGTGTAAGGTGGCTCTGTTTAGCTATTTTTCTTTTAGGGATTTATTGGAGCTTCGTAATCATGTCGGGCTGAAAGGGTTGGCTAAGGAGGTTCTTCACGGAATTATGATGATAGGATGTTGGAGTATTTGGCGTGCTAGGAATGGAATAAAGTTTTCTAACAAACAAGCTCGGGTGGAAGACATTATAAGTGAAATTAAAACAATTGGTTTCCTTTGAATTAGGAGTAGACATAAAGCTAAGTCCGTGTCTTAGACCGAATGGTGTAATTTCATAATTATGTAGTGTATTGTATGTTGGCCGCCCCGTTTTGAGGGTTTGGTGTTTTCTAATGAAGTTTAGGTTAAGAAAACACATTAATAATGTTTGGTCTCTGGTAAAAAGATAATAATGTTTGGTCGAAGATCCGAATAGAGCCCATAATTAGAATTGAAATCCAATACTAATAGTAAATTGTCCAATACTCCAATGTCCATTTGAGTAATTGATCATAATGTCAAAGACTGAAACGTGAAACGTCAATCAATACTCAAGACTCAACCCGTGATTCTATTTAGAAGTACATAATTCTAATCAAAACTCCCCTTCGGCCATCATCATTTGATTTCTCCATCGCTAATCTCCAAAATGCCAACTCATCAGGGTCGTCTTGCTTCAATAGGTTCATTCAATTTCGAACTTCTGATAGAACAAGAGGATGCTTCAATCTCGATGATTCATCTTCCCTTTCAATTGATCCTGACAGAACCGGTTGAGTGTTTTTTATCCTTTATTATTTGTTTCGTTTATAGTTGTTATGGGTTAAATTTATACATGCGTTCTAATTGAACAAAACCACAGGGATGAAACCTGGCTGAACTCCGCCACTATGGCGAGGAGCTGGTGGACGCAGGGAATAGAATCCGGGAAGTTGGAGAACAGATCTCCTGGAAGTACGACGAAAGGGAACGTCGTTTCTGAAGTGCCAGCTGACGGGGATCGTATGTGGTTGTGTGGTTACGTGTTTAATAATAATAAAATAATAAATAATACATAAAAATATAACTATGTGAAATAACTTAAAATAAAACTGTTGATACATATTATGTGGTCGCGACTCGGTTCGGTTCGACTCGACTCGGTTAGGTTCGGCTCAAGCCCGACGTCACGACATTCCTCCGTCGTGCGTCCCAGAGTTCGACACGCGAAGCACGGAGAGCCGCGAACCCATTCCCTATGACACCTCACCATGACATCATCATGATGATGTCATGATGATGCCACATGGTTTTCTAATCTTGCAATCTGATTATGTGAAAACATGTGCACGTAGAGTTATTGCATGTTGGGCTTTTGTCTTGTGTATGGGCCAGCCTTATTGGATGATCAGAATGCAATTGGGCCGAAACAATTCCTTTGGGCCGGAACCTTCATAATCCAACATGCATGTCGACGAAACAAAGGTGTGTTCCGTCGACTTTGAAGACATTTTATTGTGTTTCGTCGACGAAACAGACCTTCAAGTGTTTCGTCAACTTTGTTTCGTCGACTTTGTTGTTTCGTCGACATGTGTTTCGTCGACAACAACGGATTCGTCGACCTGTTCAGTTTCGTCGTGTCTGTGATTATATATATTCAGTGAACTCAGAACAGAACACACAGAACACACACGAGAGAACCAGAGAGAGTTTACAGAGATTATTTTGTAAACCTTGTATTGTAACTGTTTCAAGTATTAATACAATGGAGTGTTAATCGTTGAGTCTCGTGTCTATCATTTACGTGTTCGAACTTGGTTTAACTTACCCGTTTGGATTCCGCACTCTCGGGTTTGTCGGAAAACAGGGATTAGAGGTTACTCGATCCTCCGGGTGGACCGGGTGGACCTACAACGGGGTTGTAAGTTTTGACAAGATCAACTTTGTACAACAGCTTGATCACAATCTTCTCAGCGTTTCACAAATCTGTGATAAACAGTTTTCAGTACACTTTGATGCAAATGGATGTTATGTGCTGAAACCCGGCTTCAAGATTCCAAAAGAATGGATGTTATGTTCTTGATATGAGCCAAGCTATTACAACGACTGCACAAGCAACTTGTTTTATTACCAAAGCCACGGAAAAAGACTCAATCTCTTGGCACAGACGTATGGGTCACATTCACTTACGGAAAATGAATCATTTGGTGTCTAATGAATTAGTGAATGGTGTTCTTCTTAAAAATTTCCATCTTCAAGACGTCTGTGTTTCATGCCAAAAAGGAAAGCAAACCAAGAAGCGACATCCGACGAAGAAGATCAACACGGTGGCAGTTCCTCTTGAACGTTTACACATGGATTTGTTCGGTCCTGTCAAGCACAAAAGCATCAGGAATGATCAATATTGCCTCGTGATAACTGATGATTATTCAAGATTTTCTTGGGTGGCGTTTATGGCTCACAAGAGTGAAACTTTCGGTATTATCAAAAACTTGATCATTCAGATTGAGAATTTGTATAAGTTGAAGGTTAGACGGATACGCAGCGAAAATGGTACTGAATTTAAAAATCATGCCATGGTGGAGTTTTGCACATCAAAAGGTATTCTTCACGAATTTAGTGCTACTTATACATTGATCGAAACTGCTAGGACTATGTTTGTAGAGTCGCAGTTGCCCATTCCATTCTGGAGTGAAGCTGTGGCCTCCGCATGTTACACGATGAATCGAGTCCTTACAGTCAAAAGACACAACAAGACCTGCTTCGATCTTCTTCACAAACAGAAACCGGATTTTTCATATCTTGAACCATTTGGAGCTCCTTGCACAATGATCGATCCTAATGGAAAGTTTGGGGCAAAAGCTATTGAAGGTCAGTTTCTTGGTTATGCCACCCCGAACTTAAGAGTTTGGAATCTAGAGACTAAAAGGTAGGGCTGGCAATAGGTAACCTGTAGGTAAAACATGATAATAGAAAAGTACACCATGTAATTTTTTACGTTTTTAAAAATAATCAAAATTTGAAAGTTAGGATCCATTATTTCTCCTTCTAGGTATATAAAATGTACATCTGTCTTATAGACACTAGATATAAAGTAGTTAAACGAGTCGTATTCATGTTTAAAATTTTTGTTGTTCGCGTTATCAGATACCTGTTAAACCTGCTAAGACACGCTTTGCCAGCCCTACTAAAAGGGTTGAGGAATGGTCTGAAGTCAGAGTATAAAGGCACACTTTGCCAGTTAGAAATCCAGGTCAACCTTGGATGTTTGAGTACGATGACTTTTTCAATTCGATCAATGTTGAAGCAGTTGAAGAAAATGTTGCGGCAAGGATGTTTTTCGAGAGTGACAACGCAACAGAATCACCGTTGGTTCGTCCAATTATTGTCAATCAAGAACCATCTCCAGTGAACAATAATGCTCTCGACAATGAGGATTTTCATGATGCAACCAAACTGAACGAATCTTCAGAGGATGAAGAATTTCTTGATGCAGATCAAGAAGGTCATACATCAGCAGTACATGGTACTTCAGAGGCTACACCTCCAGTAGACGCCCCTAAAACAGCTGAAGCTACTGTATCATCCTCTTCGTCAGTTCCGGGTATTGAATTAGTTGTTGATCTCAATTTCAACAATCTGGGTACAAACATTTCAGTTCCAGATAATCCTGAAACAAGGATTCACAATACCCATCCTCAACAAAACATCATAGGCAATGTACAAAGTGGCATACAAACAAGAAACATGTTGCGAAACAACAACAACGCGGGCTTGTATGCGACAATTCGAGAATCTGGTCAACAGAACGATTGGTCTTTCACGTGTTATGTCTCATCGGAAGAGCCAAGAACTTGGAAAGAAGCTTTGAAAGATAACTCTTGGGTTGAAGCAATGCAGGAAGAACTGCAACAGTTCCAGAAACTTGGTGTTTGGAAGCTCGTAGAGAAACCTGCTGGTTACAAGAAGATTGGTACCCGTTGGGTGTATAAATGCAAAAAGGATGACCGTGGTATCGTTATTCGAAACAAAGCAAGATTGGTCATTCAAGGTTTTCGTCAGATTGAAGGTATAGACTACAACGAAGTGTATGCACCTGTTGCACGTCTGGAAGCAATTCGGATCTTTCTGGCTTATGCCTCATTCAAAGGATTCAAGGTTTACCAGATGGACGTCAAAAGTGCATTCTTACATGGTCTAGTGGAAGAAGAGGTGTATGTTGAACAGCCTCCAGGTTTTGAAGATCCTATCCATCCCGATCGGGTTTGGTTGCTGAACAAAGCTCTCTATGGTCTACATCAAGCACCGCGAGCTTGGTACGCAACCTTATCTAATTATCTGCTGGAGAATGGTTTTCGCAGAGGTCTTATCGATTGCACTCTCTTCATAAAAGAACAAGATGGAGATCTTCTACTGGTTCAGGTATATGTGGATGATATTATATTTGGCTCTACTAACAATGTTATGTGTAGGGATTTCGAGCGTGTAATGCAGGATAAATTCGAGATGAGCGCTATGGGGGAGATGACTTTCTTTTTGGGCCTGCAAGTGCAACAAACGAAGTCTGGGATTTTCATTCATCAGACTAAGTATGTTCAAGACATCTTGAGCCGATTCCAGATGTCCGACACATCGCCCATTGGTACCCCACTACAGCAAAATCACGGAATCAATCCAGACTTGAAGGGTGAAGTTGTTAGCTCTTCATATTACCGCGCGATGATTGGATCCCTTATGTACCTCACAGCATCAAGACCAGATATAATGTATCCAACATGCCTGCTAGCCAGATATCAAGTGAACCCGAAGGCCTCACATCTTGCAGCTGTAAAAAGTATTTTTCGTTATCTGAAGGGTTGCCCTGACACCGGTCTATGGTACCCTAAGGATGATAACTTTGACTTAGTCGCTTTCAGTGATTCTGATTTTGGCGGATGCAAAATCGACGGCAAATCCACAACGGCTGGATGCCAGTTTTTAGGAAATCGCCTCGTAACATGGCAGTGCAAGAAGCAGACTTGTGTCGCTACATCAACTTGTGAAGTTGAATACATTGCTGCCTCAAGTTGTTGCTCCCAAGTCCTGTGGATACAACAGCAAATGCGTGATTACGGTTTTGAATTCCTAACTACTCCTATTTTAGTCGATAATTCTGCTGCTTTATCTATCACTAGAAATCCTGTGCAGCATTCAAATACCAAACACATTGAAATTAAGTATCACTTCATACGTGATTGCTTTGATAAAAGGCTTATCGATGTTGTTAAAGTCCATACTGATGACCAACATGCCGACCTTTTTACCAAAGCATTTGATAAATCCAGATTTGACTTTTTATTATTGGTAAACGACATTAAGGTCAAGCAAGAGTAATCCGCATCGGAAAAACGTTTTTGTAAATATCTTTGTGTTTTTAAATTATTGTAAGTTTGTTGGTTTTAGGGGGAGTAAATCCAAAATTTGAAAATTCAAAAACATCAAAAAATTTCAAAACCCAAAAACATAGAAAAACAAAAATGAGTTTCCTGGCGAGCAAAAGAGAAAATGATAGTACATCAGTGGTCTGTTGAAACCTCTTTAAACTGAAATGCAAAATGAAAAATGTTAGGCAGCTCTATATAAGATGTATCGGTAGGCTCACAATCATCTTAAAGTGTGCAGGGTGATATAAACTTAAATCGACTGAAGATCAGGTGGGAACCACTCATTGGCATATGGTCTTAGTACCGAAATTTCGTTTGAGAGATTGCCGAGGTTCTGAGATATGTGGTCTTTATGGTGTTTATCATCTGGGTATCATGGTTGTTTCTTTTACCGAAACAAACGGAGACGAAGTCTAGATCTTCCATGATACCATACATACGTGTACATACTGCATACGACCTCAATAAGTGATCAACAATCACATGTCCACAAAACAAGTGATAATATATCACATTTTTTCGGGAGTCAAGTTCGTCTCTTTGCTGTACGGAAGTACTGACCTGTTCACGGACTTGCTCCTGTGCCTTCATGCATCTGAAAATCAAGTTCCTCATCAATAAGTGATTCTATCACATAGGGCTTGTTTTCAAATTCAAAATAAGTGAGTTTCTCACATTTTCATATACGTAAAAAACAGATGATAAATGGTATACTCACCAGTAAGATGAATTCTCGTGCATACCTTGATACGGGAATGTGTCGTGATGTGGATGAACACCGGTCAGTAAGTTTAAATCATACCTTAACGTATCCCCTCGCCATGATTACATCTGATAAGTTGAGCTTATGTGGACAACAATACCGATAATTGTTATAGGATACTTATCTATATGTTAACAAAAAGAACAACAAGAGCGTTTTGGCATGACCGTACACTGATATGATTCTCTTACCCTCGAAACTCGCAAAAAGAATGTTTGTATATATTTACTTTTCTTAGTTTCTGCAACTCTGTATATATTTATTTACTACTTTCAGTCATTAAGTTTGAAATATTCAAAATGCCAAAAAGATTTTAGGTGTGTTTTAATTTAAACCTTATAAAAGCCAAAAAGATTTTATTTCTGCTTTAGTTTTGATTAACCGATGTTGGAACTCAAGTCTTCGTTGCCTGAAATCTGTTTGAAAACCAAAACGACTGAATCTTCATAAACGGTCAGAGTTTGCAAGTTTTGAAAGTTAAAAATCAAAATTGAAAAATCTGTTAACTTTTCAAACAAACTGTCAGACGGTAGTTGAAAACACGGTTACATGTGTGTCGTTTGTTTATGTTAACTATATTCCAAGCAGTTGTTCTCATTACGCGTTTAGCTTTCTTGCATGTGCAGATGCTAAAGGCAAAGAGAACATGTTCGATGACAAGCTTCGGAATGAAGACACGACATGGAGGCACTCAAAAGACAAAGATGATCGAGTTGCCGCTGACCTATGATCAACACCACAAGGATCTAAAGCATTAAAGATCAAAAGATTCACAAGCAAAATCAAAGGGGGAGTTTATTGATACACTTCCTAAATGAAGGCGGGAGTTTGTTAATACACTTTCTACTCACGACGCGTGAAGACTTTGAAGATCCTCCGACATGGAAGACATGGAAGATGAACCCTCACGAGTAGCGTCTAAGGGGGAGTTTGTTGATACATATTATGTGGACGCGACTCGGTTCAGTTCGACTCAGTTCGGTTTGACTCGTTTAGGTTCGGCTCAAGCCCGAAGTCACGACAATCCTCCATCGTGTGCCCCAGAGTTTGACACGCGAAACACGAAGCGCCGCGAGCCGGTTCCTGCTGCCATATCACCATGACATCATCATGATGATGTCATGATGATGTCACAAGGTTGACTAAACTTACAATCTACATATTTGAGAATTCATGTACGTGCATGTACATGTATCTTGGACCAATCAATTTTCTTTTGGGCCAATCAAATTGGATGATCAGAATACTCACTTGGGCCAATTCAATTCATTTGGGCCGAATCCATTAGATCAGCTATGCATGTCGACGAAACATAAAGTGTTTCGTCGACTTTGAAGATTTTGTTTCGTCGACTTTGTTTCGTCGACTTTGTTGTTTCGTCGACATGTGTTTCGTCGACAACAACGGATTCGTCGACCTGTTCAGTTTCGTCGTGCTGTGACTATATATATTCAGTGAACTCAGAACAGAACACACATGAGAGAACCAGAGAGAGTTTACAGAGATTATTTTGTAAACCTTGTATTGTAACCGTTTCAAGTATAAATACAATGGAGTGTTAATCGTTGAGTCTCGTGTCTATCATTTACGTGTTCGAACTTGGTTTAACTTACCCGTTTGGATTCCGCACTCTCGGGTTTGTCGGAAAACAGGGATTAGAGGTTACTCGATCCTCCGGGTAGACCTACAAAAACTTTTGTAAGATAACCAATGTGTACGGATGCCTATTAATATATAAAAATCTCAACGCCGCAAAGTCGACAATTTTGGCTATACGTGTTGACGTGATTATGTGTGATTACTTTATTGCGCTTGGTTGATATTTATTTGTACCCATAACTTATATATATTGTTAATTATCAGATGGAACCCGTTGTTAATGAACCAGTTAATGAAGTTAACCAATCTGAGCAAAACAATGAAGATCACTTTCTTAATAGGCAAGATATAGAAAACGTCGTTGCCTAGGGAATAGCAAATGCTATTCCAGCAATCCTTGCTGCTGCCCGAAATCCAGTTGAACCTCCACCACCTACTCCCAGCAAACGCACGCGCGACGATAATTTCAGTAATAGTGTTAACGGAGGCGGCAATAACGACAACTTAATTCAGGCCCCAATACTCAAGAAAATGAAAGCTGCAACACCTGGTTGCACCTATAAGAAATTTTTTGCCTGTAAACCTGTTGAATTTGCAGGCAATGAAGGGGCAACTGCCGCACTACGTTGGTTGGAGAAAAACGAGGCAGTAATTAAAATAAGCAAATGTGCCGAGGAGGATAAGGTCATGTATGCTTCTCACCTTTTTAAGGAAGAGGCATTAGAATGGTGGAACACGGTACTGCAAGCCAAAGGAAGTGACATGGCCTATGCCATGAGTTGGGAAGAATTTAAGCGTCTGGTGGAAAGGAAATTCTGCCCCGAATATGAAAAAGAGCAAATGGCGAATAAGTTCCTGAGCCATCGAATGGTAGGTGTTGATTGTCGAGGGTATACTTCGAAATTCTTCGAATATGCCAGAATTGTACCAACCCTGGCTTCGCCAGAACTGGTACTTATATCTCGCTATATTTGGGGTTTAATTAGCGAGATCCGTGATATTGTCAAAGCTGCGAGACCCCACACAATCGATGATGTGATGGAATTAGCCAACACCTTGACTAACGGACTAGTGCGTACGCGAGAAAAAAACAGGAAGAAGGAATTGGCTCAGAAAATTACCCAAGGATTTCGTGTGGGTAATAATAGCAATTCCAAGAAAAGAGGAACTGGGAAATCTACCACTCCGCCGTTCTGCAGGAATTGTAAAAAGAAACATTTTGGAAAATGTAATGAAACCTGCAACTTCTGCAAAGCTCTAGGACATCGTGAAGAAGAATGCAGAAAGAAAACAAAGATCTGCTACAACTGTGGAGAAGCGGGGCATTTCAGACCAGAATGCCCTAAATTGATCAAACCAGCAGATATCAAGGCCAAACCTGCTGAAGGAACTAATAAGAAGAACGCAAGAGCTTTCCAATTGACCACGTAGGAAGCCGAACTGATTCCTGACCTAATAGCTGGTACGTTTCTGGTACACAACGTTTATGCGAAAGTATTATTCGACTCTGGTGCAAACCAAAGTTTTGTAAATACTTCTTTCTGCCAAGCTCTTAAGCTACCCTTAACCAAACTTAGGCATATTTATACAGTAGAAACGGCAGATGGGAACTCTGTTAACATAGATATGGTTTTGCAAAAAGAAAATATAGAACTTTCAGGTTATAAATTTTCTGCAAACATATTACCTATGAATTTAACTGGATTCGATGTCGTATTAGGAATGGATTGGTTAGTAGCCAACCATGCTCGAATCCTCTGTGATAAGAATTCCATAGAAATTCGTGCACCCACGGGAGAAGTATACTTGATTTAGTCATGAAGTATTTATTGTTAGGAACAAATAACACTTTATGTGACATGTTTAAAGTGTTCAAAATCACTTACTAACTAGTTCGTAGTTCGTATAAGTAACTTGACTAACGGGTCAAACGGTTAGTGAATGGAAAGAGTTATGAAAAAAAATATAGTTGTTGAATAAATAGCATACTTTGATGAATAAGTGTGTGAATCCATAAGGTGTGGTGGTCATGTTAATGTTGACTAATCTAATCATCTTGTGGATATGATATGGTAGTTTGACTCTGACAAGCTAGATAGGAGCTTGGAAATGAACGGGTCAAATGGATACAAGTTCAAGTATGAAGCTCACAAGGATGCAAGGTAAGTAAAGCTTACACCCTTTTTTTATGGATACGTATTTGCTTTATAGATTATAAACACGACCAAGGTTATATCCAAAATATGGGTTCCGACACGAAATGATACGGGTCGGGACGAATAAAATGATAAAAAAAGAAGTATGTTTAATGGCAAAAGGGGCGAAATGGGTTAAATAATGAAATGGAAAATAAATACCATTCAAATATAAGTGCAAAATGTTTGGTCATTTAGACTAAACGGGTCAAATGGTAAGGTTAACACCATTTGACGAATAATGACTAATAAGTGCTTGTCGAGTCCGATGCTCACAGGGTAAAACGGATTATGGAATTTGCGTTGCTATGAATCAGTAAATTATTAAGGCAAGGTATTAAAACGGGTCAATACTTTGACCCGAGCCAGGCACGCGTAAATTGGCGGAGTATAAGTAGACATATTAACGTGGAAATGTGATGTGTGGAAAGAGAAGAGCGAGATTTGAACTTAAATGTTTAAATCTCCTAAACGGGTCAAATGAATTATGCGCATAGCTTGGGCATTGGTCGCATAATTCATAAAAGTTATGTTCACGGGTTAAAGATTTTTGAGTTAACAAGTAGTCCAAGGCTCTATGATGATTTAAAAATGATTTAGAAACAAGTCGTTTAATAGATTATGAAACGGGTCGAATAATTGTATAAGAGATTTATAAGCCGTTAGCTTATAAATCAGCATCGTTACAAACCTTAGTGTTGATTACATAGGAGACTGCATTACGGTTAATATGAAATAAAAATCGCGTAAAACGGATGTGTCGTTTGAAAGTTATGCATGTTTATGTAAAAAAAATGCAGGTTGCAGAAACAAACCTGCTGGAAAATGGTGACCCTCGCGCCACGCGAAGGACCAAGATGGTTGGGGCGCGACACGCGACCACGGTCGCGGCACGCGACAGAATTAGGGAACCCTGTCGCGGTACGCGACAGGGGTACAACTTGCAGATTTTGTTTGTTTCACTTATTTGGCTCAAAGTACTTGAAGAAACATCTTACATAATTATCAAAACTAACGTTTATGTTGGTTTTGATTACAGGTAAATGATATATGCTATCCGGATGAAGATCAAGCGCCTAACAAGAACCGAACACACGATAAATGAAGCTTCCGCATTTGAGTTTAAACCTTGTTATCAAAAGTGAACTATGTAAACAATTGTTACTATCTTTTGAATGTTTTAATCATGTATGAATGATAACTTATAAAAGTTTTTGAAAGGTCGCATTTTCATGTAAAATGCGTTGTTTATTAATATAATCTTGATAAATTAAGACGGGTCTTACAAGTTGGTAATCAGAGCTCAAGGTTAAAAGAATAAAGTGTTCGGTTCGAGGCTTGATCGCAAATCCGGTAAGTACATGTATGTTAATAGTTTAGCATGCTAAAGTGTTGTAAACAACAAATAGGGCTATCGTGTGATACACGTTACCTCAATTAAATGATAAATATAATTGACGAAATTGCACGCGTTGACGCGTATAGTAGAAAAGCCTTGTATTATAATACGGGTGATTATTGAAGTTGATGTTACTAATTCTTGTAAATGTTTTAATTGAAGGACACTCGCATCTGAAGATAGCAAGAGTTTAACAAATTGCGGATATGACGGTGGAACGCTCCGAGGTATGACAAGCAGAGCATACTCATCAAGGACCTTAATCGCGTGACGATCGCGAACAAGGTTAACGACATAAAAAGCCCGTTAGGGCAAGCATTTACAGGTGCACATTTTAAATTATTACGTGAATAGTAATATGCAACAAATACATAGAGATTGAAAGTTGCATATGTAGATTAAAAACTTGGAAAAACCCGAATAGAAAATCTATCCGGGATATTGTTTCCAAAAGAAACAAATAGAGGCATTACTTACATGGGGTGTAATGTGAAAATTATAAAAAAGGTCATGTATACCAGGTATTGATCGCTTACTCTGGCCAAGTAAGTGGTGAACACGTGGTACCATGAACTTTTATGATGGACATGCTTACATCCAATGTAGTAAGGATGGGGTGAGTGGGACAAATTAAAAAGTATCCAAATGAATCAGATAAGCAAAATATTTGATAATAATGTAAACACACAGCCGAGTGACGGAAGCGTATTATATTAGGATAATGAGCCCGAGTGAAGGGACAAAGAAACATGTAAAATGATTAAGATATGTATTGGGAGGGGGTGTACTTACACTCGAACCCGGAAAATGCAAATATGTCTCTTAACGGGCCGTTTTTGTAAAACGTCAAACTTGAGGACAGAGTTGGAATATAAAAGTGAAGCGAGGTCTTAATGCATACCGGGAGGGTTGCAATAATAATGACTTTGGTAAAACACCCGGTGTATGGGTAGGAATTTTAACGCATGTGTAAATCAAGAGACGTGAACGCAGGTTAAAAATCAAAAGACTTGGATTATGAGTTACGACTATAAAATTTCGCAAATAGAAATTTTGAATAAATATGTTCAACCAATCGAGGTTGAACAGGTTGAATAAAGAATGAAGTTTGACGTTCATAAGTGGTGAAATTTCACACGAACAAGTCAAACGAATTAAATAAAGAACAACGCTTGCTAGTGTCAGTAAGCGCGAACCGGATAAATAAAAGCGCGAAATACTAATAAACCTATGCAAGGGGTTATGGGTACTAAAAAAAACCGTAAGGTAAAAGAATCCGGGTAGTGGGTTGCAAAAAAAAAACATGTAGGTGAGAACCAAATAATGGCAAACATAGAATAAACCGACGTATGAATGACGTAAGAAGACGTAAAGTCGGAAAATTAGTCCAAAAGTAAACAAATGAAGCCTTAGACTACGGTCAAGGTCAACTAAAGTTCAAAAGCGAAAATAAACGATTCCAAACATAACAAGAGATGCTTTGAAGCAATATATATATATATATATACATTTGAATATAGACACAAATAAAAGATGAATCTGCGGGATCATCGTAACCTTCGGGAATGCGAGCAGTGTTAAGGTCTACGGGACCAGAATGACTCTCGGGTTACGAATAAAAAAAAGGGAAATAAACCTTAGGGTCCCCGTTAAAAGGGGGTGAAGACCTAAGAAATAGCCTACAAGGCTAAGTGAAAGAACCTACGGGTCAATAGAGGAAAGTAAGGGAACTTGCAATGATTCCTCGCGTAAAACGAGAACGGAAAAGAATAAATTATGGGTTGTCAATTTCCTTGATATAAGTAATTGACTTACTTAAAAGGAAAAACGTTAAACTAAAATTCAGTTTTAGTAAGAAACAACGTTTTAACAAATATGAATATTATGAGACGAACTCAGAAATGGTTAATATTAAAGGATATAGGTTTTAACACCAATAGGTGTAAAACGATACATTCGAAAGAAAGATTTTCGACAATGAAAAGTCGACATAAACTTAAACAAGATGTGATGGGATTACTGTCACTAAAAATGACGTAGAATGTAACCATGTTGTAACGTGAGTTACGAGACAAGAAATCAGAAAAACGCAAAAGGCCGGGATGGCAATATGATGTACCTGAGTGACAGGGTATAAAGTGACGGCGAGAAATTAGTCTAGCCGTTTAAAAAAAAAACCATTCAGAGTCAAAATAGTGTTACGACTTATGCAAGGCGCTGGTCAATATAAAATTTTTTGCTAGAAGTAAACGTGTCGAATAATAAATACGACCGAGTAATCAGATAACAACTCGGTCAAATCCGTGACTAGAATAAGAAACACAAGTTGAAAGTAATGGCCTACGAGGCCTTACACGTGAAAGGCACATACGCCTTAAAACCAAAAACACATTACCATACTTTTTGGTAAGATTATTATGTGCGAATAGTGCTCAAGTGATCACCAAAACTAAGGTTCAGATGATCTAAACTGATAAAGTTTGTGAGAAAGGTTTCGGGGACGAAACCTCTTTAAGGGGGGGGGGGGGGTAGACTTGTAACACCCCGAAAACGGGTTTGGTAATCAAACCACGTTAATAATAATGAATGGGTAAAATACCGTTAGTGGTAAAATTTAACCCGGTGAATATAAGGATTTAAATAAATAATCTAATATTAACTAAAAAGAAGGATAAATACTTTGAGAAAACAAAGTATATAAAAGGCCCGAGTTAACGGGACCTAAAATAAAACCGGTTATGGCTCCCCGAACCCATTAAGTTAACTAGGTAGAACTAACCTAGTTTGTAATGGGTAATGACTATGGGTTCTAGTTTCAATTGTAAATTCTTGAAACTATAGGTACTAATGTCGTCAAGTAGGAAACTAATTTTTATTAAAACAAATAATTAAAACAAAACACACACATAGAATGTGTGTGTGTGTGCGTAGGGAACGACCAGAGCAGGAAGAAAAAAGGGTAAAACCCTAAACTCCACAAAATCATCCAATTGAAGGTGCAATTGAAGACCAAACTCGGATTGGAATATATATAAACGATCACCGAGCCAAGGGGATCGTAAGGTATGTCGAAATTTATAGTTTGGTGATATTTTGAGTTTGTGATAATCATGCATGAATGAAATTTTAGTGTGAATGATTGAATGTTATAGTGAAATTGACACTAGTATAAGTCTAGGAACGAACCCTAGATGTGAAATTGGTAATTAAGTGTCATGAACAAGTGATTGAAGGATTAATCTTGTAAGTGGTAAATGGGTTTTATGAAAATATGATGAACACTTGAAAAGTGATGGTAAATCTGAGAAAAATTGATGTTATGATGCAAGATTTGATATTGTTCTTGAGTGCTAGACATAAGGGTTTGATTTAATGATTGAAACTTGGTTAAAAATATTAGCCATGAACTAAATAGAAGAGGTATAAAAATCATGCCCATAAGGTGCTCGTTAAAATGCCCAAGTGAATCGTGTTGTCTACTAGTTTGTATGTAGAGCTTGATTTGATGATTTCATAAGTAGTGGGTTTATGACAAATCTTTGATTTGTATGAAATTAAACATGATGGTGTATGAGAATCACCAAATAGGACTTGAATATATGTTAATTTTAGTTCTAGTTCTTAAATTGACAAAGATGATAAAATTAGGATTCATATGATGACTTCTTGAAATAGATGATGTTTTTGACATCTCTTAGCCTACAATCACTGTGTTATAGGTTTCTAACCTTTACCAAGAGTTTAATAAGGGTTTTAGCCATGGAAATGGGTTGCATTTGATGGTTTGGTTCGAATTTAAAATGACCCTAAACATGATTTCCGCAGCTTTTTTATGGATTTCGACTAATCTTAAAAAAATCATATAAAATCAACCGTTTATCCGATTTGGGTGTTCTATACCTTTTCGGAAAGCTTATGAAGTAAATTTTTACTGTTTTCAATCATAAGAAACAAATGTGGTTGTTAAATAGGCCAAAAGAATGAATTAAACCGCTGTTCAAAACCTTGAAAGCTGTTTGAAAAATGAAAATATAGTTGCTGTGCTGATTTTATAAAAATCATAGAAAATTCGTTAGAAGGTGTACCTTATATGCTTGCGAAGGTATTGAAGTTTTCTACGATCCATCTTTGAACATGTTAATCTAGTTCGGACTTTGAATGGGTCATAATGGTCAATTGCAGCAGCTGTATAGAAAATCGCTGCACATTAATAATGTCATTATTAATCCAGAAAAAGACATATGATTGTGTATACTTGATTTAGTCATGAAGTTTTTATTGTTAGGAACAAATAACACTTTATGTGACATGTTTAAAGTGTTCAAAATCACTTACTAACTAGTTCGTAGTTCGTATAAGTAACTTGACTAACGGGTCAAACGGTTAGTGAATGGAAAGAGTTATGAAAAAAAAATACAGTTGTTGAATAAATAGCATACTTTGATGAATAAGTGTGTGAATCCATAAGGTGTGGTGGTCATGTTAATGTTGACTAATCTAATCATCTTGTGGATATGATATGGTAGTTTGACTCTGACAAGCTAGATAGGAGCTTGGAAATGAACGGGTCAAATGGATACAAGTTCAAGTATGAAGCTCGCAAGGATGCAAGGTAAGTAAAGCTTACACCCTTTTTTTATGGATACGTATTTGCTTTATAGATTATAAACACGACCAAGGTTATATCCAAAATATGGGTTCCGACACGAAATGATACGGGTCGGGACGAATAAAATGATAAAAAAAAGAAGTATGTTTAATGGCAAAAGGGGCGAAATGGGTTAAATAATGAAATGGAAAATAAATACCATTCAAATATAAGTGCAAAATGTTTGGTCATTTAGACTAAACGGGTCAAATGGTAATGTTAACACCATTTGACGAATAATGACTAATAAGTGCTTGTCGACTCCAATGCTCACAGGGTAAAACGGATTATGGAATTTGCGTTGCTATGAATCAGTAAATTATTAAGGCAAGGTATTAAAACGGGTTAATACTTTGACCCGAGCCAGGTACGCGTAAATTGGCGGAGTATAAGTAGACATATTAACGTGGAAATGTGATGTGTGGAAAGAGAAGAGCGAGATTTGAACTTAAATGTTTAAATCTCCTAAACGGGTCAAATGAATTATGCGCATAGCTTGGGCATTGGTCGCATAATTCATAAAAGTTATGTTCACGGGTTAAATATTTTTGAGTTAACAAGTAGTCCAAGGTTCTATGATGATTTAAAAATGATTTAGAAACAAGTCGTTTAATAGATTATGAAACGGGTCGAATAATTGTATAAGAGATTTATAAGCCGTTAGCTTATAAATCAGCATCGTTACAAACCTTAGTGTTGATTACATAGGAGACTGCATTACGGTCAATACGAAATAAAAATCGCGTAAAACGGATGTGTCGTTTGAAAGTTATGCATGTTTATGTAAAAAAATGCAGGTTGCAGAAACAAACCTGCTGGAAAATGGTGACCCTCGCGCCACGCGAAGGACCAAGATGGTTGGGGCGCGACACGCGACCACGGTTGCGGCACGCGACAGAATTAGGGAACCCTGTCGCGGTACGCGACAGGGGTACAACTTGCAGATTTTGTTTGTTTCACTTATTTGGCTCAAAGTACTTGAAGAAACATCTTACATAATTATCAAAACTAACGTTTATGTTGGTTTTGATGACAGGTAAATGATATATGCTATCCGGATGAAGATCAAGCGCCTAACAAGAACCGAACACACGATAAATGAAGCTTCCGCATTTGAGTTTAAACCTTGTTAACAAAAGTGAACTATGTAAACAATTGTTACTATCTTTTGAATGTTTTAATCATGTATGAATGATAACTTATAAAAGTTTTTGAAAGGTCGCATTTTCATGTAAAATGCGTAGTTTATTAATATAATCTTGATAAATTAAGACGGGTCTTACAACACATAGTGAATCATGAAGGTATTCACGTAGATCCCTCCAAAATAGAAGCGATCACCAAGTGGAAGGTCTCGCAATCAGCTATGGAAATTAGAAGTTTTCTAGGGTTAGCCGGATACTATAGACGATTTATTAAGGATTTTTCCAAAATAGTTGTACCATTAACTAAGCTAACCTGTAAAGCAGTATAGTTTGAATGGGGACCTAGACAAGAAGAGGCTTTTAAGATTTTAAAGCAAAGATTAACAAACGCCCCAATTCTTGCCTTACAAGAAGGGACAGAAGATTTTGAAGTTTATTGTGATGCTTCTAAACTAGGATTAGGATGTGTGCTGATGCAACGCAAGAAGGTAATTGCGTATGCTTCAAGGCAATTGAAAAAGCACGAGGAAAATTATACGACTCATGACTTGGAATTAGGAGCCATAATTTTTGCCCTTAAGATTTGGAGACATTATCTGTACGGAAGTAAGTTTACTGTCTATACAGATCATAAGAGTTTAAGATACATATTTGGGCAAAAAGAATTAAACATAAGACAAAGAAGATGGATGGAAATTCTAAGTGACTACGACTGTGATATTCAATATCACGAAGGAAAGGCAAATGTAGTAGCAGATGCCTTAAGTCGTAAGTATCATGAGAAACAACGACGAGTTCGTGCTCTTAGACTAAGTTTACAATTAGACTTAATGAAACAACTGAGAAATGTTCAAGAAACAACAATCAAGGATGATGCTGAAGGAATGAAGGGAAGAATAAAGGAACTAGAGCAAGGGATTGATGGAATTTGGAGATTCCATAAGAAGAGGATTTGGGTACCCAAGCAAGGAGAATTAAGAGATAAGATCTTAGAAGAGGCCCATAAATCTAGGTATACCATGCATCCTGGTAATAATAAGATGTACCAAGATTTAAGGAACAATTTCTGGTGGATAGGAATGAAGAAAGACATAACCAGATATGTTTCTAAGTGCCTAACTTGTTCGCAAGTTAAGGCAGAACACCAGAAACCTTCAGGTCTACTATAACAATTAGAAATGCCCGTATGGAAATGGGAACAAATAACCATGGATTTTGTTACTAAGTTACCCAAGACCGGAAAAGGTAATGATGCGATTTGGGTAATTGTGGATCGATTAACCAAATCAGCTCATTTTCTACCCATGAAAGAAACCTTTAGCATGGAAAGGTTAGCAAAGTTGTACGTAGATGAAATAGTATCCCTACATGGAGTCCCACTCTCGATTGTATCGGATAGGGATAGTCGTTTCACTTCACATTTCTGGACAAGTTTCCAAGAAGCCATGGGGACACGATTAAATTTAAGTACGGCCTATCATCCCCAAACAGACGGACAAAGTGAAAGGACGATCCAAACCCTGGAAGACATGCTTAGGGCATATGTTATAGATTTTAGTGGAAACTGGGATGACCACCTACCTTTAATTGAATTCTCCTATAACAATAGTTATCATTCAAGCATCGAGGCTGCCCCATTTGAAGCACTGTATGGACGGAAGTGTAGAACTCCAGTTTGTTGGGCAGAAATAGGAGAAAGTCAATTATCAGGTCCTGAAATTGTATAAGAAACCACCGACAAGATAACTCAAATCAATGAAAGATTGAAAATGGCTCGAGATCGTCAGAAGAGTTATGCAGACAATAGCCGCAAGCCATTAGAATTTCAGGTCGGAGATAAGGTACTCTTGAAAGTTTCTCCTCGGAAAGGAGTAGTTCGGTTCGGTAAGAAGGGAAAACTAAGTCCAAGGTACATAGGACCATTCCTAGTAATCCAGAAGATAGGACCTGTTGCCTATCGTTTACAACTACCAGAGGAGCTAGCAGGAGTACATTATGTATTTCATATATCTAACATCAAGAAGTGTCTATCTGACGAATCACTGGTAGTACCTCTCCAAGACATAGAGGTAAATGAAAAGTTAAAGTTCGTAGAGAAACCACTTCAGATAGAAGACAGAAAAGTTAAGTTTCTCAAGCACAAAAGACTAGTACTGGTCAAAGTCAAGTGGGATTCAAAGAGAGGGCCTGAGTACACTTGGGAACTGGAATCAGAGATGAAGCGAAAATATCCCTACTTATTCCAGTAAATCTCGAGGACGAGATTTTAATAAGGTGGGGTGGATGTAACAACTCTCATTAAAAATATTATTTCTTATTTTATTATGTCCAATAGGAAACCCTAATTTAGACCCCCAAGTAATATTGCATGACCCCTAAAATTTTCAGAACAATCAAAACTAGGATCAGGGCCCCTAAAACTCAAGGGGGGGGGTATTCCCCCATCGATATTATCCCCACAGTTTGTTGTAGAACGCGTATTTTATCGAACTATTGACTCACCTAGGCTATAAATACACGAAGCTACCCTACTCTAAAAGTTACCCCTCGCGCCACGCGACAGCCGGTCGCGCCACGCGACAGGGACTGTTTTTCAGTATAAATAGCAGGGGTTTGGCACTTGCATGGCTGCGTTGGTTCGACGTTCAAATTCATTTCGTACACTGAGATATCCTCTGTTTCGTTCAAAAACACACACTAGCACGAAGCTCTGCTACGATAACAGGGTAATAACTCGATCACTGCTACGATATAATGTCCGATCGATTGAAACCGATCCAATGGATGTTTAAGTGATGCCCGTAATTGGGCTATACTTTGTCATTCGTCGTGAGGGTTTTTGATCTCGTGAGCTTATCGTAAATGTTGTATTAAGTTACTGACCTAGTTTCGTATGCATTGTTATTTTAACTAGGTTACACGGCTAAATCAGTAGGCTAAACTCTACCCGTCTAAACTCGCAATGTGAGTCATTCTCTTTTTATCAAATTGTTTCCAAAACCTTATTTATTTTCAAAGTTATAATTATAGGGATTAAGTCTTTGTAATCTTCAATTACTGCCGGTATGTGGGGTTTTGTATACATTACTTGATACCCGTCACCATTGGACAACGGGTTAGCCAATGGGTGATCTGACCATAGTCACAGATACTGTCAAGTGACAAATACCGATTTGGGGTAATTGGTTGATAAAAACATTGTAATCACCCTTAATACTGTATATTATAACAATGTGTCGTTTTGTGCAATTTGAATGACTCGCCAGTATTTCCCTGCTGATAAAACCTTTTTAAAACATGTTTCAGGTGATCTGCTATGATCCAGGAAAAAGTGCCGTGTAGCACTACAAGCTTGAAGAAGTGACTTAGTAAAATAAATAAACATGTTTTGTAAAACAGGGAACTTCCTTGAGAAATTTCCTTTATTGTACTTTATGGGGGTTGTCCCAAATATGTGAAATAAATAATTGGGCATTCTTAAGTCTTAAAAGATCCTGTTAAACTTCCGCTGTCAACTCAAAGAATAAATACCACGGGTTTCTGTCCTGCGGCTCCTGGACCGGGGTCACATCGGGATGGGGGCCATGACATAGGTGGCTTTGGTTAGGGCTGTAAACGAACCGAATGTTCAGTGAACAGTTCGTGAACCATTCGGCCGGAAGTTCGTTTATGTTCGTTTGTTTAATAAACGAACAAACATGAATAAGAATTCCGTTCGATTAGTTAAATGAACGAATATGAACAAAGGTCTCGTTCGTTCAATTGTGTTCGTGAATGTTCGGTAAGGTGTTCGTGAACATTCGTTCATTTGCGTTCGTTTATGTTCGTATGTTCATGTTTTAATCAAAGATTTTTATACTTTCATATATTTTATCTATACTTTTTATACTATTAAACTTTTATTTATATCATTACCCTAACAATTAAACCATAAAACCCTCTTTCACCTTGTTTATGCAGCATTTCCCTTTCTTTACTCATTATTTACATCGACGAATATGATCTACCTCCGTTCCACAATAAGGGATTCAAGTTCTAGTGCTACTCTCTGGTCCATCCACCTTTATCCTTCATCGCGTTCGCCAAATTTATCTGTGTTCGCTTGTGTTCGTGAACACGCTCATTTCCTTAATGAACGAACATGAACATAAAATCTTGTTCGGTAAGTGTTCATGAACCGTTCGTGAACACATTTATTTCCTTAACGAACGAACACGAACAAGGCCTCGTTCGTGTTCGCTTGGTTCGTTTACAGCCCTAGCTTTGGTATTAACTAATTGATTTGTTTTATTAAACCTTAAATATTATGTTCATACAAAACCTAAAAATTATAAACTCATTTAACTAGTTCACTTGACGTTTTAGTTAGATCAATTTGTTTTTTTTTTTGCTTAACTTGAATAACACTTTTAAAGTTTCACTTATGCCCAAAGGTATTGTGTTATATTTGTAGTGTTATTTAAGTCTAATTAAGCATGTTCAATTAATGCATATCCGAAAACTATTAGATATTCACATGAGGCCACTTGGTATACTCTAACATTCATAGGTGTTAATCCTATCTGTTAACACTTGTTATACTGCTTCTGAAGGGTGTTAAGAGGTATTAAAAGCTTCATATGTTAAGAAGTTAACTAAGAGAGAGAGGGAGAGAATCAAGCATTGCAAAATTTACACACACGCACAACATGCTATATATATATATATATATAGAATAAGTATAATGTACAAAAACCCTTATCCTACGTTATCGTACGCGACAGACTTTAAAACTTGCGTAATTATGTTCCATGCGTTATTATCAGCAGGGTTTGACAAAATGAACATGCGTAATAATGTTCCATGCGTGATTAGGTCAAAAAAAAGCTCCCATGCGTTATTTTTGAGTCCAATGCGTGATTAGTGCCTGATCGGACGGTTACGGCCGTCGCGTACGTTTGTAGGATAAGCCCTAATGTATGTTAACCGCACTCTATATATATATATATATATATATATATTAATTTAAGGGGCGTTAATGGGGGTTAAACAATTTCCTTGTTGTGAGGTGAAGTGAAAGAGGGTCAAGTAGGTGATGTGACGCCTACGTATAGTTAAGGGGCGTGAAAGTATACCCATAGCCTGAGATTCGCCTTAAATGCATAGGTGTTTTACTTCTTTCCAAAGATGATGTGTTACATTTGTGTCTTGCAAACTTAACTTGTGCATAAAATTTGAATGTCCCACTTCTACCCGAAGGTAATGTGTTACATTTGTATTGTACATTTTATTTGCTTAAATGATTGCAAATAGCCAAAGTGAAAGTCATCATTTAAGTAGAACGTTAACTTAGTATATTAATTATTTCGGTGTTAGAATAGATTTTATCACAACTTCATTACATAATGATCCTTATTTTTTCCTGGCTTAGCCTTATTACCCCATAGATTATTCTAAGTTTTTTTAGCTAAGTATCTTATTCATCTCAACTAAATCATTCACTCTAATTCCAAAACCTAAGACGTGTTTTGCTTTACGAACGGTTTCTATAAAATTTGCTCTTATTGGGCTTGATTATATTTCAAGCCATGACACACATGCTGCTCTTTCTGATAAAAGTAATGCTGAAGAAAATGGGAGCATGAGAAGTGGGATAAGTAAAAAATAATGTCTCTTATAGTAACCATCAACTCCTTTAAAAATTGCTATCAGGGAAGCTATTCCAGATTCTTAAATTCCTAAGGCTAATATATTTTCTGTGAAAATCGAAGAATTAAATGAACACTTAAGACGGATGCAAACACTCTAATTCTAAATAAAAGATTAAATTACATCCGTGAACACATGATAATATGAATACATGACTCATTGTAGGATCGTTTTCAGACCCGAACGAGTCGATCAGAAGAGTTTTACTCAATACGAAAGGCGGAAACAGACGTATCGAGGTAAATTCAGCTAGAATATCACTTTAAACTGTTGTATTATTGATTTGATAACGTTTTACAGCGAGACGACACTTCGGCAGCACTTCGTTGCTCTGACCGAAACTATTACAAATGAAATCAAGACACAAGTATTTATAGGGTTCTGATTTCGCTTGAACAGGTTTCAAGCGAAATCATGTTTCAAGCGATAACACTTCAAGCGGAATAAGAACATGTGATTTCGCTTGAAGCTGCCATTCACCCTATTTTTGACATTTTCCTCGTAAAACGTGCCCTGGTCTGTCTAAATACAAACAGGACTCGATACAAGACGAAGTCGACAGACGCATGCACCGACACTGATAAACTAAGGTCTTATACATGGAAATCCGTGAAGGTTTTCAATGCGTTACATAAGAACTTTTCCACTAGTATAAGAATCAACTATGACACTCAGAAGTATCAAAGGAAATTAAGTGTGTTGATACCAACATACGTACAGGAAGAGGAACACCTAAAACTAAAAAACAAGATACTATTCACTTCACTACAAGTAAACCTAAAAAGAGGAAGAAAATTACTATAGGGAGGATAGTCCTGAGGTTGGGAAACAAAATACAAGTACTGCTTCTAGCTCTAAGTTCTCCCAGGGGAAGTCTCACTGCAAAACTATGTTATTAGACTAGGCACGAGCAACGAAAGTATTCATCAGCCAAGGGAGCAGCAAGCTAAAATAGGTAGTCACTAATTAATGATATTTGAGTCCACTAATTTAATATTCCAAATAACATATGATGGGTTGAGTCTAGTCCAATTTGTTTCTTTACCAGAAATCAATGAATAAGTAAGCTGAGAGTTAGTGGGGAGTTTAATGTTAAGGTTGTAAGAAGCATAAAAAACTGATCTTTGTATTAGGCTTTAACTTAAACTCTCATATTATTGGTTATCACCATTTGGGTTAAAAAAAACCTTTATAAGATAGAACTAGCTGATACGATACGCTTTCACAACTTTTGTGATCATGAAAATGAAAAAAAAATCAACAAAGGCAATAAGACCTATGAACTTCATCTATTGAGACCAATTTTTTTGAGAAATCATGACCAAATTGATGAAGGATGAATTGTCATCAAATCTCATCCTCAGTGACTATAAGGCATGTGTTAAATGGCTGAGGAAATAAGTGAGGTTCCACTAGAAGTTATAATTCACTGACATTAGTGGAGCTTATCTCAAATGAAATATTCAGACATAATTTATTTATCATTGAAAAGAATATTTACTTGTATCTAATCTCCCTCCTACGCGCCAAAGCCTTAATGACATCAATTCATACATATACTTAATAGGATTCCTTCTCAATATGTCCTTAAAATTTTCTTATGAAATCTAGACGATAAGAAAATAAAGTCTAAAATATATGAAAGGTTCCCATGTCACGCGTATCATTGAAACTTGTCATGTGGAGTTCCTAGATACCTCAAAGATCAGTGGGGGCAATAAGTGTTCTAATTATAACTTGCAAGAGTTGCAACAGGTAGGGGGTGAAAACTTGATCTTACCTCAAATTACACCTCTTGTACAAGACATTACTCTATCACAACCTGTCTTCTTAGAATTTATTGTTACTCCTAACAAAGTCTCGTTGATGTCTAAATGTGGGCAAACTTAGATTTATTACCAAAACTAAAGTAACCCTCAACAAGAGTAATAACCTACATATACATATATATTATATTTGATCCCTTGTATATTTCTCATTAGTCAATATATACAAATTATATATATGTAGGCTATTAAAGAGAAACTAACGTAAATATCCTTATGTTGTTTCATTGTTTGAATATATTGGTCTTCCAATGTTAGACAAAATGTTGGCCCTAAGCAGGCTGAAATCCTAAAGATTTATAAGGTCAGTGGGAGTAGTAAAAGTCCTTATCATGACTTGCGAATTCACTCCGTTAAATTTAACTTCGAATTTAACTCCGATTACACCTATTATACACCATAGTACACCAAATGATACTACACAAACTCCTACACCCTTAGAAACTAATGTTGCTCCAAACATACCTAAAATGAAAGCACCTAACTAAGAGCTAATCCATAAAACTGAAACTCCTAATAAACCCAATAATTAACTCGGGAGGCCAGCTAGGTTTAAAAGGCCTACTAACTTTTATGATTATGTATATGTTGGATTTGAGTTTGGTTTTGATTGTATTTTACGTTTGAAATTAAGATGGAAATGGATGAGTTGTGCAGCGGAATTAAGATGGAAACAAACTTTGCATACAATCAAACGAAAGTATTGCTTTGATCAAACATTTTTCACAATGAACCGAAAGATTGAATTTAATTTCAACAACGATTACAATTGCAATGATTGACTACAAACTCCCCCTCAGCCAGAGCTCAGTGTTTGTTAGTGCAAAGAAGACGGTGTTGCAAAGAGCTAATAGAACAGTACAGAGCATTGTTCTATTTATAGGCACTAGCGAACCACTGAGCATCTTAGCTGACGTCACCATGAAAGTGACATCTAACCTCCTAACAAACTCTAACCCCTGATCTATACAAACACTGTTATACTAACTACTGCTTAATACATTACATAACATAAAGACATAATAAACAGCTGTTGCATCTTTCCACTGCTGTGAACCTAGCAGTACTTGTTCGGATCAGCAGTGCTTGACTCAAGGCAGTAGATTGAATAGCAGAGCTTTAGTCTTTCATCAGGTCTTCACTTGAGCAGCAGTTTGACGGTCAGTAGCTTGTACGATAGTAGATAGGAGGTCAGCATATGTTGAAACCACTTTCAAGGGGAGAGACTTGTATGTAACATCTGCTTATTTTGGATCTACTGCTCTGATCCAGTTTTGGCTTTTATTATCTGTTCCTATGGTAGGGTTCAATCCCAACAATCTCCCCCTGGAACAGATAATGCCAAAACTCTTCATTATTGTGGAATTCTTTATTGCCTCATCAGCAGTTCCCTTATCTGACCTTTAAATTTTAGTTCAAAGTCTAGGGCATCTGTGTCATCATCATCCCTGCTAAGTGGAAGATCAAGGAGATCCTCCAAATCTTCAAGACTCAGGCCAAGAGCTTGTTCCCTTGATATTTTCTTCACTTCTCCACCAGACCTGAGCAAAGTCAATACGTAGGTCTGTTTGTCAGTTTCCCACTTTTGTATTTTTGAGCCTGGTGGGTTTCTTGGGAGATGTTTATTTGCAGAGGTGTTTGGTGAGGCTGGCCTATTCATGACTGGCTGAGCAATACTTGCAGATTGTTCCAATTCAAGATCTTCTTTTATCATTAATTTAATGCCCTCTTTTACAACAACATTTCCTGCTTTTAGATCTTGAATTGTTTCAGCACCTGACTGGTTTTGACTCCTTCTTTTGTAGATGGCAGCACCAGCTGGAGCAGTGGTTCTTTTGACTTGCAGCTTTGGTGGTCTTTTTGAGACCTCTGCTTTGGAACTTTGGGATCTTTCTTCCTCAATTCTTCTAACCTTTTGTAGGTAACTCTGACCCTATCTTCTCCCCACTTTGTCACTGAATTCTTTGACCCCTAATCAGCAGCTATCAGCTCCTCTTTCATTCTCTTCAACTCTAAAGCCTTATCAGCTTCAAACTGTTTAAACTTTTCAGGAGGAGTCTGCTTGACCTTATTTTTAATCATTTCTTGAATCCCGGCTGCCTCTTTTTCAAGCTCAGGAATGGTCCAGTTTTTGTACATGTGTTTCCCCCCATGTATTTCTTGTAGGTCATGATGTTTTCAATGTAGTCTTTTCTCAAGGACTCATCTTTCTGAGATATGCTGACATACATTTTTTGGCAAATCGCTCCATAGCACTGACCTGTGTAAGTAGAAACTGATAGTTTTGCTGAAATTCTCTATCAGATTTCCCTTGTCTGTTTCTGATTGCGATATCCTCTGCTTGCTTGGCCCTGAGTTTCAAATATTCTTCAATATTGTTTGGCCTAGGATATCCTTCAACTGATGGCAAACTCCTTTTAGCTGGGTCATCCTCATAGTAAAAGGATTTGATTTCTTCCCTAACTGCAATGAGTTCCAGAGGAAATGAGACACCAGCAGGAGGTAATGGCTTTAGAATTTGAGCTGAAGAGAGAGGTATGGGTTTTGGAATTGTGACTAGTGATAGAGATTTTGAAGATGTTGGTGATGGTGAATTGTCATCATCTTTAAGAATTAGTCTTCTCCTTTTTGTTTGAGGAGGGATTGATGATGTTTTGGGTGGAACAGTGGTGGTAGATTTGGTGGCAGTGGTTTGTGATTGACTAACAGCTGTTGAAACAACTGGTGTTTCAACCACTGTTGTCATTACAACAGATGTTGTAACATCTGCTGTCTTCTGCTTTTTGTCAGCAGGTGATGTTGGTTTTGGTGGTGATGGTGGTAAAGCAGTGGATGTGGTGTGTGTTGAAGTGAGAACAGATTTTGAAACCACTGAAGTACCAGCAGTAGTTGATACAGCAGGAGTTACAACAACTGTTTGGGTGGAGGTTTGATGCTGATGGCTTTTGGATGGTGGTTTTGGAATATGCTTTGGAATTCTGGATGGGGTGGACTTAGGTTTCCATTTTGTCTTAGGATTTTTAGTATCCTTCGACCCATAACAACCCTGCGCATACAGCTCCCTGAAAGCTCTTTTCTCCTCATTCCACCTTGAAATATCCTTTGCCACTCTATCCCTCTTCACACTTGCTACTCCTTCATCAAGTGCTTCTTGGGTTGCATCAACCTTTTTACTACCATCTGGCACATGAATTTTTCTGGTCATAGCATCCCTTTCTGGTTCAATGTAAAGACCATCATCTATTCCCTTCTTCTTCCACTCCTGAATTTTCTCCCCCTTTTTGGCATTATCTTCTGGAAGTTGATCAATGAAAAGTACTGTTGGAGGAGCAGTGCCAGTGGTTTCCAATAACTGGGCCTTGATTGCCTTAATATCTGCTTGAGTGTTCTTGAACCTAGACTCCAATGTATTTCTCAGCTGTAGTACATGTTTTTCATGTTGCTGATCTGCCATTTGTGCTTGTTGATGGAGAAAAGGTTGAAATAGATTCCAGAGCTCATTTGTAGCAGATGCTTGTGGTAGGGCAGGTGCTTGAGGTGGAACAGCAGTGGATTGCACATTTTGTACTTGTAAGAACTGTTGCAACATATCTTTGAGTTCTGCAACAGAGTTATCAAGTTTTTCAACACGATCCGTCAATTTCTGGTACTTTAAACCATCACCCAATTTAATGGGATCATCTGATTTCCCACTAGCAGTGGTTTTATCAGTGTTTGATGTAGGGAGTGTACTCCAAACATTAACCACTGATGCCCATTTTTCTTGGTACTGGGGTCTTTTCCCTTCAACAATTGACATTCTTTTGATGTTGCTAGAGGTCAAGAAAAGTCCACTGGTAGATGTCAGAGGTGCTATGGAAGGAATTGCCTCCAAGGAAGTCTTATTAATGTAACCACTGTCCAACTGCAAACCAATGGGTTCAACAGTTGTAGTGGCTGCTTCACTTGGATTACCACCAAGAGTTACTTGTAACTCAAGGGGTGTAACCTCCTCAGGTTGTGTTGGTGGGTTAGCAAGGATTGATACATCAGACCCAGTCATTTGTTGAGGTATATTCTCATTAATAGGTGATTGAGAAGGACTGGATAGTGCCTGGTTCAAATCGATTGCATCCAATAGAAGTTTAGTTGGTGGAGGAATTGTGGATGTGATGTTTGGTTTAGAAACAGAATGTGCCCCGGGAATTGGGTTGTGGATGATGAAAGCAAGTGATTTCAGAGCATCATGATGTGGTGTCCCAATTTGTACAACCTGTTCTTTTTGTGAAGAAGCAGGAGGAGCTGTGGTTATGGGTTGAGATATTTGTACTTTTGTGTAGTCACAGGCAGTTGCTCTGGTATCTCATCCTCCAGAGTTGCCTTTTTGATGGGTTTGGAGGGTTTTTGAGTTTTTCTTTTTGTTGGCTTTTTGGTGATTGTAGGTGTGGGTTTCAAAACAGTTGTTCTGCTGCTTTGATCACCTTGAGCAGTGGGCTCAGCAGCAGATACCTGAGGAGCAGTGGTAGCTGCTAAATTTTGCTCAGGCACCTCTGCTTGTGTTTTGCAAGGTGTTAACATTCTTGTAAAAGTTTCAGCAGTTAAACTGTTCATTTGAAGATAATCACCATGGTTTATTACAGCAATATCATCCTTACTGAATTTCTTTTCAAAATAATAACTTAAAAACCTTGGAAACAGTAAGAATGATTTTGTTTCAACATTATTAACCAAATCATTAAAGATTTCCCGAGAATAATTAAAATTTTCTTCTTGAAGAATAGCATATCCCAGATTTTGAATCTTTAATGATATTTCATTAAAAGAAGTGGTTTTGTTTGAAACACACATTAGGAGGGTATGGAATAAAAACCTTGTTGCAGAAGGAAAGAAACCTTTTTGTAAGGTAGCTTTCTTCATCATTGTGTCTGCATACCCTCTCTCAATGAAGTCAATTTTTAACTCGTTTTTAGGGAAAGAAGTTTTACCTTGCTGATCCTCGAGTTTAAAGACTTCTGATATAGATTGTGGCGTGATTTGAATAGTTTTTCCCTTTACAGAGGAGTTAATGGCTACCGCAGTGTCACCTTGTTTGTCAAGGATTGCGTTTTTCCAAAACTCTCGTTGGGTTGCCAAGTAAATTGGTGCATCGGCGGTTAACAAAGTTTTGTACTTTGATTTAGCCAATTTGTTGATGATGGAGTCGAAAGCATCTGTGGTGCTGGGTTTTGTGAGAAGTCCCAGAAGATTGTGAGATGTTTTGTGCAGAAGTTCAGTGGGATTGGCCTTTTGAGAGGCCGCTTTCGACGATGATTTGGATGTGGGTTTTGCAGATGGCTTCGATTTTGTCATTTTGAAGATGATAATCGAAGAAATTTGTGAAGAAATGAGATGAAAAACTGCTTTGAGAAGAGAATTTTTGGAGAATTCAATTCGACAGTAAAACCCTGTTTTGGTGGTGAGTGGGGATTTTATAGAGGAAAAAGTGAATGCTGACGTGGCAGCGGTTACAAAAGGTCTGACTACAATGTACTGCCCACGTGACAAACCCTGATGAAATTAAGGACAGTACTTTTATGAAAGTTACTGGTGAAGACAGTGGTTATGGAAGCAGTGGATGATTTTCACTATCAGTGGATAGCATATCAGTGGATAAGACACTGCTTTTGAACAACAGTGTTTATCAAAGAAATGAGAGAACATGGGTTGACTTTCAGCAGTGGACAGACTTTGAAGCAGAGCAGACTTTTGAACAAGCAGTGGTTATGGCAGACTTTTAAGGATTTTAATGAAAATTTCATTTTTAGCTATTTTTAAGGATGGATTTTTGATTTTCTGAAAACATTTTAGTGCTTTTATTCATAGAAAAACAAGATGTTGCTTGTTATTCCATGTTTAGCATCCCAATTCTAGAGACCAAGCTTTCAAAGGTGGCTGTATCAAGTGCTTTTGTGAGCACATCTGCCAGCTGGTCTTTAGTTGGGACATGATGCAGAGAAATCAAACATTTTTTCATAGCAATCCCTCACAAAGTGATGTCTGATGTCGATGTGTTTGGTGGTTGAATGGGAAACTGGATTTTTGATGATATTTTCTACTGCATGGCTATCCAACATGAGTGGTGTCTTTAAGGCAGTGATACCAAATTCCAGTAACTGGTTTTGAAGCCACAGGAGTTGGGCTGTACAGCTTGCAGCAGCAATGTATTCAGCTTCAGCAGTGGATGTTGAAACAGCTGCTTGCTTTTTGCTTTGCCATGAAACTAAGCAATCACCTAGAAACTGGCACCCTCCTGATGTGGACTTCCTTGTGGTGTTGCATCCAGCAAAGTCACTGTCTGAAAATCCTGAAAGCTTGATATTCCCATTAGCTGGATACCAGATACCAAGTGTGGGAGCACTTTTTATGTATCTGAATATCCTTTTTACAGCAATAAGGTTGGATTTTCTAGGGGCTGATTGACTTCTTGCACAAACACATGTTGCAAACATGATGTCTGGCCTAGATGCAGTCAGGTACAACAAAGACCCAATCATGCTTCTATACAGAGTTTGGTCAATCAGATCATCCTTTTCATCAGACATGACAAGCTTATTTGTTGCCATGGGTGTACTGCATGGTTTACAATCATTCATATCAAATTTGTTTAAAAGTTCTTTTGCATATTTACTTTGATGAATGAAAGTACCATTTTGCATTTGCTGAACTTGGAGACCAAGAAAGCATTGCAGCTCACCCATTGCACTCATTTCAAACTCAGCTGTCATGAGTTCCCTAAACTCTTCACACATTTTGTTACATGTGCTTCCAAAAATAATGTCATCCACATAAATTTGGACAATCATTAAATCCTTCCCTCTCCATTTTAGAAACAGTGTTTTATCAATGGTACCTCTTTTGAAACCATTTGAGAGTAGGAAGTTGGAAAGAGTTTCATACCAGGCCCTTGGTGCTTGTTTCAGGCTATACAGGGCTTTGTTCAGCCTGTAGACATGATCTGGATAAAATGGATCCTCAAAACCTGGAGGTTGACAGACATACACCTCTTCTTGAATTGTACCATAGAGGAAAGCACTTTTGATATCCATTTGAAACACCTTCATGTTGTGGTTGACAGCAAAGGCCAGGAACAGTCTTATAGCTTCCAATCTTGCTACAGGGGTAAAAGTTTCATCATAGTCAATCCCCTCTTCCTGTCTGTAACCTTGAACCACAAGCCTGGCTTTATTTTTGACAACAATGCCCCTTTCATCAGTTTTGTTTTTAAAGACCCACTTTGTGCCGATAGGACTAACATCTTTTGGCAGTGGTACAAGCTCCCATACTTGTTGTCTTTTGAACTGTTGGAGCTCCTCTTGCATGGCTTTTACCCAGCTGTTGTCTTTCAGTGCCTCTTGGTACTTGACTGGCTGATGGAGTGATAGAAAACCGGCAAAAAGACAAATGTTTTGGGTTTGGCTTCTTGTGAGCACCCATTCATTGATGTTGCCAATGATTTGATCAGGTGGATGAGATCTCAAGAAGATTAAATCTCCTTGGTATGGTATGATGGCATTTGTTGGTGAAGGCTGCAGATGTGTATCATCTGAGCTAACCACTGATGGTGACTTTGATGACCCAGCAGTGGCTTCAAAAGGTGGTGGAATAGGAGGTAATGAAGTGGACACATGCTGACTTTTATCCACTGTTTGGGGACTTTTGTCAGCAGTGTTTGAGGATGTGGAAGCAGTGGTTGATGGGCTACTTTGGTCAACAACTGTTGAGGTAGCAGTGGTTGAGCTTTGACAGGTGTTTTGAACATCTGATGCTCTTCCCATTTTGGCAGACCTTTGAGGGATGATGATTTCATACCCATAGTCTGGTGTTGAATCCTCTGATGGACCTGCACTGTTAGTCTTGACAGCAATATTTTCAAAAGTGAATTTATCAAGATCAAACAGATCTGTAGGATTTGCTGGAATTTTCATTGATGAAAGTTCATTGAACTTTATATTCAAAGTCTCCTCCATGTGTATTAAACACTTTGTAGGCCTTGGCAGTAGTTGAGTACCCCAGATGATAACCACAATCAATTTTGGCTGCAAATTTTGAAATGGAATCTTTTAAGTTCAAAATAAAGCATGGGCAGCCAAACACCTTGAAATATGAGATCATTGGTTTGATTTTATACAGAATTTCATAAGCAGTCTTTTTGTGCCTAGGGTTTATTAAAACTCTGTTCTGGACATAGCAAGCAGTGTTTACTGCCTCTGCCCATAAAGTTAATGGCAAACCTGAATCAGCAAGTATGGTTCTGGCAGCCTCAATCAAAGTTTTGTTCTTTCTTTCAACTACCCCATTTTGCTCTGGTGTTCTAGGGATGCTGTACTGCCTTACAATCCCTTTCTTCACACAGAAGGCATCTAACTCCTTATTTTTAAATTCTGTGCCATTGTCACTCCTGAAGCTTTTTACTGGAAGGTCAAATTGCTTTTCAACCTGTGTCACAAAGTCTTGCAAAATGCCTGCAGTCTCATCTTTTGAGTGTAAAAAGAAAGTCCATGTAAACCTAGAAAAGTCATCAACAATAACCAAACAGTATCTTTTCTTTTTGAGACTCATGACTTGAACTGGGCCAAACAAATCCATGTGTAGCATTTGCAAACACTGGGTTGTTTTGGACTCTTCAATGGACTTATAAGAACTTTTATGCTGTTTTCCTTTTAAACAGGAAATGCAATGTTCAGGACATGAAAACAATTTTTGTGGTAGGCCTCTTACCAAGCCATTTTTTGAAATTTCAGTGATTGTCTTAAGATTTGTGTGCCCCAGTCTTCTGTGCCACAGTTCTGTCTCTTTGTTAGAGGCAGCTGAGAACAGACAGGCATCGGCTCTGGGACACTCTTTTGACATATCAACAACATAAACATTGCCACTTCTTTGAGCAACAAGTTTTGTTTGACCAGTTTTTATTATTGCTTCAATCTTTTTGACCATTTCTGCTCCAACAATCCTACAACACTCCTTTGTAAAGAATGACCCATACCCCTTGTCACTCATTTGTGAAACACTCAGAAGGTTGAATTTTAGATTGTCTATCAGATTGACATTTTCAAATTTAACATTGCCAGACTGTACTGTACCAGACCCCAGAACTTTTCCTTTACTGTTATTCCCAAAGGATATATCACCCCCCTCCATGAATTTTGAAATCTTTGAGTAGGGCTTTACATCCAGTCATGTGCCTGGAGCCTCCACTATCAACATACCAAAGGCTATCTAAACAGGCAGAAGCTCCCTACACATGAAGTAAAAGAATTAGTTCATTAGGGTTTCCAAAGTCAACAAGGCTTTGGATGGGGTCTCAACAGTGTCTGGGATGGATGCACATTGATGGACAGTGGTTAGGTCAGGGGTTTGGATAGTTTTAGTACTGTTTCTTGCTAACCACTGTTGGGGGTCTTGACCAATCACCTGTTGGTACCCAAAAGGATGCCTGTTCACTTTAGGTTTAGAGGGCCTTTTGTAGGCCTCATAAACGTGTGGAATCCTCTGGTAAAACTGCTTTTCTCTGCTTTTTCTGAACTGATTGGCAGGTGGTGCATCAGTAACCTGAACATCTCTTATGACAGATGTTTGGTTCAGCTGTTTTGTGACAGCTGTTTGAACTGGCACAAACAGTGGTTGGTTTTTGGTGAATTTGACTGATGATGTTGATGGACTCAAGGATGTTTTAGCACTATATTCATTCTTTTTCACATCAAAGTTTTTGAGATACACACATGCTTGAGTTTTGTGGTTTGTTTTACCACAAACAATGCAGCTTTTTGCTGGAACAATGACACTTGTTTTGTTCAAATCATAAGCTTTTAAATGGAAGCAGTCTTTTGTTAGATGATTCCTTTTCTCACAGAATTCACAAAACAAGTTATTGATCTTTTCTTTCTTCTTTCTCTTTTCGGACTCCTTTGCAGCAGAGGTTTTAACCTCTGTTGGGATGTCCTTGAGAGGAATGACTTTAGCTTTTGGAGCTTAACACCATCAGTTGATGTAAAGTCCATGGGCTTGAAATTTTCAAGAATATCACACTCATCAGACCATTTTGGTTTAAACTGATAATTTTCAAGCTCCTCAAAAGTAGAGGATCCCATTGGTCTGTCAAGTGTGATTTTGTTACCGAGTTTGTCAGTGATTTTCACTTCTTGGCCCTTCTTGTTTGTTGGAATGTACTCAGTGGTTACATCAGTGGTTTGAACAGATTTTTCAAAGACAATGTTTTCATCATCATGTTTTCTATAACCAACCCCAAATTTCACATTGCTTTTAATCTGTTTTTCAAGCATAACCTCATACCCTTTGCATGATTCCACCCATTTTTCACAGGTAATCTAGGTGGACTCTAACTCCTTTTTGCAAACTTGGTATTTTTCTACCATAGTTTGGAATTGAGTTTTGGTTATGCTCTGCTCTTCTTTCAGACTGCTGATCTCTTTATCTTTTTCAGCCAATTTGTTTCTAAGTTCTTTTAACAACTTTTCAAATTTGACTTCATCAGACAAGACTTTGTTCCTAAGGTTTTCATTTACCTCTTTAATGTTAGCAAAAGCAATAATGCAATTGTTTGAACACAGTTTTTCAAGAACTTGAGGTGATACCTTGGCAGCAGCCATCATTGCACAATCACATTGATGATCCTCTTCATCATCAGCTCTTGCTTCTTTCTCACCTGCTCTTTTCTCTTCCTCTTCTTCTTTGTCCTCTTTGGACCATGTCCTCTTTGAGGTGCAGCAGGTTGGACTTGTGCCTGGGGGACAGGGGTTTGAACATACTGAATTTGTGGAACAGTAGTTTGGACATAATGCACAGGCACAGGGGTAGCAGCATAGTGAGCAGTGTTAACATGAGCTGCAGGGGTATATTGGGTATAGTGCACAATGCTTTGGTTTTGTGGTCTAGGGTTTGAGCTGGGATGAGTGATTATAGGACCAGTAGTTTGACTCCTGCATTCCCTAGCAAAATGACCTAGCCTATTGCACTTGTAACACTTGATTTTCGATTTATCCAACCCAACCCTTAGATTCCCGTGTAACCCTGGGAATTTCCTTCCTGTTCTTTTGTAGAATTTGCTTGTTCTTACACTAAGCAAAGCCAACTGATGCAAAATGTCCATCTCTTCTAAGTCAGTGGGATCAAAATGTTGTAAATCATTGAGTTCAAAACACAAGTTATCTGACATCTGGTTTTCATTTGCAGTAAATGCATAGTTTGTAGAGTGAGGATCAGGGTTGTTAAAATTTGCACCAGCAGTTATATCAATGAAGTGATCATAACCCTGTTCCTTACCACTGCTACCAGATTCTTCCTGACCCAAAAGAGCTGTGTTGCCGAATGAATAAACATCAGCAACTTTGCCAGACTCTTGCAACTTCCTTTTCTGGTTTAACTCCCTTTCATAGGTCAGGAGTCTACCATGAAGTTGGGTCAAGGTCAGATCTTTGAACTCAGCAGAGTTTCTGGTGACAAAAGCTATGGTGTCCCATTTTTCTGGTAGTGACCTAAGGAACTTGCTATTTTGAGTTGAATTTGGAAAAGTTACTTTAACAAGCCTTAGTTCACCGATGAGACATCTGAACCGCTCAAATTGTTGAGTCAGTGATTCACCCTTGATGTGACAAAATGTTTCATACTGCTTGTTCAGTATTTCCCTATTGTTTTCAATGACTTCTTCAGTCCCCCCAAACTGTTCCTTCAATGCATCCCATAGCTCTTTGGCACTGTTACAATGTAACAGTCCAGCATAGATCTCATTTGGTAATGCATATGCTATGATGCTAAATGCTTTGGCATCGAGTTCGAACTTTTGAAAATCAATTTCAGTATAGTTATCAGTTGGTTTAGGAACGAACTTCTTTGGATCCTCAACACTTGGCACCATAGGAACATGGGGACCAAAAATGACAGACCTCCAACATCCAGTGTTCTGTTGAGCAAGGATGTGACCCATCATTCTCTCCCAGATGTTGTATTCATTACGTTTAAGCATAGGTGGTTTAAAAAGAGAGCCAATGTTATTCTTATCATCTTGTGATTGTGACGTCATCTTGGTTGTTTTACAGGCACTGATTAATCAACTTTAATGGTGATTAAACCTTACTCTGTTTTTCAACAAACCGAACAAACTATCGATATCAACGATTTTGAGCTGAACTATTTATGTCAAAATGATTGTTAAGTCAAATTTGACTGTCCAAGCTCTGATACCAATTGTTGGATCTGAGTTTGGTTTTGATTGTATTTTACGTTTGAAATTAAGATGGAAATGGATGAGTTGTGCAGCGGAATTAAGATGGAAACAAACTTTGCATACAATCAAACGAGAGTATTGCTTTGATCAAACATTTTTCACAATGAACCGAAAGATTGAATTTAATTTCAACAACGATTACAATTGCAATGATTGACTACAAACTCCCCCTCAGCCAGAGCTCAGTGTTTGTTCGTGCAAAGAAGACGGTGTTGCAAAGAGCTAATAGAACAGTACAGAGCACTGTTCTATTTATAGGCACTAGCAAACCACTGAGCATCTTAGCTGACGTCACCATGAAAGTGACATCTAACCTCCTAACAAACTCTAACCCCTGATCTATACAAACACTGCTATAATAACTACTGCTTAATACATTACATAACATAAAGACAGAATAAACAGCTGTTGCATCTTTCCACTGCTGTGAACCTAGCAGTACTTGTCCGGATCAGCAGTGCTTGACTCAAGGCAGTAGATTGAACAGCAGAGCTTTAGTCTTTCATCAGGTCTTCACTTGAGCAGCAGTTTGACGGTCAGTAGCTTGTACGATCAGTAGATAGGAGGTCAGCAGATGTTGAAACCACTTTCAAGGGGAGAGACTTGTATGTAACATCTGCTTATTTTGGATCCACTGCTCTGATCCAGTTTTGGCTTTTATTATCTGTTCCTCTGGTAGGGTTCAATCCCAACAGTATCATACCTGACTGAAGTTGAACTGGATGCTGGAGAGGTTACTGATCATATTCTTCTAATTAATTCATTAGCATTAATCAATTTTCTGAATGGAATAAAGCTATTATTAGCAAGCCTGACTCCATGGATCATAATAACGTCTTAGATTTGGTTACATTACCTAAAATGTGTCTGTATCTAAACAAAATCCGAATGGAAACGTTAGTACACTACAAAGCATGATTGATTGCTAAAGGTTATTCTCAAGAGGGAATAAATTATCAAAGAACTTTCTTACACGTCTTATAAAAGATTTCTTTGAGGATCATTACTGTTCTAGTAGCTTATAATAGTTTAGAGCCACATTAAATGAATATTAAAATAACTTTCCCTAACGGTGACCTACATGTTTATAAAACAACCTGAATGTTCTAAACTGAAGATCAAGAACACTTAGTCTGTAAGTCAGTAAAATCCATGTATGTGTTGATGCAAGCATTAACATGTAATGAAATCATAATGCAAATATCTTCATCAAGAACTAATAAGATTAATGCACCTACCTCAAGATGAGTAGGGGCAATTAATGCAAACTTGTTATTATATAGATGACATTTTCTTTGACTATTATGTTACATGATTCAAAGCATTGATTACACATATTTTGACATGATGAATCTCAAACATAACTCTTGCGTGATAGGTATCAAAATACACCTTGATAAACCCAGTGAGATATTAATTTCGTTCCATAAGTTTTACATTAAGTTGTTCTTACACGGGGAACATGCAATTGCCCTCCTTCAGAGGCTAAAATGATAAATGACATTACTTCTCTATGCTTCATTAATTAAAAGTCTTATGTAGGTTCAAGTCTATCAGTTGCAGATCTAGCCCAGGAACCCCCTCGGTTTAGAAAAAAATGAAAAAAAATAGTGTAAACCTTGTATAATTTGGAAAAAAAAGTGAGAATTATTGAGAATATAGCAAAAGGAACCACCTGGAAAAAAATTTGGATCCGCGACTGAAGTCTATACTTGTTTAGATATTGCACATTAATTGCTAAATACTAGACTAGTCTAGATTATTGTGAAGCATCAAATAATATCTTTAATTAACGAGAGACTATAATTTATAGAAAAAGTGAGATCTCAAAATGGTCGACTACTTTTATTTTGACGTTGTTATCTTCAAAGGAAAAATATCAATTTTGGGGTATATCCTTATGAGAGCAAACATGCCTATCTTATGTAGGAGTCATAAGGAACTGTTAACAACAATTTAAGTTATAATGACATAATATGTTGATAATCACAACATAATTGTCACTAAATGTTGTTAGAAATTTATCAATAGACTCATAATTTAGTAACTCTACATAAATACCATGTTGAAAACATTATGTGATAAGTCAGCTATCCTTGTTTCACGAGCAATAACAGTATGAGAGAAACTTCATTAAATTTCGCTACGAAATTATTGTTCGCTTATGGACAAGTAGAGAAAACTAAATATTTGTATCAAATACATTCATGATATGCTAATGGATGCAATAACTAAAGGTTTATCACTAATAAAGTCTTATATAAACGCTTATAATAAAGACGGATTTACTAAAAACATGCATAAATTTCATATGGTACTCTGAATGATTAGTTATTAATTTTTCCTCACTCGTTTAAAAATTGTTTGTCCCTAAATATGATCCTAAGTTACCTTAAGTTTTAAATTTGTAATGGTATGATTAATGGTGGTCTTGAGTTGAATATTGATTCAGAGATTTTATTTTATCTGTTAGTTTAGAATTAAAATTAATATGAAAACCTAGTCAGATTTGCCTAATGTTTATTATAAATGATTAGTCGGCCAAGTAAGAAAATGCAAGATTAAATCAATCTAATATAAATTTTAATAAAAGGATTCCAAATAACAACACAACACGTGACATTCTCTCCTTCAACTTTAAAATATTTATTTATATTTTATTTTAATTATTATTTTTTAAATAATTAATATATGATGATCACTTATTCTTATCTTTGTTCTAATAAATGATTCCAAATAATATCATACTTATAAATACTAAGTCTCTTCTCCGATTTTTTTATTTCATAAATTATAATTTTTATGAAATTATAAAACTTTGATACTTATCTCTAAAATTATAATAAAAAATAAATGGTACTTATCTCTATAATTATATGCATTGTCATAATATGAGGCGTAATTATATATTTAGTAATTTAGTAAATTTGTATAAAAAATATTTTTTAAAAGAGATGTGATAAATAATTAGACGTGACTAGATATTTAGAAAAAAAAATTATTATTGGGCTATATTGAATTTTATTTAAACCACCCATGTTTTTTATTTATTATATTAAATAATAGTTTTTTTTTTCCGTATACACGTATTAAGATAGTCAAAAAGTAAACCAAGCATAGAATTTGACCTGAGAATACCGACTTAATAATATTAAATATATTTTTCGGATACAAACAATAGTTGCTAATAAAGTATCAAATAACATATGTAAGTCATTATAAATTTATAAATAGTATAACTTAGGACGCTAAATTTACAAGAGTGTTATCTAAATAAACTATCAAATTATCTTTACAGTAGCATCTGATAGCCATGTTGGTTTAGTACACGCGTTTATTTAATCCGTCTAATACACGAGCTTTTTTAAAGACATGTCTTTTTTGTTATTAAGTGTATTACATTACATTTACTCAAGCCGTATAATACACGGGTAATTTAATATTTAATAATAATATTAATAAATTAAAGGATAGAGATTAGTAATATTCCACGGTATAATTTATACAATAATGCTTATAAAACAGAAAATTATAATAAAACAAGTAAAATGTAAACAATGTATATAAAATGTAATATATATATATATATATATATATATATATATATATAATCTAATATTAATTTATGGTTGTAGATTACGATCAAATTTTTTATTTTTTATTTCTAAAAAAGAATTAAGACATGCTCATGGTAACCATTTAAACCGACGAAACTAGTAATATATCTTTGAATGTACTGTGCAATATAAAAGAGAAGTAGAGATTGTAAATACGAGTACCCCACTTCGAGTAGGTCATTATAGTAGAAGATATTTCCATGACTCATTGAGTTTACATTTAACGGTTGTTTTAGTTAACCCTACTTACATGAAATATTTCTTTTATATAATATGTGTAATACACGAGTATATAACCTACTAGTTAAAATATATTATTAAACGACCCTATAAATTAATAGATAGTTATTTGATAGAAATAATTATCCTTAGTAGCATAAATAGAGTTTACTCTTTGATGTATATATAGAGATTATTGGAGAGGGATCAAACACTACAACATAACCCTCCCCCTCTATTAATTAAATTCATGGGTTATCAATCACCTTAGTCATTCTAACCGTATACGCTAAACGAAAACTCGATCAACCACAAAAAGTTATCGTCTTCGCTCACTACGGTTGCTGAATTATCAGGTACACATGATTTATATTCTTGTTTTCTATTAGATATTAAAAAATTTGTCAACACTCTAGTGTTTAATCTTCAAAGAGAGTATAACATTCCATAATGACATTGGCATGGTAGCTATGGGCTTTCAAGGACATTTCTTAATTGTTTATTATTTTTTTTTCTTTTCTGTGTGTTTCTCTTCTCTTTACTTAAGGATCTACATATTTACACACCTTAATGCCTATTTCCACACCCTTCAAGACGTCTCGTATAGAACTATACGAGGCGTATAGGGTTGCTTTTCCGACCAGCTCTGCACCAAAGCACAATGTCAAATCAGTCACTTCAGACGGGGAATCTAGTTCTGTACGAGGGAAGGATACGAGGCACTAAGACGCTTCGTATAGTCCTATACGAGGCGTCTTCAGTGACTGATTTGACTATACGTTTAACAAGTGACTTAAAGCTATACGGGGTGTCTAGAGCTATAAGACATGCTCACGTTCAAAGAGTTCTAAGAAGAAAGAGACACGAGATGCTCACGGTTTTCCGTTAATCATTGGGGACGAGTACGTGGGAATCATCAAACAGTTTAAGTATGACATTCCGCTAGTGTTCCATCCGTACGTCTCGTGCATACGAGATGTGATGCCGGACGGTCATTGTGGGTTTCGGTCTGTGGCTGTGGGCTTAGGTATGGATCAGAGTTCATGGGGGCTCATTCGAAGGGACCTTGTCCAAGAAATGGATCAGAACGAATCGATCTGGTTCCCAATATTTGAAGCATGGGGTAAAGGTTATTTTTACACGCATCGTCAGGGCCTAATTTGGGATTCAGTGTCCGGTTGTGGGGGGGATCACTGGATGGACTTCCCCTTTGCAGGACTTCTTATTGCACAAACGTATGGTATCGGGGTGCACCTGTTAACGACAACCATGGGTACGAGTTCCACTTTCTTCCCGATATTAAGTCCTCCGGCTAATCAACAACCATTGTTCATAACGCTTACACATGTTAACGAGAACCACTTCATACATGTTAAGCTGGAAGGGGATTATCCAATGCCACCAGCACACGGGCTATGGTTGACCCACCGAACACCCCATACGGAACAATGGGAAGATATGTACTTGCCACGACTAGAATGGTATACATCGATAATGAATCCTCCGCCAAGATCAAACCCCAGTCTTAATTACATCGACAGTGATACGGAAGAATGATTTTTGTAATTAATAGTATTTTTTTATTAATTCCTATAATTTTCTATAATTTTTTTTATAATTTCTATCATTTTTCTATAATTAGAATTGATTAAAACAGGTTAATAACATTTTAATAAAAAAAATTAAACATATACGACTCGTATAGAGCTAGACGTGTCGTATATGGTTGACCAAAAGACCATTTTGCCCCTGGTTTGCCCCCATTCTAGGCTTATTTCAGGGGCTAAAAAGTCATTCTACCAACCCCAGACGCCTCGTATAGATCTATACGAGGCGTCTACTTGAGCGGGTTTTTGAAAATTTGAATTTTGAAAATTTGAAAATCAAAATTTGAATTTTTTAAATAAGGACTATTCGTATAGACCTGTACTTGTAGTCTATAGGGGCGGCAACAATTCTTTTTTTTTTTAATTTGAATTTTGAAAATATTTTATGTTAATTACTAATATACCCCTGAAGGTCCCCAGTATAGGCCTTTAACAGGGGGCTTAAAGGTAATTTAACAACCCAGACGCCTCGTATAGATCTATAAGACGCATACAACTAAGGCGGCCACTTTTACACTTTTTCTTTTTTAATTATTAAAAAATGTTTATTAAATGACCATTTTGCCCCTGTAAAGCCCCTAGTATAGGCTTCAGTCAGGGGCAAAATGGTAATTAACCATTCTAGAAATATCTTTTTGGAATGGTTAATTACCATTTTGCCCCTGACTAAAGCCTATACTGGGGGCAATACAGGGGCAAAATAGTCATTTAATAAAAAGCGAGAACGACGCGTATAGGTCTATACGAGGCGTCTATGCCTCGTATAAGGCTGGGGGGCCTAGACGAGGCTGGTTATCACCCCAAACAAAAAAACAAAAACATATACGGAGCACACACCTCTATACGCCCCGGATTAGTATTTCGACCGTATTTTCGAAGATTTGAAGCATCACTGGTACGTATTTCATCCCGTAGTTTAGTATTTTTGCCTCGTTTTTGCTTTTAGACCGTAGGTTTGCCCTGAAATTTGGTTTTTGTTGGGTTTGGGGGTTTGAATCTAATGTTGAAGATGAAGTTTGTAGAACAGGACGCCGAGTATAGCCCTATACGAGGCTCTGCAACTTTTTTTTTGTTATTAATATTATTATTATTGTTATTATTATTATTATTATTAATATTATTATTATTGTTATTGTTATTATTATTTATTTATTATTATTATTATTATTATTGTTAATATTATTATTATTGTTATTGTTATTATTATTTATTTATTATTATTATTATTTATTAATTGTTATTAGTATTATTATTATTGTTATTATTATTATTATTTATTATTTATTTTTTATTTTTTTTACAAATAAACTGATGGATTCCATTCATACTTGTCAAGTTACATCAAAACAGAAGGTAGACGGGCAACAAGCTGCGCCGCCACCGCTTTCTGAATTGCAAACCCTAATCTACCAAAGACAAAACCCCGTCCCCCTGAGGCTGAGCAATTGTTGTGGATGACCCGTTGGACCGTGGTCAGGAATTGGATAGCTTCTGGCGCTAGGGAGCCAAATGTGTCAAAGGCAAAAGGGACAAAAACATGTTGGTTCTCTGCACAAGCTTTAGCGTGCTTATCAACTTTCTTCGATTCTGCCTTTGTTGCTGCTTGTCCAGCTACAAACCCGTTTTCCCTTAAACCAACCAGAGGGGAAACCCCCGTGAGGTCTACACAAGCATGTTTCCCCCTAGCCCAACCAAAGACGAGAAGATCCGCTGGTCGCAGAGTAGATCTCCCTTCCATAGGGTCTGTAAGGAAATTCACAGGAGCCTCTTTCTTAGCCGAAATCCCAGCTCTTCTCAGGATGTCCCACAAAACATCTCGCACCCAGTCATGCCGATATTTGAACCCAGGGAGCTCTTTACAATGCACTAAGTAGTTTAACCCCCCTCTCTGGTCTGCCAATCTCTTTCGGGAAAAGCCCGTCCTGAACTTTCCGGCCATCACATTATTATTATTTATTTATTTATTATTATTATTGTTAATATTATTATTATTATTTATTAGTATTATTATTGTTATTATTATTATTTATTAATTATTATTATTCGGATTTATTTATTATTGTTTTTATACGTATACGTTATTTACCTGCAGATTGATTATGGAGGGCGATGACATTCAGATGGAGCTTGATGGGGCATCGCCGGGGGGTCAGCCGGCTCAGCAGGTTCAGTCGGTTCAGCAGGGTCAGCCGGTTCAGGTGGGTCCACGACGGAGACGGCGGCCGGCTCTGGATACGCTGCAGGGTTATCCGTATCTAGAGTTTCCCGACGGCACCGATGTCGCTCGCCATTGCCAGAAGCTTAGGAGGATGCACATTGGATCGCATGCATCGATCGACTGGGATGCGATGGACCAGCTTGCTGAGACGGCTAGAGTGCGTCGGTTTATACCTCTCGATTCGCCGTGGCATCGTCTTTTTGATTTGACGCACACGCCGACCTATATTCATTCACATTTCACCCTCCTGGGGTCCCAGTGCCGCTTCCGTACCCAGATGCTCCCCCTCCGCCTGAGATTTCTTTCAGGCTCGCTGGCGTTTTGCGTACGATGACGCTAGCAGACTTTGCGGTGCGTTCTGGTTTATACATGCAGGGGGAGATCGAGACTGAGGTTTACACAGCGGGGATAGTGGTGGTTGACAAACCCACTCTTCTAGGGTTTTGGCAGGTGATTGCGGGGGCAAATCATTGGGAGCACGATAAGTCGAAGGGGAGGGTGTCGTTTGTTATGGACCCACTGTACAGGTACGTACGTTTATTACAACAATTATTGTGATTATGTGCATTGTTTATTAATCTCTGTTTCTGTATTTCGCTAACACTATCTGCAGGTATATGCACCATTTGCTCGCTACTTCTATTTCAACGCGCGGCTACAGCCGTGAGTGGTGTACGACCACAGATCTTTTTTTCCTTTATTATTTGTTGTATAGGAGGCCGTGCGCGCTAGCACACGGTCTAGCCCAGTACTACGCCCCCGCCCATCACCGGCAGGAGCGTGGATTTTTGTATGGCGGGGCGTACGTGACCGTCATTGCCCGTTCATTTGGCCTCGTACTGCACGAGGACCCACATCTACGGACGCCACCAGTCATGCCGACGCGGATGGGTATGCAGTCGCTGTGGGGGATGTGGGTAATCAAGAGGTTCCCAGTTGGCCTGCGGTTTAAAAACCGCGACGGGGGCACATGGACAGAGGAGGCCCTACCAGAGCATTTCGAGCCCGTTTATCCTCCTGCAAATCCTGCTGATGTAGTGCCCGTGGAGGAGCCTCCGGAGGATGTAGACGGTGCAGCGGTGCCACAGCCACCGCCACCTGCCGGGGCGCCTCAGTTTCCACGTCACGCTATTCCAGGTCATGCCCAAGGAGCTGCACTACATCCGGATGTACGAGCTGAGCTTGACAGGCTCAACGATTTGGTAGGTTGGCTGGTACGGTGCGAGCAGGATACACGAGAGAGAGAGGGATGGCCCCCGATACCGCTTCCACCGGCTCGAGCACCACATCAGCAGCAGCAGCCGCAGCAGCCACATCCAGATTCGGATTTGGATTTGGATGCATAGACCTGTTGTCGTTTTTATTTTTATTATGGATGTACAAACTTATCTTATATATTTTTGTTATGGATGTACAAAGTTATCTTATATATGTCATATTTATGTTTGTTTTCAGTTATTCGGTTACCTAATGATTGTTGTCTTAAATTGAGATAATACGGAAACAAAATATGTTTTGAATATAATACGGAAACAATACATCCCCTGAATATAATACGGAAACAATATTTGAACGAGATAAAATTTTAATCGGAAGAATAATATTTAAAAAAGTAAAATGTTAAAAACATTATAATATTTAATCGATATAATATATTTAAAGAGCCGATTTTTAAAATAGTTGATTTTTAAAAAACAAAACTTTTTTTAAAACCAAAAAAATTTTCAACCACAAAACACATCTTCAAAAACTATCAAAAAAACCATACCAAAACCCATCAAAACACCCCTCATTTCAGCAAAAAAAAAAACCCCAAGACTAGACGCCTCGTATAGGTCTGTACCCTTCGTATAGGGTTCCTTAAACTTTGTGCCTGACACCCTCTGAGACCCCCTTGAATTCAGTGCTTAGACGCCTCGTATAGGCCTACACGAGGCGTCTAGGGCACAAAAAGTGTGGAAATAGACACAGAGGGTGTCTAAATATCTCCACCCTTACTTAATCATCTCAGAAGCTGAATAATGGATTACCAAACTTAAAGTGCAGTACTTGTATATATATGTAATGGTGATGTAAACCATATCGTCACCTTCTCATCATTATACATATGCCACTAACTTGGCATGTCTAAGGGTGAGAGGGGCACTCCCCTACTCTCTTACACACCACGAATCAGATAGTGCCACGTCAACTCCTCTCTTAAACTCCCCTAACACCTCATTTTGATGGCGGGACTCCCCTAATAGGGGACTTGGGTTTTGTTTTTTTTTATTTGTTGTAAAATTATGTTTATAAATTAAAAAAATATTAATAAAAATTAAATAAAAGACATTTCATTAAATTAAAAAAAAAACAACCTAGAAAAATAAAAATTACATTCAAACTAGAAAAATAAAAATTACATTCAAACTAGAAAAATATAAAAACAAACTACTCGTCGTCGGAACTCACTTCAAGGTGAGGTAGATCTAAACGTCCGAGATGCTCAACGAGATCGTGTTTTAGTCTCCAATGCGTTTCTTCGTCAATGAGCTCGCTATAAGCTGTTTCAGCGAAGACGGGTTCGACTGGAGGATCTTGAATGTGTACCGGTGCTATCGCCCTTCCGTCGTCTTTTATAATCATGTTATGTAAAATAATGCACGTATACACGAGTAACCTTATCTTTTTCACCGTTTTCGAACGCATTGGACGATTTAGTATTCCCCACTTCGCCTTTAACACACCAAACGCCCGTTCCACATCTTTTCTTGCGGCCTCGTGTTGCCTCTTAAACTTTTTTTCATTCGGGATGTGAGGATATGGAAAAGACTTCACAAACACGGACCAGCTAGGGTAGATCCCATCAGTAAGATAATACCCGCGTTTGTATAAGTGGTCGTTCACCTGAAATGGACAATATGGCGCCGTTCCGTTTCGTTGAGCAAGAAATAACGGAGATTGTTGGAGCACGTTGATGTCGTTTTGTGAACCCGCCGGGCCACAAAAAGCATGCCAAATCCACAAATCTTGAGACGCCACCGCCTCTAACATAACCGTTGGGTATTGATGATCGCCTCTCATATATTGTCCACGTAATTCTGTGGGGCACATTCTCCAGACGAAGTGTGTACAATCCAGACTACCCAACATACCAGGTAGATGATGTCTCTCCTCATGAGCCTGATACAATAGCGCAACGTCGTGGCTCGTTGGTCTACGTAAGAATTCACCGGCTTACATTGCACAGACCGTCTGGCAGAAATATTCAAGGCACTCACGAGAGGTCCTTTCAGACATCTTTAAATACTCGTCGTTTTCGTCTGGTGGGTTACCGGTTGCAAGTTATTTAATCGCAGAAGTAACCTTTTGCAACGGCGTGAAACTTTTCTTCATTCTCCCGTCTAAGCCCTCTTGAAACCACTCGCCGTTCGCTTCGACGTCACTAACAATTTTTAGGAACAAAGACTTGGACATACGAAACCTCTGACGAAAAATATCGGCATTAAATTTTGGATTTTCTACAAAATAATCGGCCATTAGTGTTTCGTGGCCACCCTCACGATCTCGAGGGACAACTTTTTTTTTACTAGACGATGCCGTGTCTAGTAGCTCCGCTTGTTGGATGAGATTTTGGAAGAAAATTAAGCTACTATCGTTTGACGGTTCACCTTCATCGTCGGGAAAGTCGGGTAGGGGAGGAAAAATCGGGAACCTGGGATCCATTTAGTGAAGTGGGTGTTGTTTGAGAGTATAAAAAATAAGAAGTGGGTGTGGTTTGAGAGTATAAAAAATAGTGAAGTGGGTGTGGTTATTTATATTTGTTTAAAAAGTGAATTTTTTTTTTAAATTCGACCGTTTAATGACCGTTCCTCAATATGCGTGCAATTTCAATGCGGTGAACAAGTGCCGAAACCACCCCCCGAATTGGGTCCCCGCGGTGATGGCGGCGGTGTTCCCGATCGGGGAAGGTGGTCACCGAACGTGTCCCCGCCGCCCCGGACACCCTAAGATAAACTTAAAAGAGTAGAGAGAGAAACATTGTATTGAACGGGTTAACCATGGGGTGATTATAACCTTCTCCTCCTATCTACGGGTTACATCCAAGGCCTTTGCCCCCCTAGAATTGAAGAATTTTCTTTAACCAAGTGGTGAGGGTTTAAAGAAATTGTGCGTTGGCGATCTAAAAAAATGTGCCAGTTATTAATAAGAGCTCTAACTCGTTATTTAAAATAAAAATATTAAACTAAACTATATATATATTTGTTAGGTTTAATCGGTTGTTTTACAGTTTAATGGGTCAACTGGGTCAGAAACGTAATGGTCAATTGGGCAGCAGCTTAATGGGTCAATTGGGCCAGTAGTTAGGGTGTTTTTCACATGTTTATTTTATGTTTTGTTTAGTAAAGTAGTGGGCTTTTAATTATGGGTCACGTTCTCAGACTTTTAGGGTTAATGGACGTCGTTTACTGATCACGATCAGGTAGTGGGCAATAGGTCGTATGTTAGTATTTATTTCCAGCAAAGTTTTCACTTGTAATCGAACCTTTCGAATTCAATCAAATGAAAAGAGTCGATCAATAGTTTGATCAACCTGCTGCGTTTCTCTGTTATTGTTTGATCAATTCATTACTGTTTCTTTGTTGTTTGAATCTGTGATTAAAGCTCGATATCCAACAATTGGTATCAGAGCAGAGATCGAGTGAAGCTGGGCTGAATTCTGATCGCCAGAAGGAGTTATCGGAGTTGTTAAGGCTGCAGCGATCAGAAGTTACCGGTGTGCAGTGATCGGAGGTGACAGATCGGCAGTGATCGGAGAGAACTAGGTGATCGCAGGTCGGCGGGTTGACGGTTTATGTTCTAGGGGATCAAGAGGGTAGCGGAGACGAGTCGTGATTAAGGCCAAATCAGCGGGCTTGTTAACCCAGTTGTTGATCGTAGAACGAAGGAGAGATTGACCAGAAGGTAATAATCAAGGGTGTAAAACAGCAGGAGAAAGGTAGCAAAAGGTGTTTGCAGGTAAAACTTTCAGTAGTGTTTTAGTTGATTATTAATCTTTGGTAGAGCAGGATTTTACAACTATGCCTAATACGGAGAATCAAGCTTTGGTCACCGTTAAGGAGAACAACACTTTTTCTCTTCAATGCCCGGTGTTGTCATCCACGAATTATACGGTATGGGCCATGAAGATGCAGGTTATCTTCAATGTTCACGGGGTGTGGGAGCAAATCGAACCGGGAACCAACGTGGAAGCGAAGAAGAATCATGTTGCAATCGCTCTTTTGTTTCAATCTATTCCCGAGGAACAAACGCTGCAAATAGGGAATCTCAAAACGGCGATGGAGATGTGGGGTGCCATCAAAACCCGTCATTTGGGTGCGGAACGAATTCGAGAAGCAAGACTTCATACTCTTATGGGAGAGTTTGATAATCTGAAAATGAAGGATCAAGAAGTTGTTGATGACTTTGCTAATAGGTTGTCGGGATATGCTTCGCGAGCCGCCGCACTCGGCTCGGAAATAGAAGAAACAAAGTTGGTGAAGAGATTTCTTATGGGGTTACCTAAACGGTTCATTCATATGGTGGCGTCTATAGAGCAACTTGTAGACTTGAAGACCATCGGCTTTGATGATGTTGTGGGCCGGCTAAAGGCATATGAGGAACGGGTCAAGGATGAGGAGACTCAAGCCGAGCATCAAAACCAACTCTTGTTTGCAGGTTCGGAAGGGAAGGCAAAAGAAAAGGAGCACAAGTGTGAGCATTGTGGTTGTAGTAAATCGAACCGCGAAGATTATGGGCGTGGCCGAGGTGGAGGTCGGGAGTCCGGGAGAGGTCGAGGAGACGGTCGATTACAACGGGACAAGAGCCGTGTTAAGTGCTACAAGTGCAACCAGATCGGGCATTATATATCGGAGTGTCCAATGTGGGAGAAAAAGGAAGAGCTCAACTTGAACCGATGTGAAGATGATGAACCGACGTTGTTGTGAAGAAAGTGGTACGAACCAACACCGATTAAGGGCGTGATTGTTAGGTTTAATCGGTTGTTTTACAGTTTAATGGGTCAACTGGGTCAGAAACGTAATGGTCAATTGGGCAGCAGCTTAATGGGTCAATTGGGCCAGTAGTTAGGGTGTTTTTCACATGTTTATTTTATGTTTTGTTTAGTAAAGTAGTGGGCTTTTAATTATGGGTCACGTTCTCAGACTTTTAGGGTTAATGGACGTCGTTTACTGATCACGATCAGGTAGTGGGCAATAGGTCGTATGTTAGTATTTATTTCCAGCAAAGTTTTCACTTGTAATCGAACCTTTCGAATTCAATCAAATGAAAAGAGTCGATCAATAGTTTGATCAACCTGCTGCGTTTCTCTGTTATTGTTTGATCAATTCATTACTGTTTCTTTGTTGTTTGAATCTGTGATTAAAGCTCGATATCCAACAATATTAAACTAAAATAAATAAAAAACAACTGGAGAGAATAGTTATGATTACATACAAGTTCCACTACATATATGGTACAACCATTGTGTTTCCTTCCAAAAGCAACTTCCATCTTAGGTTTTCCTCCTCATGAAATATATCAATTTTTTCATGAGATAGGAAATACACAAGGACACCACCAATGCACTACCAGCTTTCTGTTCTTCATACACACAAATTAAGCATGCCAAGTCAAAAAGGCTGGTAAAAACTACAGAAAAAGAAAACTAAAGTAGCAAAACACCCCACACAGAAGGAACAAACCCTGACTAAAAGCCCCATATCATAAGGAAAAAAAGCCCTATAGTAAGCAAGTTGGTGACTTTCATTCACTTGCATATGATTAAAGAGATCTATGATGCTCAAGGATGTTGATGTTGTTAGTTCTTTGTCTCTTTACACTCCCAGAAGAGGAATCGTCTCCATTTGTTTTCTCCATCACTTGTTTAAGCGCTTCTTCGATAGTGCTTATGGAGTAATTCACCATTTGCGGATCATCATGATCTTCTGAAGTGATGAACAAAACATTCTTTACACGTCCACCAAGGGTTGTGATCTCAGCCTTAAGAGTTCTTAATTTAAGGGACTTTAATGTCTTGATGAGGTCTGGTAAAAGATCTGATCGGTCATCGCAGCATAACGAGGCTCTGATTACAAGTTTGCCATCTTTATCAGATGCATGGTCCACAGTCAGTTCATTGATCTCCGTCGGGACCGGACTTTGTTCGGCGATTATTGAAGTTTGACGCTTTAGCTCCTTCACATGTTGTATGACTTCAGCTAGCAATGAAGCCTTGTCCGTCTATAAGTGTAAACAAACTGTTAACGACTTAATCATATAACTTTTTTGTGTTCCTAAGGAGTTAAATGAATTATGTTTTTTTTTGGAACGGTGATATTTCATAACCAACAACTAGCCAGGAGCTAGAAAACAACAACAAAAATTACACAATAAAAGTAGCCAATTTTTCCAGGACAAAAAGCTAAACGGAGATCTATTTTTTATCAAAGAAAACTTAACGACTTAATGCTTTCCATTGTTTTTGCGACTTAACGACTTAAGCATGCATTGTATATGTGATATTACATAATTCATTATGTAATATCACATATACAATGCAGTTAAGTTATCAGCATAAAGCCAGACACTATGCATGCTTAAAAATAGTTTAAATAATACTTTTTGAGACAATTACCTTAAATGAAACCCTAAAGTTTGTTGTTATACCTTTTGACCACAAAATGATAAGCTAAGATGAGGAAACATTAAAGAGCAAATAAAAATGAAAAAGGTGTTAATTATTTACTTGAAAACCCGAAATTCGAACATACTCAAATAACCCGATTACAAAAATATATTTAATATTTATAATTTTTCTTTTTTATTTTTGTAATTTTTTAATTTTAAAATTCATTTTTCAAATTCACAAATTTGAATAACTTGAAAAGAAAGGATAAACCCAATTAAAAAAAAACAAAGTAGATTTATGTAACCTCATATACATACACTTTAGTAAAATGCAAAGTTCAACTGGTTTAGTTCAAATTAAACTACATAGTTTAAACTATAAACATATGTAATTAAATAAATATATATACATATATAACTTGCTTTTATTGTAGAGTTGTCAAAACCTCATGTTATACATTGTTTATTCGTTGAGAGAACAGTCCAACTGGTGAACTTAGAAAGTTGTATAGTATATCAAAAATGTAAAACCATTCAAAATCTGAAACTATATATAAGGGCCCAGCCATCCATTTAACTTCACATGTGTACTGTTTCGTTACACACATGAAACATATGAAATTATGATCCATACACAGGGCCCTCTCATTCTTTTGTAACTGTGGTATTTGATACGTACAATTGGCCTAAGTAGTGCATGCAAAAACACCCTTGTAACCAAAAAGTCTTATACGAGAGTGACACCTAAATAAACTGATAGTACATAAAAAAGAATCGAACATAGGACCCAAAGAATTGGTCACTATGCTAGTCCCTTGGGTTACATGATGAACTACAAGATTCTTTCAACTTACCTAATTGCTTCCATTCACATACATGATCATGTGTACTCATAAGATGGATTGTATTATCTGATGTATCAATACTCTATCCAGCTATGTGTGAATGAATGTAGAATGATTAACATTATGTGAAAAGAAGAGAAAAAGATGGTGAAGAATTTCAAAGCAGTAGAAGCTAGTAAGTTATCATGATTCATGAGTGTATACACGTAATGATGGAGTTTAAAGCATGGGGCGAGTATAAACACATACAGTGTGTATTTGTGTCATGACTGACACAAGAATGGTTACTTTGTCTGGTGTTGTTAGTAATAGAAAAGTGTGGTTTCTTTTCATAATTCTAGGCCTTCAAAAACACCGGCAAAACAAGTTTCTAACAAGCTTTTCAGCAGCTCATTGGTTCCTCTTTATCTTACCAACTTGCCCACATATTCTCTCACCAGATTCTCAAGAAATCTTGAAAGTTTTCCATAAACAAAAGCTTAAATCTTTCTTCATTGGTTTGTTAGAGTTCATGTTATACTTTTCATATTTGTTTAGTGGGTCCTAGATTATAGTGCAAGTAAAGAAGATATTTACAGAAAAATAAGAAATATAGGCTACATTAAGAAATATTATCTTACTTTGGTGGTGTTGGGGAGTAAGCTTCGAAGCTTTGCAAGATGATTGTTGATACGTTCCCTACGACGTCGTTCTGCTTCACTATGGCTTTTAGAAGCTGCTAAAGCCTTAGCATCCATGATCTCTTGTGCAGTCATCTTACCCATATCCGTTTGAAGCCCAAACGGGCCGGATCCGGGATGAACAACGTGCCCTAGTGTCTCGGATATGAGTCTTAACTGATGATCAGGTGATGAACTACCATCATACGCGAACTGCATGCCACCTGGCACCCTTCTGTTAAACAAACCGCCATAGCATGATAACGGTGGAGGTGGTTGTAGTGGTGGTGGAGGGAAGACAAACGGGTCATGGTCTTGGGTCGGGTATTGAAGAAGTGGGTTGAAACTGTTATGGTGCAACACTTGAGGTAGGGTACTCGATGATGATGGTTGTTGATGATGATTATGCATAATTGGAGAGATATCGGATGATGATGATGATGGGAACATTAACCTAGTATTGCTATATGAATAATCATTGATACCCATCTTTTGTTGTTGGATTTCTTGAAGGACTGATTGATGTTCTTGAAACTTTTGTGTGTTTTGGTGATTATGATCTTCTATTACTACCTCTTCTTCTCTTTTTGAGCACATAATATATATAATATCTCACCACCTCTCAAGGAATAATTAACCAGTCTCAATAAGCATGAAAACATACATATACATATGCATATACATGGATAGAATTGTAAGTTGCAAAACAAATATTTCAAAAGAAAAGTGTCTAGGAAAACCCTTAAAAGGATGACTTTTTATCCAAGAAAACAAGAAGTTCTTGGAAGGTAGAAGACTTGGATCTTCAATGGGTTCTTGGACACTCACCTTATGTTATGTGTTGTTATCTATCTAAAAAACGTGTTCCTGATGAGTTTCTCTCTCTAAAAAGTAGGTTTTGGTTGTGAGATTGATGAGGGAAGAGGAAGGGATGGAGGGTGGTGACCCTTTTTATTCTTGTAAACAATAAAGTTATAAAGGCTTTAGCTTTTGTTCCTTGTGTTAAAAAATTGTTATCTTTTTTGGTTTTTTCATATTGGTCCCTCACAATCCCCTCTCTCTCACACTCTCTCTTAACCTCTCTCTCTCTCTCCCACTCTTCTCTCTCTAGAGTAAGGGGGACATTAACTTTCCTTTCTTCTTACGGCATTAATGTTCACCTCTTTTCTCTCACACTACCCATTTCTGTAGCTATCTCACTTGTGCTTTTTTGCTTGAAAAATCAACAAATTTAACAATTTGTTTTTGTAAACTTCCTACCTACAATTAGATAGACACATACATTGATACAATGTGTACATATATGAGAATATATATATATATATATATATATATATATATATATATATAGTTTGTATCTAGATGTTACTTTTTATGATTGTTTGAAAGTGCATTATGAGACTGTGTGAGAGGTGAGAGAGAAGGGTTGTTTGGGGGGAAACACGAGCTGAGCACAGTGAATACAAAACACACAGTTTGTCGACCGACCAAAGACAATAAGGAAGATTAAAGCGCACACATAGCTAGAGAAAGAGAGTATAATGATGTAAAGTGGAGCTAACAGCATGTAGCTTTTCTTTGCTCAGTGGCCTTTGTTGTTGATGAGTCAAACATATTTTCCATACTAAGATAATCTAAAAAGCTATTTCTTCTATATTTTATGCTTTTCATACTCCAAATATCGGAAAAAGAATCTAATTTTGAACTATATTTAACATCAAGCAAACAAGTACATAACTTGATTAAATCACATTCATTTGGATGTTAAAACTTGAAAGGGTTTTTGTTTGCTTGCTAAATATATATCTTGTGAAACATCAAAACATCTTCATGGCATAGGATTTGTTCTATCATGGCTTAGTTATTTGACTAAATATATATCATGACAATGTTAATATATATGTTATTTGACTAACTTTCCCGTTTGAAATTTTATAATTATGATCGTTTATTATTAAATTCATGAACAATTTTCTCAATTGTAAGTATCATCATCACTTATCACATAAGGTTTCACGTATATGTGTTTTTTATTAGATAGTTATTATATGAATAAATTGATAAATGGTTTGTTGTTGATAGAAATAAAGGATAGTGATATTGGTTGGTTCAAATATGGTATAAGAAAACTATTCGCTAATGATAAATCCATTTTTAAAACTTTTAAAACGATTAAAGTAAATTTGAGTAGAAAATACACTACAAAGAATTTTCGCAATAACTGAAAAGAAAAAACATATTTTAATTGACACATATAATAATTTCTTGTAACATTTAGAGCCAATAGCTCTTTTCTTCTTAATCAAACTCGCACCAAGAGTTTAATACCCTATAATGTAACAAGGGGAGGGGTGGTGATCACTCATCACTCATAATATCCAATCAAGTTCCGCTATGTCATCAATCATTATTCCATCACTTACAAACTTTTTAGACCATGCGTGGTGGTTTGATAAATAATGCCCCCACCCTGGGGCGTTTTCTGGCATGTTGCAGGCCAGTCAGCATAGGGGCATTATTGGGCGTTTTTGCAAAAGTGGCGTAGTGGAATAATACCCAATAACGCCCTATCCAATCATTACACAATATTTAATTTTTTTTAAATTAAAAACTTAAAATACTTCATTAAATTAAAAAAAGAATACAATACTAAAAAATTACATTGCAAAATTTTAAGTTTTTATAAAAGATCCAAATAAGACATTTAATAAACAAAACTTTAAGGACTGAGATATAACATTTTTGAAACTTGAAATATTAAAGATATTGAAGTTTATAACTACAGGGGCCTAATGTGTCAAGAGCAAAGTTTTAAAACAAACCACAAGCCTCCATCCCTTCTTCTTCTTCGTGACCTGCAACTTCTCCGGCTGAAATTCCGGCAAACCCCAAAAATCCGGCAAACTCAAACCCCACATTCCATCTCTCTCTCTAAACCCACATGCCCTCATCTGATTGGCCAAAGATTTTCCATTTCGGCGTGTTTCAAAAAACGCCAACCTCCTTTTTTTGCAAATAACGCCACAAAACGCTGAGGGGGGCGGCACCCGGGCGTGTTCCGGCGTGTTTGGGCAGTTTTTTTTGACAAAAAAAGCCCGATTACGGGTCGTCTTAGTGGAAATGGTCATCACTCACCACACTCAACAATTTTCTCTCATAACCCAACAATTTCCCTCAAACAATCAAAACCATCACGGTGTGAAAAATACCACGCGTGGAAAAATTTACGCGTGAAGAATGGCGGTGGCGGCCGTGTGTTCTTTGCTTGCCATCACGGGGAGTTAGGCCTCCACCCCGCCTGCCCTAAAACTAAATAGTTTTTCTTTTATTTAAAACTTTTTTATTGATATAGTAAAATACTTACAAACTATAATTGATATAAATAAGTGTTTTTATTAATAGATTATTTCATCATATATCATATTTTAAATTTTAAATTTTAAATTTGGTTAGTTTATTTTAAAAGGGATAGGAATTTTCAATTTTTGAAACAAAAGTTGACATCTATTTTTTATATATAATCATGTATTGATTTATATTTACTGTGTTTCATATTTTATGAGTAAAAATAATCTTAGTTTAATATGAAAGTTATTGTACCATAGCTCTTAGCGTGCAATAGTATAATGCAGATATTGCATTTTATTTTATTACATAAAGTATATTTGTCATTTTTTGCCCTTTGAATCTCTTATCGATATTACAGTTAACATAAGTTACGGCTTGATTATGCCAGGAATAATACATGAGGATACCATTTTTTTACAGTTCAATATCCAAATACTCCCATATTAATATAAACCGTTACCGTTCAAAAAAAAATATAAACTGTTAAATAAAGGTAAATACGTTTTTTGTAGACGAAGAATAAGACAAAGATCTCATCAATCGAGTGATTTTCTGGTATATATACGTCTTTTCCATTTAAGTTCCTTTAGTTTGTGCTTTGTGTATGCTTGCTCTAGCTTTTTACTAGTACTTTTTTTTATTTATATTAGTAGTATTTTCTCCGTTAAAAAAATTATGGTTTGATAAATTTATTTGTTAATTTGATTAAAAATATTGTTTTGTAAAAGAAGAATTTGTGAATAAAGAAGTAGATAAAAATAAATAGATTGAAAATGAAGAGGAAGGGTTTTAAAGAGCGTGGGGAAGGGAAGTAGTAGTGTCCACGCCCAAACTCATTTGTGTTTCCTGAGAAGTATTGTAATGATTGTGTCTTGGAACCTTTTATTTCTCCATTTAATATTTATTTATTTCTTTAGTCTTTCGAGTTGATAGATCCTATTAGCTAGTATTCTCCCTCCTCGGTTTCAGTTCCTCATATTCCTGTTAAATATATCATTTACTTTTTTTAACGGAAAATTTGCATTTTCCTTCATCACCAATAAATTTATACATGTTTTGATAATAGTAACTAGTGGTGGAGTTAACCCATTAATTTAAGGATATCTTAATTTTTTTTTACCGTGTAATAATACAATAATAAAAAATGATAATAAATAAAGTAAAATAAATACATGACTACGTGGTTGAAAAGCCCTTTTAACAAGATATGTCCTTATGTCATCTATTTGATTAGGGTGATAACTAGCAATATGTAGCCTATCTTAAGATCCGAAGGAATATCATTCAAATTGATAATACCTTGTGTTAGACCACCCGTAGTGGTAAACAAGAATAATGCCCCTAACATGGGGCATTATACGACACGTGGCGCCTAGTCACACATGGGGCATTATAGCAAAAGAGTCGTAGTGGGGCATTATTCCAATAACGCCCATTCAATCATTTGACAATTATTTTTTTTTAATTTAAAACATAAAGTCTTCATTAATTTAAAATAAAAATTACAATACTTGAAAAAAAAATACCAAATAAAAACAGAAAATTTAAAAAACCGAAAAAAAAAAACAGAAAAAAAAAACAGAAAATTAAAAAAACAGAAAAAAAAAAAAACAGAAAAAAAAAATTAAAAAAAAAATAGATGATCTAAAGTCCATATTTTTCTCGTATTTTTTGGCGACGCATTTGAGCCAAGATCAACGCGTCGCCTTGGAGGTGGTCGATCGGTTTGGACAAAAACTCAATGTCCTTTTCCATTTGTCTCGCCTCTTGCAAGTCGTTGAACTTTTTGGTTTCAACCACTCGGTCTTTCATTATCTCCCAACGTTTGTGGCCGAGGTCGCGAATGTCTTGGAGACGACGGTTCATCTCCTCGAAATCATCCTTTAACTCGAGATCGGAAGACGACTCGACCGTTTTTTTCCCGGTTCCCTTTCTTCTACCGGTGGGTCGGACCAACTCTTCTTGAATTCCCTCGTCAACGTCCACCGCTTCATTTAAATCAACATTGCGGGCATTCGATGTCGGAGTTGACGAGTCAGCGGAGGATGATGTTTTTGACCTTTTAGCCCGACGTCTACTACTTGACGTCATTGGATTAACTAGCGCCCACTTTGGACTTTTTCGTAGTAGCTCCCAACACTTATAGTACGTGAAAGGGCATTTCGTCCTATCGAACTCCTCCAAAGTCTTTGTTAAAACCCCGACGTCACATTCACCGCTCGGCCGATTATCGTAGTTACGTTGGTAAACTTCTTGGAACGCGTGACACTTGTTGTTGATGTCGGTCCATTTGCTAGAAATTGAATCTTTGTCCCGATGTTCGCCTTGACCCCACGTGCTATAAAAGAGTGCACGAACCCTATCCCAAAAAACGGGGCCCGTTTGAAAGTTTGCTACAAATTAAAAAAAATAAAAATATAAGTTGAAATTAAAAAAAATAAAAAAACAGTAAATAAAAAAACAGAAAAAAACAGAATTAAAAAACAGAAAAAAAAAACAGAATAAAAAATAAAAATATAAGTTACCGGTATCTTCGTCCTCCGAAATGTCGAGCCACGCCCGAGTCAACGTGTATTCATCGTCCTTCGTCCATTTAATGGTTTTTTTTGTACGTCGAGGTTCGTCCTTTTCCTTCTTCTTATGCGACCTTCTGCCGCGTTTCGATTTGTCTTGCACCGGTTCGGGTTGCGTCTCCGGCACTACATCGACATCGGGTTCGGATTCGGGTTCGGGTTGTGACAGTTGCGACCCGCCGGCTTGACCATAGCCGTAGGTGGTAGGTACAAACGTAGTGGCGCCAGTCAAGTAAGCCGCGTACGGTAAAAAGGTTGGGTCCATGTCTTGAAGGTTATACGGGTTTTGCGGTTGCGTTGTGTTCGGGTTCGTGGGTCTTGCGGGGCCACCAAAAGGGGGTCGGTATGGATGCATGCTTGTAAAAAAATAGGAGAAAGTGAGTGTTTTTTATAAAATAATAGAAGAAAGTGGGAGAGAAAGTAGGAGGATTTTTATAAAAATATGGAGAGAAAGTAGGAGGATTTTGAAAAAGGGTTGATATATATATAGTGGGTAAAATTTTGAGTTAAAAAAACTAAATAAAGTTTTGACCGTTTGACAACGGTCGAATTCGAAACCCAACAACAATTCAGCGTGTTTATTAAAACGCCGGGGCAATTTTTTTTCAAAAAAAACGCCCCATAACGCCATATGTAATGGATGTTTGGGCGTTTTCAAGCGTTTTTTTTGAAATTTTTTTTTAAAAAAACGCCCCATTACGGGGGGACTTATAGGAATTGAAGTTGTTGAATTACTTGGACCAATATCAACATTTTTTTTGCATATTATCATTCGTAGCATTCAAACTTGCATCAATGCCATCATTTGCTTGAATACTATCATTCGAGTTCGACATTTGGTTTCCACTTTCCAATTGCCGCTCATAATCAAAAGGTTTATTTTATTGTTCCAGGTCTTGGGCTAAGCTTTGTCATTTACTATTAGTTAATTTGGGCTAAGCTTGCAAATTACTAATTGAGCCTCCTTTCAATTATATTATTATTAATTTGGGCATACTTTATCATTTGGGCTTGATTATTCTACAAGTTTTAGGTTGTAAATAGTTTGGGCTTATAATAAATTAGATTTTAATAATATCAAGTTTTACATGTTTTGTGGTATCCTCGTATTTGTTTAGGGCATCCTTTGTATAAAATCGGAAAAAAAATACACTACAAATACGGGGTTGAGCCTGTGATCGAATGCCACTAGACAGAATTTCTCAATATGAGAGAGCCATTTTAAAGAGTATAAAAACAGAATTACTACAATCCCTTTTAATAACCCGTGCTACCCTTCTTATAACACTAATTCCGTCCCTGTTAGCAACCCCATTACAATATCACCCAACATCACAGTTAAAATAATACAAAGATTAGTCTACTGCATCGAAAGACACCCATTTGTTCCAATCCTGCATATTGTGTTTCGTCCTGTTATTCACCCACGAGAAAGTTCTCGCTTGCATTTCACCAAATTTAGCATCGATGTTGATTCACTTACCTCTAAAAATGAGTTCATTTCGTGCCTTCCATAGTACCCAACATGTTGTCAAAATAATGGATTCTATAAGCCTTTTCTTATATGGTCAATATAGTCAAAAGTCTATGAACATAGAGTTGGGGTATTTATTTACACCACACGCTCACCTTGTACCATATTACTGATACAAGGTAACAAACCAAGAAAAGATGATTCGCGTCCTAATTGTATTCACCACACAAATTTGCATACCGCTGACCCGTGAAGCATACCCCTTTTATACAATACGTTGAGTGTAGGAAGCCGATCCTCACCTTTTCGGCACCCACTTGACCCATTCAAACGGATAATAGGAACCGCACGACCTTTTTTGGCACATATTTCATTTACTGCCTGATTTTATAAGTAAATAAAGTTAAAAAAAAGATACATCGGTTTAATATATGATTAAACGCTAAATCTATACTATATAATAAAAGAAACCGCTTTAGGAACACTTGTCATCATATTAGACCATCTCTTATAGATAATTATAATTTGAATTAATTATATACCAAATAATAAAAATTATTATTAAAGTACCCCACCATATAACCTAGGGGTAATTTTAAAATAAATTTATTAACCTATACGATTAGAAACCCTCCTAATCGTATTAATGGGACAAATCGTAATCACATAGTAGTTAAGGTATCCCAATTAATAATAAAAATTTTATTTAGGGACACGTGTATTACATGGGTTTCTTTTATAGATAATCCTTCTACTAAATATTATTAGTTTAATATCTTATGGATAATTATTATTTAGTTTAATCTCCTTCTCATTTATAATATTATTTATTTGAATTAATTATATTTAAACGTTTTGTTTAGTTTGGTATCAAATGGATTTTACAAAACTTAAAATAAAATTAACTAACGTTATTTATCATTTATACATTTACGGAGTTTTAAATAAAGGGTTAAATAATAAAAAGTTGTATCTTTATGAACTCCGTATATTGTACGGGTTAAATAAATATAATTTTATATATCAAATAATAAAAAAAAGTTATCTTTAAAAAACATGTGTATTACACAGATTAAATAAATGTAACTTTGTATACTAGATACTAAAAACGGCGTATGTTTAAAAAAACCGTGTATAATCGGGTTGAATAAATCTATCAAATAATAAAAAATTACATCTATTATTTAGTTTAATCTCCTTCTCATTTACAATTTTATAAAAAAATGTTATCTTTAAAAAACATGTGTATTACACAGATTAAATAAATGTAATTTTGTATACTAAATACTAAAAACGTCGTATCTTTAAAAAAACATGTATATAATCGGGTTGAATAAATCTACCAAATAATAAAAAATTACATCTATTATTTAGTTTAATCTCCTTCGCATTTATAATATTATTTATTTGAATTAATTATATTTGAACGTTTTGTTTAGTTTGGTATCAAATAGATTTTACGAAACTTAAAATAAAATTAACTAATATTATTTATCATTTATACATTAACGGAGTTTTAAATAAAGGGTTTAATTTATTGAGACTTCGTTAACTAATTTTGCAACAACAAAATAATCTATTTTTATCACGAAAACCAAACTTTGTAATAATATATTAAATATTTCTATTTTCACTATACAAAATTACATTTACTCGACCCATGTAATACATGAGGTTTTTTAAGATATAACTTTTTATTATTTGATATATATATAATTAGATTTATTCAATTCGTACAATACATGGGGTTTTTTAAGGGTATATATTTTTTTTTATTAATTAGTACAGAAAATTACATTTATTAAAACCGTGTAATGCGCTTATTTTTAAAGATGTAATTTTTTTATTATTTGGTATATAAAATTACATTTATTCAACCCGTGTTATAAATGAGGTTTTTAAAGATGTATTATTTTATTATTTGGTAAACAATATTACATTTATTCAACCCGTGTAATACACGTTGTTTTAAAAATATAAATTTTTTATTTGGTATATAAAATTACATTATTCAACCCGTACAATATGGTTCTTATAGATATAACTTTTTATTATTTAATGTATAAAATTTTATTTATTTAACCCGTACAATAAATGAGGTTTTTAAAGATATATTGTTTTAATATTTAGTATATAAAATGTATTTATTCAACCTCGTGTAATACACGGGGTTATAACGGAGTATATATATGTAATAAAGAGAGATATATTATTATTTTACAACTACAAAATGAATAAACAAGGATTTAAAAAGAGTTTACATATCACTTTTCTTGTTTAATTCTATACTTTTAACGTTCCGATACTATATATCCATTTACTGCCTGATTTTGTAAGTAAATTTTTTTTTTTAAAAAAAAACGTTATATTGGTTTAATCTATACTATCTATTAAAGGAGATTAGATGCTGACCTAATTTTGCCTACGTGTCATCTTCTTAGCTATGCCACATTGGATCAGCTGATGTCATAAATCCGATTATATATATAAATCTATAAATCTAAATAATATAATATATAATATGGCTCCAGTTTCAAATTTCAAAATATAGCTCCAATTTCAAATTTTAAAATATGGCTCAAGTTTCAAAACTTCATACTTCAAACCATAATTTCAATACTCCTCTATCTCTCTTAAAACATACACCTAAAACACACACACAAACTTCGATCGTTGTTCCTTCTTCAACCGGAACACCGCCCTAACCAGAGTCAACAACAGGTACGTGCTCTCCGATCGTAAACCCTAGAGCTTCTATAAACATCATCCTGCTCTCTCAAAAGTTCATCAAACAAGGTTATCTGTTAGGGCACAGTTCAATAAATTTCTACAGTCCATTTGTTTAACAGCGGCGATGAAGAGAAGCACCAGATCTTTCGTGCACAAGGTTCTCCGATCTTCTCTCTCACACAGACGGAACATCGTACGATGGAGGGGGTGTATGTGGAGACGCTACTCCTCCGTCAACACCAACTTCCAAACGTCTTCCTTCATCTTCTCTCTCACATACTTCCCCGATAATCCTAATTTCTGTTAGAAATTAGGGTTTAGGGTTCTAATGGAGGACCGAATCAAGAACAAGAATATGTGTAGTAGCAGCTCATGGAGACAACTCAAGGCCATGCTTCGAAAAAACTGGGTTCTCAAAATTTGTCATCCCTACATCACTCTCGCTGAGGTTATTCCATCGATAATTCTTCGATTTACAGATTCAATTGCTTTAGTTTCAGTAATTTAGTCTTTGATTTGAGTTGTTTGGAATTGATCATCATGTTATGCGTTTAGTTCCTGTCAGTTTTTATATCATGTGAGTATTAATGGTTATATACAAGAGGAATATGTTAGTTGTTGCAGCATGTTTTTTTCATGACTAGAGAATTTTGGAAAATAATGAAAATATATAAGATGAATTTGGTTGTTAGATTAATGATTTTTATGTAAAATTAATTATTATAAATTACTGATTTTTGGAACATAAAACTGTCTTGAAGCAATTAAAAGAAAGGATAATGAACTTTTTGATGAATAATTAGGGAAGTCATGATAATTTTACTTTTGACGCCAAACTAAGAAGCTGAGAACTGAATGGATGATTGTAGTGCTTTTTATTTACGGCTGTATGTAGTCCTGGTGAGAGTTTATCTATGCAATATGCAGAACTTAGAACTGCAAGATGACGTTTTTTTTTAATATGTATGGCCAGATTTTGTTTCCTTTGGTGGTGATGCTGATGTTAATGGCCATACGGACACAAGTTGATACAAAGATCCATCCTGAACAGTCGTACGTATTAACTGTTTTCATGCTTTATTTACATGGTTTTATAGTCTATTTCTCTTTCGGTCACAAGGTTCTCCGATCACGAAAATGATTGTTTGCTGATCGATACGACGATGAAGATAAGTGTCTCAGAATTATATATGTTTCTTTTTTCGATACTCAAGTCAACAAGTTTAATATTTATGATCACAATTTACAAATTAAAAGCTTTGATTTGGAGAAATCGAAGAAAGTGAGTGTAAATCGAAGAAACCAATCACTCTGATTAGCTGAGATTTTCATTCATCCTTTTAGTTTTTCTTTTCTGTTCTTGTATTATATAATGTACATGTATGTTTGTTTGTGATCACTGTATGTTCAATGTAAATGGTACATACCCTCCTTAATCGAGCATCATTGTATTATAGAATGTTGAAAATAGTTAATCAACTATTTAGCTGATTATTGCATCTTCAAAAATCTGATGTATCTTATTATTTTGTGATAAAATTACAAAAGGTGGAAGGTATGGCTAGCCATGATGAATCCACGAAAAAATCAAATGAAAATGAAGTGCCAACCTTCAATGCTGAGAAATTGCAAAGCAACAAGAAAGTCGTATACTACTCGTCAGTTTTAAAATTTCATTTACAAATCTGAAGTGCCAATCTTAAGGTTCTACATAGAATCATGTTATTCTTTTTATTGATGATTTGTAATTGTTATCTTGTGACAATATGCAGTCGAACATTTATGTCAATCATTGGTGGAGTGATTGCTGGAATATGTGGATTTACAGGCCTCATGGGGTTCGTCATTTATGTACTGGTCATGGCAATTACATCGGTGTGTGTCTAACAGCCCGGGCGGGTTTTTCCATCCATTCATATTTTGACAGATGGAACAGGGTTCTATTGGACGGATTTCTCGACGGGCTTTTGGTAAATGTCTCATATCTGTTAATTAAATATGCATTAGTTTTTAAATACCTTTTGTTAGATATGTGTATTAACCAGCCAACTGTATCTTTGTATGTAGTCGTTCGTGCTGTTCTGGACGTATCCTTTTGTGCTTGATCTTTTTTTTATTGCACATTTCCCATATAAATCTATCATGAACCCTATTTATGATGAATTTGGAGGTGGCAATTTTGACCTGTTTGCCTCAAAATGGGTGGACTTTGTTTGTATTTTGTCTCCAAAAGCCAAAGTTTGAAAATTTATGTGAAATGGGTCGAAAATCACCAAAAACGTGTACAAATGTTTACAATATAGTTAGTCATTTATAAAGTAGGTTCCTAACATGATCTGTCCCATTTCGATAGCCTGTTACAAACAACTACCTTTGAGGCAGTGAGCTTCAATGAATAAACTCGCAATTTTCTGCTTTTATAGTCTATACCGCTTAATGTATCTATTTTGCATTTAAAATTTGTGGTAGTTAAGCTTCAGATGGGCTTGATGAATATAACCCTGTAAGGCTCTTTTAGTCTGAATGGGCTGCTTTCATTCTACCGTAAGTGTCAGTGAAGTTGAAGCTCTTTTGATGAATATAACCTTCTATAATCGTCTTTTGCATTTTCAGTTAGTGTCAGTGAAGTTAAAGCTCTATTTGAGCTATTCAAGAGCATAAGCAGTTCTGTAATCGATGATGGATTAATTAATAAGGTAACCCATACCCTTCACTCATTTTCTTCATTTATCAATTGTTACATTAAAGTTATATTTGACGGCCTTTTATATACCTTTAACAGGAAGAATTCCAATTAGCGTTGTTCAAAAACCGAAAGAAAGAGAATATTTTTGCAAACAGGGTATGTTGATTCTCCATTTATTTTTAATCATGTAAAGTTTGGTTTTTGTATTTTCAGTCGCGTAATCTGAAATCTTGTGTAGATTTTGCTTGCTTGTGTAAACAAACTGCGTTATGAAGGACCAGAAGTAGATAGAGAAATGGCTGCAAAGGATGCAAAGGCTTTGTATAAAGCTGGTGAAAAGAAATTAGGAACTGATGAAAAGGTTTTCAAGAAACATGAAATTTTTTTCTTTATGTTTCCTCAAGATTGTTTCCAAGATTTTGCTAACCAATGAATTACACATGTTTTTTACCCAGGTTATAAAGAAAGAAACTTCGGGGTTATTTGAACACGCACTTTTGACAATTGCAAAGGTGAAATCTTTAGTTAACCATAGTTCGGTTTAAGGTTAGGAGATGATACTCTCATACTTATATGTAGTTTGAAAATGATTGTAAGTGCTATATAAGTCAATGCAAGGCTTAGGGACTGTCACGGCCCTGGGCCCTGGTTTGACCCGGTCCAGAGCCGCGAGGCAGGAAATCCGATGGTATCTAATTAAATGACAGCGGAAGTCTTTTTAAACAGGATCGATTAATATTAAAACTGCTCGTTTATATATAATATAGGGATAATCCCATAATTTACAATAAAGTGATTTCACTGAGAAATCTTTATTTCTTAAAACATATTTCTTTATTTATTTACATTGAGCCACTTTTCTAAGCATGTAGTGCTCCACGACACTTTTCATGTGCTTACAACAGATCACCTGAAACATGTTTGAAAAAAGTTTTGTCAGCAGGGAAATACTGAGTGAATCATTCATTTTTACTAAAACGACTCGTTTGTTATAATTCATAGTATTAAGAGATATTACAATGTTTCTGATATGAAACCAACTACCCACAGTATTTGTCACTCGACTCATTTCGGTGACTGTGGTCATATCACCATTGGCTGCCCCAATGAATGACGAATATCACTAATTTAGGTTCGCCCACCTAAAGTGACAACAACAGTAGTAATGTGCACAATACCCCACATACCGGCTGTAATTTGGTGATTACATAAACTTAATCACTGTAATTATAACATTTGAAAACATTTAAGAATTTATAAAGTACTTTGATAAAAAGAGAATGACTCACATTGTAGATTTAACGAGCAGAGTATAAGCCTACTGATTAGCCTTGATTAACCTAATTTAAATAATAATGCACACACAAACAGGTTAGTAACTAATACAGTAGTTACGTCAATTCACGAGATTAAACCCTCACAACGATTTATTAGTGCAATACTTAACAATTCAGCGGAATCACAACGAATGACAGAGTATAGTCCGAATTCGAACAGCACTCAAACATTCAAGTCGAAATCACGATGAATAACAAAGTATAACTCAATTTGAGTGGCACTAAACAATCGTTGGATAGTTATAATCGATCGGACGTTGAATCGTATCAGCGATCGAGTTATTACCCTGATTGCGGCGTCGATTAGTGCACTGTGTGTGTTAATTGTAGTATATAGAACGTAAATCGGTGCATGAAACGAATTTCTTCGTCGAACATACGTCAAATTTCAAGTACCAATGTCTGCTATTTATACCTGAATTTTGCCACCCCTTACGGACCGTAACAAATAACCCTTACGGTCCATAAGGGTTGCCTATTTTTTATAGAGTAGCCACGTCTGGGACTAGCCTAGCTGAGTCAGTAGTTTCATAAATTCTGAATTTTACAACGAGTAATTGAGATAATCGTTAACTAGGGTTTACCCCCCCCTGAGTTTTAGGGGCCCTGATCCTGATTCTGATTGTTCTGAAAATTTTAGGGTTTGTGCAGAATCACTTGGGTTTCTCAATTAGGGTTTCCTATTGGTCAAATTAAAATAATAATTAGGACTTTTGATGAGAGTTGTTACATTCTCCCTACCTTAATAAAATCTCGTCCTCGAGATTTATTGGAATAAATGAGGATACTTTCGCTTCATTTCGGATTCCAGCTCCCAAGTGTATTCAGCTCCTCTCTTTGAATCCCATCTGACTTTGACTAAAACTAGTCGTTTGTGTTTGAGAAACTTGATCTTTCGATCCTCAATTTGAAGAGGTTTCTCAACAAATTTCAGTTTTTCGTTTACCTCTATATCTTGAATAGGTACTACTAGTGATTCATCTTATAAGCATTTTTTTGAGATTGGATACATGAAATACATCATGTACTCCAGCTAACTCTTCTGGTAGTTATAAACGATAAGCAACTAGTCCTATACGTTGGATTACTGAAAATGGTCCTACGTACCTGGGACTTAGCTTTCCTTTCTTACCGAATCGAACAACTCCTTTCCAAGGAGAAACTTTCAAGAGTACTTTATCTCCGATTTGGAATTCTAACGGCTTGCGGCGATTATCTGCATAACTCTTCTGACGATCTCGAGCTGTTTTCAGTCTTTCCTTGATCTGAGTTATTTTGTCAGTAGTTTCTTGCACAATTTCTGGTCCTGATAATTGACTTTCTCCAATTTCTGCCCAACAAACTGGAGTTCTGCACTTACGTCCATATAGTGCTTCAAATGGAGCAGTTTCAATGCTTGAGTGATAACTATTATTATAGGAGAATTCAATTAATGGTAAATGATCATCCCAGTTTCCACCAAAATCTATTACACATGATCGGAGCATGTCTTCTAGAGTTTGGATCGTCCTTTCACTTTGTTCGTCTGTTTGTGGATGATATGCTGTGCTTAAGTTTAGTCGAGTTCCCATTGCTTGCTGGAAACTTTTCCAGAAATGAGAAGTGAAACGACTATCCCTATCTGATACAATGGAGAGTGGGACTCCATGTAAAGATACCACTTCGTCTACATACAACTTGGCTAACTTTTCCATGCTAAAAGTTTCCTTCATTGGTAGAAAATGAGCAGATTTGGTTAATCGATCCACAATTACCCAAATTGCATCATTACCTTTTCTTGTTTTAGGTAACTTAGTAACAAAATCCATTGTTATAAGTTCCCATTTCCATACAGGCATTTCCAATTGTTGTAGTAGTCCTGAAGGTTTCTAATGTTCAGCCTTTACTTGTGAACAAGTAAGACACTTAGAAACATATCTAGCTATATCTTTCTTCATGCCTATCCACCAAAAATTCTTTCTTAAATCTTGGTACATCTTATTGTTTCCAGGGTGCATAGTATACCTAGATTTATGGGCTTCTTCTAAAATCTTATTTCTAAATTCTCCTTGCTTAGGTACCCAAATTCTTTTCTTGTGGAATCTCCAAATTCCATCATTTCCTTGCTCTAGTTCCTTTATATAACCTTTCATTCCTTCAGCATCGTCCTTGATTGCTGTTTCCTGAACTTCCTTTAATTGTTCCATTAAATCTACTTGTAGATTTAATCTAAGAGCACGGACTCGCTTTTGTTTTATCTGATACTTACGACTTAAGGCATCTGCAACTACGTTTGCCTTTCCTTCGTGATATTGAATATCACAGTCGTAATCGCTTAGAACTTCCATCCATCTTCTTTGCCTCATATTCAACTCTTTCTGCCCAAATATATATCTTAAACTTTTATGATCTGTATAAACAGTAAACTTACTTCCATACAGATAATGTCTCCATATTTTAAGGGCAAAAATTATGGCTCCTAATTCTAAGTCATGAGTCGTATAATTCTCCTCATGTTTTCTCAACTGCCTTGAAGCATACGCAATTACCTTCTTGCGTTGCATAAGCACACATCCAAATCCTAGTTTTGAAGCATCACAATATACTTCAAAATCTTCTGTTCCTTCGGGTAATGCTAAAATTGGAGCATTTGTCAATCGGTGCTATAAAATCTTAAAAGCTTCTTCTTGCCTATGTCCCCATTTAAACTTAGTGGCTTTGCAGGTTAACTTAGTCAAAGGTACAGCTATCTTAGAGAAATCTTTAATAAATCGTCTGTAGTATCCGGCTAAGCCTATAAAACTTCTAATTTCCATAGCTGTTTGTGGGACCTTCCATTTAGTGATTGCTTCTATTTTAGCAGGATCTACGTGAATGCCTTCGTGATTCACCATGTGTCCTAGGAATTGCACTTCCTTTAACCAAAATTCACACTTTGAGAATTTGGCATAAAGCTTTTCTTTTCTTAACAAGGTTAAGAGTGCATGCAAGTTTTCGCAATGTTCCTCTTGACTTTTGGAATAAATAAGTATATCGTCAATGAATACGATTACAAATTTATCCAAGTATGGTTTACAGATCCGATTCATCATGTCCATAAATGCTGCTGGGGCATTTGTTAGTCCAAAGGGCATGACTGTAAACTCATAATGGCCATACCTAGTTCTGAAAGCAGTTTTAGGTATGTCTTCTTCTTGTACTTTTAACTGGTGATATCCGGATCTTAAGTCTATCTTAGAAAAATACCTAGCGCCTTGAAGTTGATCAAAAAGATCGTCAATCCTAGGTAATGGGTATCGATTCTTAATTGTAACCTTATTCAATTCTCTATAATCGATACACATTCTCATTGATCCATCTTTCTTTTTCACAAACAACACTGGTGCTCCCCAAGGGGATGAACTAGGTTGTATAAATCCTTTGCTTAATAATTCATCCAACTGCTTTTTCAATTCTAGCATTTCGGTGGGTGCTAATCGATAAGGTGCCTTAGCTATTGGTGTAGTACCTGGAATTAGATGAATTCTAAACTCTACTTCCCTATCAGGTGGTAACCCGGGTAATTCTTCTAGAAAGATGTCTGGGTATTCTGAAACTACAGGAATTTCCTTAAGTTGTTTACCCTTAGTACTAATGATTACTGAAATCATATATACTATTCCTTGTTTTCGTTCATAATTAGCAACTTTCATTACTGATATGAACTTCATGGGCTTACGTGGTTTATCTCCTGTGATCCTAATCACTTCTCCGGTGGGTGATTGAATTTTTATGGAATTCTTATCACAGAGAATTCGAGCATGGTTGGCTACTAACCAATCCATTCCTAACACAACATCGAATTCGGCTAATTTCATAGGTAACAGGTTTGCAGAAAACTTATGGCCTAACAATTCTATCTTTCCTTCTTGCAAAACCTTATTTATGTTAACAGAATTTCCATCTGCCGTTTCGACTGTAAAAATTTGCCTAAGGGTGGTTAAGGGTAAGTTAAGGGCTTGGCAAAATGAAGTATTGATAAAACTTTGGTTTGCACCAGAGTCAAATAACACTTTTGCATAAACGTTGTGGACCAAGAACGTACCAGCTATGACGTCAGGGATTAGTTCAGCTTCTTGAGTGGTTAGCTGGAATGCTTGGGCATTTTTCTTTGTTGTTCCTTCAGCTAGTTTGCCTTTATTGTCTGCGGTTTTAATCAATTTAGGACATTCTGTTTTGTAATGTCCTGTTTCTCCACAGTTATAGCAGACTATGGTTTTCTTTTTGCAATTTTCTTCACGATGTCCTGTCATTTTGCAGAAGTTGCAAATTACATTGCATTTTCCAAAATGATTCTTTTTGCAATTTTTGCAAAAAGGCGGTTGTGCAGATTGTCTCCTTCCTCTTTTCTTGAACCTATTATTATCATTACCCACACGAAATCCTTGGGTAATCTTTTGAGCCAATTCCTTCTTTCGATCTTCTTCTCTTGTGCGCACTAGTTCATCAGTTAGGGTATTAGCTAGTTCCACAGCATCGTCAATAGTGCGAGGTCTTGCAGCTTTAACAATGTTACAGATTTCACTAATCAGTCCCCAAATGTAACGAGAAATGAGTACCGGTTCTGGCGAAGCCAGTGTTGGTACCACTCTAGCATATTCAAAGAATGTCGAAGTATAATCGCGACACTCTACGCCTACCATACGATGATTTAGGAACTTATTTGCCATTTGTTCCTTTTCATATTCAGGACAATATTTTCTTTCTACAAGAATTTTAAATTCTTCCCAGTTCATGGCATAAGCCATCCTTCTTCCTTTTGCTTGTAGCACCGTGTTCCACCATTCGAGTGCCCCTTCTTTGAAAAGATTTGACGCGTACATGACCTGATCTTCTTCGGAACACTTACTTATTGCAATTACTGCTTCGGTTTTCTCTAACCAACGCAGTACTGCAGTTGCTCCTTCGTTGTCTGCAAATTCAGCAGGTTTACAAGCAAGAAATTCCTTGAAAGTGCAACCAGGTGTTGCGGCTTTCCTTTTCTTAGGAGGTGGAGCCTGTCGTGGATTATTATCGTCATGATTGCCGCCTCCATTTATACTATGACTAAAATTGTCTTCCTGAGTACGTTTACTAGGAATGATTTGTTGTGGTTCAACAGGTTTCTGAGCAGCAGCCCTGATTGCTGGAATAGCATTAGCTATCCCTTGAGTGATGATGTTTTCAATATCTTGTCTAGTCATATACTGGTTTTCCTGATTTTGTTCAGATTGATTCCCTTCATTAACTGGTTCATTACTAGCGTTTTCCATCTGATAATTATTATAATTATACTATTAGTATTAAATGATTGTAAATAAAACATTTACACAGAAACACATAAAATCTTACAACACAGATATATGTATCCAAAATTGTCGATGTTTCGACTTCTATTTTGCTTTATATATTATATAGGCATCCATACACACTGTTTATCTTACAATGTTTTATTTCTCATTTTACAGAATTATATTTAACTATTATTATTATACAGACATTTTTCCCAACCCCACTATTCTTTGGTCAACTGGCAGTTTAGTAGCGACGCTCCCTTTCGTCGTATTTCCAGGAAATTTGTTCCCCCATTTCCCGGATCCTATTCCCTGTACCTATCAGCTCTTCACCGAACTGACGGAGTTCGGCTAAGTTTTCGTTGCTCATTGGAGGATTGGGGATAGGTTCTGGATCAAACTGTGGAAGGAAAGAATAAGGACTGTTGATGATATTTTCGAATTGCCAGTCATTTGTCCACCATTCTTCCATTTGGCCTAAAGGTCGAGTGTGGATTAGTGGGTCTGGAATAGCTGGTTCCCAATTTACAGGAAGTTGGGTTTCTAGGTAAGGATATAGATTATTATGGATAGGGCTAATGACATCACAATTTGCCAGTAGACGGTCTATTTCCTCTTGAAATGTGATTTCTTCAGATTGTCTAGAACTCTCTCCAATTTCTATTCCTTTTTGTTTAGAATCTTTCCGGATTTCTATCTCTGCTGGATTAGAACTTTCTCCGATTTCGATTCTTTTTCCTTTGTCTATAGGGTTTTCTATTTTAGGGAGTTTTCTAGTGGCTGGCTTTCTCCTGCGCACTTTCCTCCATCCTACATATCTTCTTTTCTTTTTAAGTTTTGCTTTTTCCAGCGGTGGAGCTTGGAATTCCAGGGGTTCCTCTATGTCAGCAATATAACCAGTAAAGTCCTGGGAGACTTCAATTGGTACTGGGTAGAGGTTAAGATTCTGAAATGCTTCTGATATCTCACTCATGCTGGATAGCATATATGCAAAATGCACAAAAATGCTAAGTTAAAACTTTGGAACAAAGTTTTACAAATAAACATTAAAGTTTATTGCATACTAATTTGTACAAAAGACTACAGGAAAGAGAACACACTATACTTTATTTATTTACTGGGTATTAATTTTCTACTAGACCAGACTTATTGATAGTTTAGAGGTTTGCATTCTCTGCTACTGTAGCTAGCATATAAAGGTTTGACCATTTTTCATCTAATTTATCTTCCCAAGGTGGACTATTGCCTAATTCCTGGATTTCTGAATTAAACCTCACTTTCTTGACTTGGGGTTTCTTTATTTTCTCCTGTCCCTTTCTAAGAATCAAATTTCTTTTATCTTGGGTAAGAGGATTTTCATAATTTGCTTTACGGACAAAAATCCCTTCTTCCAGATCTGCTGGGTGTTTGGAGGAAGAGGTTCCTTTGTCTGTGGTTGCAGTATCTAATTTTTGATAGATAGCAGAAATCTTTTGTTTACCCATACTGTAACTCAAAAATTAATCAGTTAATAAAATATATTTTCACAGAATAGCAATTAAATTTCCTAAGTATCTCTCAATTATTTTAATAGGCTATAATCAATAGTAAGCTTAAATCAGTGGCTCTGATACCACCTTTTCCTGTCACGGCCCTTGGCCCTGGTTTGACCCGGTCCAGAGCCGCGAGGCAGGAAATCCGATGGTATCTAATTAAATGACAGCGGAAGTCTTTTTAAACAGGATCGATTAATATTAAAACTGCTCGTTTATATATAATATAAGGATAATACCATAATTTACAATAAAGTGATTTCACTGAGAAATCTTTATTTCTTAAAACATATTTCTTTATTTATTTACATTGAGCCACTTTTCTAAGCATGTAGTGCTCCACCGCACTTTTCCTGTGCTTACAACAGATCACCTGAAACATGTTTGAAAAAAGTTTTGTCAGCAGGGAAATACTGAGTGAATCATTCATTTTTACTAAAACGACTCATTTGTTATAATTCACAGTATTAAGAGATATTACAATGTTTCTGATATCAAACCAACAACCCACAGTATTTGTCACTCGACTCATTTCGGTGACTGTGGTCATATCACCATTGGCTGCCCCAATGAATGACGAATATCACTAATTTAGGTTCGCCCACCTAAAGTGACAACAACAGTAGTAATGTGCACAATACCCCACATACCGGCTGTAATTTGGTGATTACATAAACTTAATCACTGTAATTATAACCTTTGAAAACATTTAAGAATTTATAAAGTACTTTGATAAAAAGAGAATGACTCACATTGTAGATTTAACGAGCAGAGTATAAGCCTACTGATTAGCCTTGATTAACCTAATTTAAATAATAATGCACACACAAACAGGTTAGTAACTAATACATCAGTTACGTCAATTCACGAGATTAAACCCTCACAACGATTTATTAGTGCAATACTTAACAATTCAGCGGATTCACAACGAATGACAGAGTATAGTCCGAATTCGAACAACACTCAAACATTCAAGTCGAAATCACGATGAATAACAAAGTATAACTCAATTTGAGTGGCACTAAACAATCGTTGGATAGTTATAATCGATCGGACGTTGAATCGTATCAGCGATCGAGTTATTACCCTGATTGCGGCGTCGATTAGTGCACTGTGTGTGTTAATTGTAGTATATAGAACGTAAATCGGTGCATGAAACGAATTTCTTCGTCGAACATACGTCAAATTTCAAGTACCAATGTATGCTATTTATACCTGAATTTTGCCACCCCTTACGGACCGTAACAAATAACCCTTACGGTCCGTAAGGGTTGCCTATTTTTTATAGAGTAGCCACGTCTGGGACTAGCCTAGCTGAGTCAGTAGTTTCGTAAATTCTGAATTTTACAACGAGTAATTGAGATAATCGTTAACTAGGGTTTACCCCCCCCCCCCCCTGAGTTTTAGGGGCCCTGATCCTGATTCTGATTGTTCTGAAAATTTTAGGGTTTGTGCAGAATCACTTGGGTTTCTCAATTAGGGTTTCCTATTGGTCAAATTAAAATCATAATTAGGACTTTTGATGAGAGTTGTTACAGGGACCAATGACACGACACATATAAGGGTAATTGTGACAAGAACTGAAATCGATATGCAATATATCAAGGCTGAATACCATAAGAAGTACACTAAGAATTTGAATGATGCGGTTCACTCTGAAACGTCAGGCCATTATCAGACTTTTCTTCTCTCGCTTCTTTTAGAGTAAATCAAATATAGTAGGTCCGGCCAACATAATTATGAAATGACTTCCTAAAAAGACACTTTTTTACATCTATACTATCTATAATACATACTGTCTTTAACATACTGTCTTTAACATTGTTTTATAAAGACATGTAACTAAACATAAACAATTTAAATGATATTCTATAATCTTTAGTATTTGATTTCGATCGTTATTAAACCTACCCGTGTGTTCAAACGTAATATAAGAGGTGGTAGTCTCGACCCACTAACTGATGAATGGGCCGCTTGTGTTTTATATCAGGCGGGTCAAATGAACAAAACTTTTTTTTACTGATGTCATCTGGGACTAAAATGATGCATTTTTTTAATGTTTCTAAAGCAGGGATTTAGGTATGATGTATATAACTTCTAATGTTTGTTTTCACTTGTAGTTGCTATGCATGCCAAAAAATGGAGCGTAGATGGAGAGGATAGCAGCTTTTAGAGACAATGGTAGAAAATTGTGGTGAGCATATTCATTTTCAAATTGCTGAGATGATCAAGATTGTAAAGAAAAAGGTAAAATTTTCATTTCACTTCTGACTTTTGTTCTGAAGTAAGTTGACTTTGACTTTTTGGAGTCAAGCAGGTACATTTACACCTTTCAACAGTTTACAAGAATTATATGTTTGGCAGACGCATTTGCATGTTAGGGAGAAATGCTGATATGTGGGGATGAAAGCGGTTTGGTTGGGTGCGGTGTTGGCATGCATATTGATTGTTGTGATCCGCCCCTTGAAGATGTTCCTGAGGAGGATTGATTTTGTGTCAAGTGTAGTAAGAAGCTCAAGTCGAAAAGATGTAGCAAAAGGAAAGGCTCTTCGTGTAGAGGTTAGTTATTTATTCTTTGTTATTTTGTTTGAAGCATACTTTTGTTGTAAAAAGTATATTTTTGTATAATGGTGTGTATCTGTACATATATTGTAAGCTTATTGGATCCAATTAATCAAATTAAATGTGAAGTTAGCATGCTTCTCTAAAAACTCATCGTTCAGGCCCCTTTTGAAATTCTGGATTAGTTGTTTTATAGGAAATGAAGTATGAACCAACTTTTTAATAAAGAAAAATCATTTTTTTTAATCAATGATGGTGGGCTTGTTGGTACTTTTAAATTTTATTTTTCTCTGTTATTTTTCATTTTAGCCATTGGTGATTTGATGCGAATGGATAATTGTTTTTTTCTTTTAGTGTGTTAAATGTTTATGAACGCGTCTCAACAGAGATGTTGTAAGAAGTTGATCTTGTATATATTTGAATTTACATCTAATAAGTTTAACCAACCATTTTTTCATTGAGGTTACTTTAAGGTATATCATAAACTCTAATGATAGCTATATTTGAATTTCCATCTAATAAGTTTCTTATGGGTTAAGCTCTTAGAATTTTTTGATCTTTTGTTTTTGTTTTGAAGTGGTGGCGAAACTCAATTCAAGTGAGTGGTAGTTAACTGAAAATATGATGTTTTCCATGAAATTCTATATTTTATGTTGTTTTATTTTTATAGGAACTACAAACAGGAAAGAGTTACATGGGACAATGCCGATTCGAGCCGTATCCGGAACTTTGGGAGATAACCATGATGGATGTTGTACGTTACAGATAGATGCCCATGTTGGTGGTGTAAATGATATTGCTTTTGCTCATCCTAAGGAAATAGTACAGGTAAGTATCTTTTTGTGTCTTTATCCACACATTTTTTATTGTGCTGATATCCAGCTATCATTAAATTTTTAGATTCTAAAATATTCACACGTGGTCGCCTGCACAATCAACCCCCTTTTTTTCGTGCAGTTTATTTTCTCAACAACAATTGATGGGAAAATCAAAGCATGGCTATATGATTGTTTGGGGTCAAGAGTAGATTATGATGCCCCTGGCCTTTGGTGTACGACAATGGCGTATAGCGCTGATGGAACCAGGTCATATGTTACATATTGAAGTTATAATTAATTTTTTATGAGTGGACTTTTCTATAATATGGTGTTGTAACAAGCAAATGTTTTTTTATTCTGAACTCAACCGAAGCTTCACGTGAGGACAATGTGTACATGGCCAAGCTGGTAGAGCAGGCCGAACGATACGAAGAAATGGTCGAGTTTATGGAAAAGGTCGTGAGGATCGTTGACTCCGAGAAGTTGACCGTGGAGGAAAGGAATCTTCTTTCTGTGGCTTACAAGAACGTGATCGGAGCCAGTAGGGCATCATGGAGGATCATATCTTCTATTGAGCAGAAGAAAGAGAGCGTGGGAATGAAGATCATGTCAAGCTAATTAAGGATTATAGGGCGACAAACGAGACCGAACTAAGCAAAATTTATGACGGTATTTTGGGTCATATATAAGAAGTTATTAGACAACATAAAATTAGGTCATGCTTTCATTTTAGACAAAATATTATCAATTACTTACCTTATTTTCTATATCAAACATGTACACTAAAACAAACTGTCTTTAACATTGTTTTATAGAGAAATGTAACTAAACACAAAGAATTTAAATAATATATTATAATATGTCTTTTAGTATTTGATTCCGATCGTTATTAAACAAACCCGTGTATTCACACGGGTGTACAACTAGTATATGATTAAACGATAAATATATGTATGTACATAAAGAGAGAGATATATTATTATTTTACAATTAGAATCGAATAAACAAGGATTTAAAAGGAGTTTATTTATCACTTTTTCTTGTTTAATTCTACACTTTTGATGTTCCTATACTATGTGTTTAATTCTACACTTTTAACGTTCCTATACTATGTATTTTTCTTTTGAGAAGGTTTAATGTTATCACTTTCGTGGGGTGGTCAAGGTTTTTCGTAAGAGTTTCCTCCTAGGTGATCTTAGGTTCAATTTCTACTAAGTATAACCTGTACATGATGGGAGTAAGCACTACTGTAAAGGGTTCGAACTTGAGACAGAGTTTAAGACCTTGTTCTTACCCTGAGGGAGTTAGCGTGTGTTTTCGGAGGAAGCTACACTAGCCGTTAAAAAAACATAAAGTAAGCTTTGTTATTATATCACAATGATGAAAAATTAGACATTGTATAATAATTAATACTCTTCTTTTATGTATTGTTGAGGTAGGTAATAGTCAAATAACGCTAATTAATTGAAACACTTCGAATATTGACACATGTAAAAATAATTGTTACGGTGAGAAATTTTCAAAGAAAAGGTTTATGTAATATTATGAACCATTTTTTTTAATGTGTGCCTATCAAATGATTCTTGTTGTTTAATAAAAAAAAAAAGAATAATGAATTAACAATATAGAAGAGGCCATATGCCAATTTGTCCATTGAACAAAAAGGGTTGAATAGATGTAACAAATGGAGGAGCATGGGAGATCATAAAGATTCTCCTAATGGTTAGGATAGTGTAAATCTATACGGGTTAGGGGTAATCTTGTTACTTTTAATGGAAAGGACTATACATGCCAATGCAAATCATTTTGTTTTTAACTATTAGAGTAAATTACAAGTTTTGTGCTTTATGTTTTTATCAAATTACAGGCGGTGTCCTTTACCATTAAATTTGACGAGTTTTGTCCTTAACATTTCAAAATCCTGCACGTTATGTCCTTTAGGCTAAAACCAGTTAAATTTTTTGGTTAAATATGGTCATGTGCCTTGCACATGAGGACATTTTTGTCATTGCACCTTTCTAGGGGCTATTTTGTAAAAAAAAATTATTCAGGACAATTTTGTACCAAATTTATTCACCACCATCCACCACCACCTCATCCTCCTCTCCACCATCATCATCCTCACCACCACCACCGTCACAACCACCGATCTCACCGATTTCGGCAACCTCATCCTCCAAAACTCTAACAAATTCCGTTGTCTGGAGCTCGTTCAAAAACCCTACCGATACGATTCTCCTGAACCAAAACTTCACCGTCGGAAACCCTTATCAACCACCACCGTCCACCTTCAGAATCCATCCAATGACCACTGTCCTCCACCCAACCATGACCGTCCACCATCAACCTTCACCACATCCACCATTCAAAACCCACCAACCAGATCCATATTCAAAACCCACACCCACACCCACCCTCACCTGTAACCACCCACTCTCAATCATAACCACCACCATCCACCACATCCACCTGCCTATTTTCTCAGTCAACCACACCGCAGCACCCCCAACCCCACTGCACCAACCCCAAATATTCATCAAACCCTAGAGAGAAATAGAGAAAACGGTGTACGATAGAGATATATACAACAAATCCTATTGTCGTCGTACTGAGAGAGACAATGAAGGTGGTTGTCGCCGAGAAATGATCTAAGTGGGGGCGATGGTAGCTGTGAGGGCAATGGTGGAGGAGGTGGTGATTGGTGGGGGTGGGGTTGGTGGTGGGCCTGGTGGCTGTGAGGGCGGTTGGGGTTGTGGTGGCTATGAGGGCGGTGGTGGCTGAAATCTAGAGAGAAAGAGAGATAGATAGGAGTGAAAGAGGGGGTAGAGAGAGAGAGGTTGGTGTGAGATACATAGAGTGTGTGTATATATAATATAATATTGGTTTTCAAAATTTATTTTGATTTTTTTTTGTTAAAATAATTTTGACTTTATAGGTAAAAACACCAAATTGCCCTTGGGTAACCAGATCTAACAAAAAAATTAACTAGGTTAGGGCTAAAGGATGTAAGGTGCAAGATTTTATAACATAAAGTACAAAACCCGTCAAATTTAAAGGCAAAGGACACTGTCTGCAATTTGGTACAAACATAAAGGACAAAACTTGTAATTTACTCTAACTATTATTTTTAGAGTAAATTACAATCGTCCTTTATGTTTGTATTGGATTGCAAAGTATGTCCTTTGTCTTCAATAATTACAGTAAACCTACTTTATGTTTGCAAACCTTTGCACGGTCCGTCCTTTACCCTAAAATCTGTTAAATTTTTTAGTTAACTCTTGTTTAAAAGGGTATTTCAGTACTTTTACCCCATTATTTAACAACAACTTAATAAAAAAAAGGCCTAATATTAAGTTGTATTAATTTCTTTTTCACTTATCCCTACCCCAAGTTGCTGCCATATCCCTAATCTTATGACAGAGAGCATATCTCTCAACCCTCTGCCACCCACAACTACCATAGCAGACCCACAACCACCACCTCGCCTGCAACTCCGTTCAGTTCACTACACCACAACCGCTCCACCTTCTCCACCCCCTGTCACACCCCCAAAATACCACATGCGGGAAACCCCGCGAGACGTGTGACGTACCAGGATCCAGCCACCAATCACACTGAACTCATAATATTAATTCAAATAAAACTTTCATTTATTAAAATATCCGTTGCAAAACATTGTCTACATTTCAGCGGAAGCATACTACATTAATTAAAAGTTTCATAACCCAAGTGTATAAAAGCCTTTAGACGTGTCTCATGGTTCCATGCAAGTTGACCCATGACCACTCCAGCATCCCAGACAGCAAGTCCCAATGATATAAACCTATAGACCTGCAAGCATGCAGACAAGTGTATCAGACAACGCTGGTGAGTTCAAAGTTTGTTAACACGTTTAGTTACCAGTTATGAGTTTAAAACATTTCAGAGATTTGATGTTGTTAATAACTCGCTTACCGCCGATGGCTCCAGATTATTTGCCCTATTCCCCAATGCCTCTATCAAAGCAATGGTCAAGACTGGGGTCATTAGTTCACGCCCGTCCTCCCCAGTACGGTGTGAGGGTGCCCAACCTAAATAGCGCTATTAACTAATACCCCGTTGCCTCCCCATCAACAAATCGGTAGAAGGGACTTAAATGATAGATATGAGTGTATTAACCAACATCCCGAGTTTAACATTCCCGTCAAACCCAATAACCCGGCATTCCTCCCCAGAACGTTTACCAGATGTCCCTCCCCGGGACGCATGCTTGGAAAAAGAGTAGTGAACTCACCTTAGATTTGCTTGGTATTTATCAATTTACCCGTTCCAGTTAATCAACCAACCCTAACGTGGTTAACAGTATTATCAGTTTCTTAAGAGACTAAATCACGTATTTCACGCAGACTGTATTCATCACCAAGTTTACCATATAACATGAATCAAGTACCCAGTTTGTATACACAGCAACACATAACAGCTGGGTCTACTACTACCATGAGTGAAACCAGGTTTCTCATCACCAGTAACAGTCCTTTCTAATGCACATTGACATCTATCAACATGTGTATCTTAATGGTCCACACAAAACAGCATTTCATGTAGCAGGTATTTAGTTTCCATACAGGTCATCATATCCATGCGAATGTTACACAAGTCAAAACAGGCTCCTTATCCTTAACCAACACTATCATGCACTCAAATAATACACACAAACATTCATATTCATTACAGTGGCATGCCGACGAAGAACCTCCACATCGACGAAAATCACCTTGACGAAAGTCCCCATTCTTCGTCATAAACATGTCTATGAAATACCCTGTTATTCGTCATAAATATGTCGACGAAATACCCTGTTGTTCGTCATAAATATGTCGACGAAATATCTAATCTTTCATCGACCTGGATCCTTCGTCGGTGATCATATATCGTTGAACAGGCAGATAGTTTCATACAAACCCTAATCATACACTAACAGTTAGGCATAACAGTTTACAATTCACATCATCAATCATCATGGAAATTAACATTGTTCAATTCAGATCAAGCTGCAAGAAAGTTTTCGAAACAAACTAACAGTTCATCGAATTAACCATATACTAACACTATTAGATCCGACCATAATCACAATCATACTAGGTGTAACACCCGTTTTAATTAATCAAGATTATAATAATAAAACACGCATTTTATGCTAAAATGCGACTTTACAAAAACTTTTCCAAGTTAACATTCTTACATGTCAATAATATTCAAATATAGTACTAATTGTTTTACATAGTACACTTAAAACAAAAACGTATTAGATTAACGCGGAAGCTTGTTTGATCATGTGTTCGGTTCTTGTCCATGCTTGATCTTCATCCGGATGCTTACTAGGTTCACCTAAATTCAAAACCAACATACAAGTTAGTTTTGATAGCTTAAAATAAGTTTAAACAAGTTCTACGCATCAAACAAAAATATTTTTCCAGCTTTTATGTCTCTCGCGTGTCGCGAGAGACTCTGCTCAGCTTGTCGCGTGTCGCGACCCAAACCCTGTGACCCGTCGCGTGGCGCGAGAAAGACCAATTTCCAGCAGATTCGTTACTGAAACCTGCATTTTTGCCCAGCTCTAGTTTTTAACCAAATTCAAACTTCAAAATGCTATAACTTTTTATCTACTTATCCGTTTTACACGATTCTTTTTCCTACGCGTTTGTAATTTAATTCTCCATATTATGGAGTTAAAACCTGATATTCAACTACTTCAAAAATCCAAATTTCAAGTTCTTGGCTTGAAATTCCTTTTTTAGCACTTTTGACCCGTTTCATGATTCATTAAACCACTTTCGTTTAAATCACTGTAAATTCTTGAGATATTCATTATCTCAAAACCATTAACTCGTGAGTTCAAAACTTTCATGCTTTATGCAACTAAAAGTTGGGTTATGCGCGAAACTTCATTTTGACCCGTTAGAGGGATTTACCATTAACTTTAAATTTCACTCTCTTCTTTCACCCATCATTTTACTACATTAAGGTATCTACCTATATTTCGTAATCTTAATGAAAATTCCTAAACAACCTCTAAGCTTCGTTTGCCCGGTTTTCCCATCAAGGGCTTTTTGGTCAATTTTAGTCCCTCACTTTACGACGAAGGACTTTCACTAATTATTTGACCAAATTTCACTTTTAACTATAAACTTACTTTATGCGTACCTGGCTCGGGTCAACGTATAGACCCGTTTTATACCTTACTTTATTTAGCCGCTACTTAATAGCTACGCAATTATCCACTTCCCGTTCACTCCTGTGAACATATGACTTGACAACCAAACGTTAGTCGATATTGTCAAATGGTATTATCACCACCATTTGACCCGTTTGGCCTATACGACCAAACATTTACATTTATAAAAAAACATGGTTTTAACTACCCATTCACACATCCAACCCATTTCGGATTTTTTTTATTACCACAAGATCCTTTTTTTCAATAACCATAGTTTTAATCGTTTTTATTCGTTCCGACTCATATTGTTTTGTGTCAGAACCCATATCCGAATACAATCCGTTGTCATATTTATCACCTATAAAATAAATACATACACTTAAATTGGGTGTAAGCTTTACTTACCTCGCGTCCACGCAAACATTCTTCACATCCATGATCCGTTTGACCCGTTCCTCTCCAAGCCCCCACCTAGCTTGTTTAGAGTCAAACTATATCACAACATCCATAAGATGGTTAGATTGGTCATTCTATACAATGGCCATCACCCTATGGACCCCTTTTTTTTACACACTTATCAATAAAAGCATGCCATATATTCAACTAGTTTATAACTTGTCATTTAGCCAAGATTAGCATCAACTAGGCAAGTTCATATCACTGACAAATAGGCTGTTTTTGGTGACCTGTTTAACCTGTTTACAAGTCTTCAAAAATTATGATTTTTTATGTAACGTACCACTCGGAGGGTTAGACCTTGTGTTAAAATTTCAAGATCTAACTCATTACCAAAAATTCGGAAAAATTCATCTACTAAGCTGCAATCAGATTCGTCACTTCTAATTATAGCTTACGGAAAAATTCATTTAAAATTCCTCGTTTATCCGATTGACGAAATTCCAATTGGAGTTTCTTTTAATCACTTAATAATATCTACAGTAAAAATTTGAGATCATAACTAAATTCCTAAATTGATTTATGACATTCGTAATGGGCTGCAAATTCTGCCAGAAAACGCAGCTTGAACCTTCGATACGGAAAAATTAATAAAACGCTCAATTTTCGTCGAAAAAATGCGATTCCAGTGGGGTTTTAAAGATATTTCCTGGAATTACATTCTAAACTCAAGAACCACATGTTTTTGTCACGTTTTGTCCATGTTACAGCCAATACAAGTCGGCTGTAAATTCTGATCAGAAGCTGTTTGAATTCAGCTTTCAATTAAAACATGTTTATGACATTATAACACTATCTTTAACAATCAAAAACCCTAACAACAATCACCTTCAATGGTGTTCATGGATTTTACTAGAATTAGGCATGATTTCAACTTATACTTGTCTAGGGTTTACTCCTAGACACTACAATGTTCCTATTTCATCCATATAACAATCGTGCATCAACAATTTCCGAATTCTGTACGTTCATCAGAATTTCAAGTAGAGATTTTCTATCAAGTTTCACATACCTTATGACCCCCTTGCAATGGAGATCACCAATCTAGGCTCGGATTTCATTTTGGAGTTGATCTTGACCTTCAATTTTAGAGATTTGTGAGAGTTTAGGGTTTTGAAGATGAGCTTAGGTCCCCCCTGTGTTTTCCTGCTACCAGACACACACCAAGTGTGTGTTTGGTTTTTAATTGTTTTATTTAATAAAACTATTTTTTCCATCTTTTCACTTTTGGCCCCTCAACTTTTCCCAATTTTCATTTAGGGTGTTTTAACAAAGTTTCCTTATTACTACAACACTTGTGATTAACTAGGTTATTTATTCCTAGTTATTTCATCTCATTTATATCCGAAATTAAATTTATAATATAAAGATTTATATTTTCGGGTACGACCCGGTTTATTTTAAGTCCCGTTATCTCGGGCTATTTATAAACTTTTATTTCTTCAAAAGTTTTCGTTCAACTTTTATTTAATATTAGGTTTATTTGTTTAAATCCTAATATTTACTGGGTTAATTTCACCACTAACGGTATTTTACCCGTTCATAAATGTTAACGTGGTTTGATTACCAAACCCGTTTTCGGGGTGTTACAAGTCTACCCCCCTTAAAGAGGTTTCGTCCCCGAAACCTTATTTGCGTAGTTCTTTGGTTTAAAACCAGACGGACTTGGTTTCTTTTTAAAGCATTCATTCCTTTTGGTCAATATTTATCTTTCGGATTGACATGTATGTCTCTCATGTGTAAGTCCTTACGAACCGTAACTTTCATCTTATATTTCTTATCTTGTCACCTATTTGACCGAGTTGTCGCTTGACCACTCAGTCGCGTCAGTCTGTTAACAAGTTTATTCCACGCTTGTCTTATATTAACAAGCTCTTTCTATTTGTCATAACGTTTTCTTGACTTTGAAAAGTTTTACCGGCTAGACTAATTAGTCGCCATCACTTCATACCCCGTCACCCGGATATACTATTTTGCCATCTCTGGCCTTATGTGTGTTTAAGATTTTCTAAATCACCTTATACTACTTATGTTTGTTAAAACATTGCTTTTGACTAAAAACTAAATTTTTAGTTTACGTTTTCTCTGTCTTATGTCTTTTCCTCATGTCTAGGAATTTCTGTCTAAGTTATATTCCTGACTGTTATTATTTTACATGGAGAATTGTAACCAGTTTTCCACGCTTTATCCAAGTGACCCGCAAGTTCTTTTACTTAGCCTCATAAGCTTTTTATTTAGGTTTTCACCTTTTTAAGGTGAGAACCCCAACAATTCGTTTCTTTCTATTTGTGACCCGAAGGTCTTTTTGGTCCCGTAGACTTTAACACTATTTTTAATCCCGTAGGTTATGATGATCCGGTAGATCGTCTTTTATCCATGTCTATATTCAAATGTGTATATACATATATAGCTTCAAAGCATCTCTTATTATGTTTGGAATCGTTTATTTTCGCTTTTGAACTTTAGTTGGCCTTGACCGTAGTCTAAAGCTTCGTTCGTTTACTCTTGGACTAATCTTTCGACTTTATGACTCTTTACGTCATTTACACGTTGGTTTGTTCTACGCTCACTGTTTTCCCGGTTCATAATTATACTTCTTTACGACCCGTTACCCGGGTTCTTTATTATTTCGCGCTTCCATTATTCGGTTGCGCTTACTTGCACTCCCAAGCTTTTATACTTTATTTATCCTGTTTGACTTATTCGTGTGAGATTTCATTACTCATGAACGTTAAACTTCATTCTTTATTCGACCCGTTCAACTTTAAAATAGTTGAACATAGTTATCAAAATTTCTGTTTGCAAATTCTCACCGTCTTTTAGTCATGACTCATATTCCGAGTCTTTTGACTTTCTTTTTCACGTTCCCGTCTCTCGGTTTACGCATTCACCCACAATCCTACCCGTCCATCAGGTATCTTTACCGAAGTCATCGTCAAGTAACAATTCTTATATGGTTTTAGACATCATCTTAATTTATTTGATCGTCTTAGCGAAATCCATTGCTTTTATTTAGTTAAGTCTTTTATTCTACCCCTTTGACTTGTCTGTGTGAATTTCATCACTTATGACGGTCAAACTTTATCCCTTATTCACATTAGTTGGTTTGTATTTTCATTTACTTTAATCTTTGTCCCTTCTTTCGGGCTCGTTATTCTAACGTAATACGCTCCCAGTCATCCGACTTGCGTTTACGTTTACTATCAAACATCTTACTTGTTTGACTCATTTGGGTACCATTTAAGTTAGTCCCATTCACCCCGTCCGTACTACATCGGACGTAAATGTGTCCGCTACAAGAAGTTCATGGTATCATATGTCACTACTTACTTGGCCAGAGTAAGCGATCAACACATGATACACATGACCTTTTTGTAGTTTTCACATCACACCCCATGTAAGTAACGCCCCTATTTATTTCATATATCTGATTTCGTTTAGTAAAACTTTATTTAATTGCAAAACAACAATCATTAGTTTTACTAGTTTTACTTTTGTACATATAAAATGTTTTTTCTTTTCTATTGAACTATTATATAATCACATTCGTTAATGTGATCGCTACTTTTCTCAATAGCATTATATTGAGAGTTTTCCACTTGGATAATTTCCCCCTGTCCAAGTTTCCATATGAACTAATCCTATTATTTCTTTGTTATTCAACATCGTGAATAACACATGTTTCTTTTAAACTTCTCTTGGAAACATCATCCTGAATAGATATCCTATTTAGGTTCTATTAGATATATGCAACCGTCTTTCCCTACGCGTTTGTTGCATATTACTACTTATGCGATTAAATTTAAAAGCGTGCACCTGGTAATGCTTGCTCTTACGGGCTTCTCTTGCCGTTATCTTTGTTCGCGATCGTCACGCGATTTAGGGCCTTAATGAGTATGCTCTGCTCGTCATACCTCGGACTGTTCCTTCGTCATATCCGAGATTTGTTACACTCCTGCTATCGTCAGATGCGAGTGTCTTTCAACTAAACATTTACAAAAGTTAGTAATTTCAACATTAATAAATGCATGTATTGTAATACAAGGCTTTTTACTGCGCGTGATTTCGTTAAATATACTAATCATTTTCATTGGTGTAACGTATATTACACGATACCCTATGTGTTGTTCACAACACTTTAATCCTACTAAACTATTAACATACATGTACTTACCGGATTTGCGATCAAGCCTCGAACCGAACACACATTACTCTTTAACCATGAGCTCTGATTACCAACTTGTAACACCCGTCTCAATTAATCAAGATTATAATAATAAAACACGCATTTTATGCTAAAATGCGACTTTACAAAAACTTTTCCAAGTTAACATTCTTACATGTCAATAATATTCAAATATAGTACTAATTGTTTTACATAGTACACTTAAAACAAAAACGTATTAGATTAACGCGGAAGCTTGTTTGATCATGTGTTCGGTTCTTGTCCATGCTTGATCTTCATCCGGATGCTTACTAGGTTCACCTAAATTCAAAACCAACATAAAAGTTAGTTTTGATAGCTTAAAAAAAGTTTAAACAAGTTCTACGCATCAAACAAACATAACAAAAATATTTTTCCAGCTTTTATGTCTCTCGCGTGTCGCGAGAGACTCTGTTCAGCTTGTCGCGTGGCGCGACGTCTGTCGCGTGGCGCGACGTCTGTCGCGTGTCGCGACCCAAACCCTGTGACCCGTCGCGTGGCGCGAGAAAGACCAATTTCCAGCAGATTCGTTACTGAAACCTGCATTTTTGCCCAGCTCTAGTTTTTAACCAAATTCCAACTTCAAAATGCTATAACTTTTTATCTACTTATCCGTTTTACACGTTTCTTTTTCCTACGCGTTTGTAATTTAATTCTCCATATTATGGAGTTAAAACCTGATATTCAACTCCTTCAAAAATCCAAATTTCAAGTTCTTGGCTTGAAATTCCTTTTTTAGCACTTTTGACCCGTTTCATGATTCATTAAACCACTTTCGTTTAAATCACTGTAAATTCTTGAGATATTCATTATCTCAAAACCATTAACTCGTGAGTTCAAAACTTTTATACATTATGCAACTAAAAGTTGAGTTATGCGCGAAACTTCATTTTGACCCGTTAGAGGCATTTACCATTAACTTTAAATTTCACTCTCTTCTTTCACCCATCATTTTACTACATTAAGGTATCTACCTATATTTCGTAATCTTAATACAAATTCCTAAACAACCTCTAAGGGTCGTTTGCCCGGTTTTCCCATCAAGGGCTTTTTGGTCAATTTTAGTCCCTCACTTTACGACGAAGGAATTTCACTAATTATTTGACCAAATTGCACTTTTAACTATAAACTTACTTTATGTGTACCTGGCTCGGGTCAACGTATAGACCCGTTTTATACCTTACTTTATTTAGCCGCTACTTAATAGCTACGCAATTATCCACTTCCCGTTCACTCCTGTGAACATATGACTTGACAACCAAACATTAGTCGATATTGTCAAATGGTGTTATCACCACCATTTGACCCGTTTGGCCTATACGACCAAACATTTACATTTATAAAAAAAACATGGTTTTAACTACCCATTCACACATCTGACCCATTTCGGATTTTTTTATTACCACAAGATCCTTTTTTTCATTAACCATAGTTTTAATCGTTTTTATTCGTTCTGACTCATATTGTTTTGTGTCGGAACCCATATCCGGATACAATCCGTTGTCATATTTATCACCTATAAAATAAATACATACACTTAAATTGGGTGTAAGCTTTACTTACCTCGCGTCCGCGCAAACATTCTTCACATCCATGATCCGTTTGACCCGTTCCTCTCCAAGCCCCCACCTAGCTTGTTTAGAGTCAAACTATATCACAACATCCATAAGATGGTTAGATTGGTCATTCTATACAATGGCCATCACCCTATGGACCCCCTTCTTTTTACACACTTATTAATAAAAGCATGCCATATATTCAACTAGTTTATAACTTGTCATTTAGCCAAGATTAGTATCAATTAGGCAAGTTCATATCACCGAAAAATAGTCTTTTTTTGGTGACCTGTTTAACCTGTTTAGAAGTCTTCAAAAATTATGATTTTTTATGTAACGTACCACTCGGAGGGTTTAGACCTTGTGTTAAAATTTCAAGATCTAACTCTTTACCAAAAATTCGGCAAAATTCATCTACTAAGCTGCAATCAGATTCGTCACTTCTGACTGCAGCTTACCGAAAAATTTATTTAAAATTCCTCGTTTATCCGATTGACGAAATTCCAATTGGCGATTCTTTTAATCACTTAATACTATCTACAGTAAAAATTTGAGATCATAACTAAATTCCTAAATTGAGTTATGACATTCGTAATGGGCTGCAAATTCTGCCAGAAAACGCAGCTTGAACCTTCGATACGGAAAAATTCATAAAACGCTCAATTTCGTCGAAAAAATGCGATTCCAGTGGGGTTTTAAAGATATTTCCTGGAATTACATTTTAAACCCAAGAAACACATGTTTTGTCACTTTTTGTCCACGTTACAGCCAATACAAGTCGGCTGTAAATTCTGATCAGAAGCTGTTTGAATTCAGCTTTCAATTAAAACATGTTTATGACATTATAACACTATCTTTAACAATCAAAAACCCTAACAACAATCACCTTCAATGGTGTTCGTGGATTTTACTAGAATTAGGCATGATTTCAGCATATACTTGTCTATGGTTTACTCCTAGACACTACAATGTTCCTATTTCATCCGTATAACAATCATGCATCAACAATTTCCGAATTCTATAAGTTCATCAGAATTTCAAGTAGAGATTTTCTATCAAGTTTCACATACCTTATGACCCCCTTGCAATGGTGTAACACCTCATAAAATCACGTCCAATGAAGTATTGACACGTGTAATAAACCCTAATGAAGTCAAACATTGAATTGAAGGGACTAATTTTTTGAAAAATCGAAAACTTTGATTATGAAAGGACTGGAAGTGTTATCATACCAAAAATAAGTTTCTAAATAACCTTCTACAGTTTTATATTCACAAATGAGCCACTTGTTGATCAAGTGTAGCCGTGTGCGTAATTAATTGAAAGTTTGCACAATAAAGGGTTAAAAGCGTCAACATGTTAATTCTTACCTCTGAGTGACCTTTTAACAAACCGAGAATCTCATGATATTTAATTATACTCTCAGGAATGCCAATCATTGGCCATCCAAGGCTATTATGCCTAAAAGTGAAGCTACGCGCAACCTTACAAGTATAAGGGACTAAAAGTGTCAATATGTTTAATTATACCTCTGAATGACCTTTTATCGAACCCGAAGAATTATGATGTTTAATAATACTTTCAAGAATGCCTAATATGGATTAGATGAGGCTTCAATGCTATTAAATGATGATTTACACAAGTTTGCGCATTAGAGGGACCTAAAGCGTCAAACTGCTAAAGTATATCGATTCGTATGTTATCGGACCTTCCGGAATATGACCATGAGATAAAAATACCCTATTTATCCTTAATATATATTAGATATAGGCTTAGAGGTGTTTGGTGCGCAAAAATAAGCTTTTAAGTCATGCAGGGACTAAAAGTGTCAAAAAGCGCACAAGTTTGCGTTTACGCGCATATCTTACATTCTGAATATCCCCGGACACCCAAAAATTTATGTAAGCACTAAAATATTTTATTTTAGTGTTTGGCTTGATAAAATTCCATTCGTCGTGTCGTTTGGATCGTTTTTCGTGTCCGTCCGTGTTTCGTCGTAATTAACCGAACAACGTGACCGTACGACCAAACGAACCGAAATCCGGCATGTTTTTGAGCATGTTTCATGTTCTCTATGATTAGGAATCATTTTAGATCCATAAAAATGGTTTAACGGGCCTTAGATGAGTCGGAAATGGCATTTGGAAGTGCAGGGGCTAAAACTGTCAACAAATGAAAGTGTGCATGTGCAGACCAGGTCCTTACGGACTGTATGCTGTGGACCTTACGGTCGGTAAGCTTCTACCAGATGCAAAAACTCGTTTGTTGGTTGTTCAGCCCATGTAAGCGACTTGTATTGCCCTTTAACACCTCCATGGGTTGCCTAAACTGATTCTTAGGCCTTATGGACACTTGTTAATCATCAGGGAACATGTATAGCATTGTTTGTCATGATCTTGATGGATCAAGAACACTATATAAAGCCCCATGGTTTGCCATTTTTGATCATTCATGCTCAACTCAACTTCTGATCATTTCTGGAGCTCAAGGCCCCTCCCTAAGCATCTCTAATCGTGCATTAGACCTTGGTAAGTATCCTTGACCTTCCTTAGTTAAGTTTTGCTTAGTTATTAGCTTAAAAGTCAAACCGTCGTAATTAAGGTTTGACTTATCGATTAAACATTAATGGTCCAACGTTTAGTCAAACTAAAGGTAGTTATAAGTTGGTAAATATGTGGGCATTAAACCCTTAAAAGGGCACCCTCTGATTCCCACTCTAACTAGATCAATTGTCGGGTCAAAGTTTATTATAAAAAGTCAACAGGATCCTAATTTTCGAATTAACGCATAATTAGCAATGTAGGAGGCGTGAAACCTATTTTATCACTCATATAACTTGGTAATAAGTATAAGAACTGGTCTAAGCTTGTTTGATCCGACAATTTTCTGTTCAGACCCGGTTCGGAACCGAAAGTCGCAAAACTTTGACTTTTGCTTTGACTTCAGTTCTGACCCAATTTAGATGGGTTTAGAAATGCCTTAGGGCTTCCTTAGGACCAGGTTACATGTCGGTATAACCCTCTGTGATTGATTCGTTGATTTCCCCATTCGTTTACACGTTTACGTTAATTGCTTAATGTTGACCATAATGCCCTTTTGTCCATAAAACGAGAATTTTGGAAATATGAAAGGACAATAATATTTATTACTGATTTATAAACATGTCCCTAAATTTTCACATCAGTTTGAGGTCTAGATTAGGAGTTATGCTCAATGACGTAATTAGAACGCCTTTTAGTAATTAAACGGCGTCATTAGCATAAAGCCTATCTAAACCCAGTTTTTGACACCAAAACTTTTACCCACTGATGTAATATAATATTTTGAGATTTTTAATTATTTTTAAACTAATCATAACCTAAGGTTATCACCTTAATTCGGTAAATGCCGAATATACCCTTTTTACTTGTAAATTGAGTTTTACATAATATTTTGACACCAATCCAATTGCTACTGATTTTATATAATAAATAAAGTATTTTGAACTTTATAACCTGATCAGAAAACTCAGATTTCCAGTATAACCCGGAAATCGCTTAAAATGGCTTTTTACGCGTATTAAACACCTAGTATGGGTTTAAAACCATTTTGTCATATAAGACTTATCACCAACTGATATAACCTATTAAATTAAGTTGTTTTACTGATTATTTCAGACCCGAGTCTCAGAATTATATTTAATCTCTTTTATAATCTTTAAAATGACCAAAATACCCCTACGGGGCTTAAATTGAGATTAAATTCGTTTTGGGCATAATGGAAGGTATCTTACTGATATCACAACATATTTAAACCATATTAACTTAGGAAACCTGTTCATGACTCATCCAGTTATTCCTTATGCATTATTCGCGTTCGGTTCGGTTTATGTAACTAGTTTGCATAAATTAGCCGAAATGGGTCAAACGTTATCGTTTTTCTCTCAAAATCCAGAATGTGTTTAGTTTACCCTTATTATACAAGTCTCCAAACTTGTCGGGTCTAAATCACATTCTATTCCGGTCTTCACTTAATCATGTGTTTTGAACCGTATCTTTCTTTAAAACTAACTGGTCTAAGTTGCGACTTAAATAAGACCCGTTAGGAATCTAATAGGTTAATAAAACCTTCGTTCCAGATTAAGAGCCCCAGTAGAAGTACTTGTGCTTGCTGATTAGAATATACGGCTGGTATAAATTGCATTGCTAGCTCAGGTAAATACTTTTAACTTATTTTCCCTTATACGGGCTTGGGATACGGTATTATAAAAATACCGCTTGGTCGGGTGTAGAAACCTTTTAATCGGAGATGATTAAATTGCATAATCCCGTTTTAATCTGTATTGATTGATAACAAATAACATTGGGGGTTAATGACCGTGTCCTGGATATCCTTGGCTCATTTAAAAAGTGAATGGCCATAACTTAAGCACAAGGTGTAGGCATAACACCTCCTGTTGCGTATGTAAAAGATATACTCACTCGTAAAGATGTCTTCTTGTGAGTTATATTTATGGTGTGTCGATTAATCTTGATCGTCTTGTATTGTATAATCACCGGCCCTAAATGTTGGACAACCATGTAAATTGGATACAAGATTTTTATTAATAAAATTGTCCCAAGTTATAAAAGATATTTTGTGCCTCGTGCATTCAAATCAATTTTCAAACTCTTTTCCAAAATGAGTCAGTTAATTGTATTTACCAGTGTAAATTGACGTATTTTTCAAAAAGGTTAAGTGACAGGTACTGAACGTAATTGGCTGGAAGCTCAGGGCGTTAATAAGGAATCTTGCAAGTTCTAGGCGTCTAAAGTCTGTTGAACAATGTTTATGTTTTAAGATCCGCCTGTGGATCCTTTACTTTCCGTTGTAATACTTTGATATTACTTTATATTCGGATTGTAATATATTTATCTTTTGCTTCCGCTGTGCATTTATATATTGTGTTGTTTGACTATGATGATCTCAACTGCGTCACGATACTCCCCACCGGTAATACGTGGAAAAATCGGGGTGTGACAAATGGAGATCACCAATCTAGGCTCGGATTTCATTTTGGAGTTGATCTTGACCTTCAATTTTAGAGATTTGTGAGAGTTTAGGGTTTTGAAGATGAGCTTAGGTCGCCCCTGTGTTTTCCTGCGACCAGACACACACCAAGTGTGTGTTGGTTTTTAATTGTTTTATTTAATAAAACTATTTTTTCCATCTTTTCACTTTTGGCCCCTCAACTTTTCCCAAGTTTCATTTAGGGTGTTTTAACAAAGTTTCCTTATTACTAAAACACTTGTGATTAACTAGGTTATTTATTCCTAGTTATTTCATCTCATTTATATCCGAAATTAAATTTATAATATAAAGATTTATATTTTCGGGTACGACCCGGTTTATTTTAAGTCCCGTTATCTCGGGCTGTTTATAAACTTTTATTTCTTCAAAAGTTTTCGTTCAACTTTTATTTAATATTAGGTTTATTTGTTTAAATGTTAATATTTACCGGGTTAATTTCACCACTAACGGTATTTTACCCGTTCATAAATGTTAACGTGGTTTGATTACCAAACCCGTTTTCAGGGTGTTACACTAGGTACAATTTCCAATAGATTATATCGTCGTATCCCATCATATAACACGCATAATCAGATTTATGACTATTAATACATTATTACGGATCATCGATCAAACACTACCATGTACATAATTACCGGATCAAAATCAAGTATCTTACATAACTCTAACACCAATATTAAACCACATAACCATGTATAACCAAGAACAATTGATAACAATCAAAACAAGTAAATAGATACTAACCGAGAATCGTAAAGTGTATGCGGGAATGAGAAAAAGGAATCAAAGAATGAGGCTTGTCGAACACAAGGGGCTGCCGTCGGCCACTAGGGTTTGCCGTATGAGTTTTTCAGGTTAAGAACGGTTACATGCGAATAAAATAACCCTAACACCCTACTGGGCCGCGAATGGTCCTGGGCCTCGGTGAAGAACCGGCTCGGCGAAGGACCATTTTTCATCAAGGAGGGTTCGACGAAGAACCATCTTCGTCGTTGAGATTGATGATGACAAATAACCATTCTAGTTATCATGAGTTTTCATTACACATACAAATTAACATCTAAACATCTCACATTTAGATCCAAACATCAGAAGACTTTATAATCATCCAAACAACTACACCTAATCATAAAACAAATTGTCACAACAAGATTGCGAGACAAGTGATTCGTAGGAAAGGACCTTGAATTCTCGGGTTGTCACATCATCCCCAACTTGAAAGAAATTTCGTCCTGAAATTTGATAAGTACTCCAAAAGCGGCTAGCTGCTAGATCAGGATGACTGTGGGATTTCCTCGGGTGCCACACTTCAATTCATCTTCCCTTGTGTAGATCTCCTCCATACAAGACGACGGCAACGACAATGGTGTTTATATCCGGCCACCATCTCACCTCCCCCCTCTGTGTGTGTGTGTGTGTCAAATGTCCAAAAGCCATCTCTGGTCAGCGATGCAAGGTTGTTTGGGTTTGCGATTGTGAAGATGAACAAGTTTGGGTTTGCGATTGTGGAGCTTAATTATGTTGGGTTGCGATTGACAGAGGATGATGCAAATGTTTCAGACCGAACAACCGGACATTACCTGCGACACTAAATTTTTGTCAATGACATTGCTTTATTATTTTTGGCTAGTCATGATACCCGTATACCATAACACCCCCTAAATATCAACATACTAATATGATGAAGTAATATAATTGGATTCTAGCTAGTTCATATCTATTAGTGCAAAATATTATACTAAGGCCCCCCACGATCGATTATGGAATAGTGGGACTCCCCACTCTTGATTGTCTTAAATTTAAAAATTAGATTTGTTAGGTATATTGGGATTATTAGATAAAATATGGGATGTCGGGAAAATCCACTATAAACCACTAGATCATTATTGAATTCCATTCATAATTCCAAATAACAAACTCTATTTCTTCTTTCCTTTCTTGCTTGTAATCGGCTGAAGACCAATCACCACCATATCACTACCATCAAACTTCATTCAAACATTCCCTACATACACAAAGGTGCTAGAGACCGAACAAGTAAGCTTGGTGTACTCGGAAGCTCAAGGACCGCTCTCGTTTTCTTTTATCCACCACTTCTACATTTTGAAACTTCTCTAGCCTTGTGCTAGTAGTAAGTTACTTGTACACCCTTGTTCATCTTGTTCCATGGTTAAAAAGTTAGTATGGTGATCGTATATATGCGTTTTAGTAACATTTAACCTACAAAAAGCTTGCTGATTTGCACTTTCAGCCGACTTTAACTAGCTGTAACCAGATCACAACTTAACGAAAAACTGATTTTCTTGAGACTATAACATGTTATTATGAAATACGGTTCTAATGGAACTAGAATCATAATTTTTGGACTTCGTTTACTATTTTTAAAGACCCGTTTTGTAACAGCAGCTCAAGCTGTATTTTTACTGCTGAAAATAAGCGTCCTGTTTTCCGTCATAACTTAGATTCTGACTAGATTCAGATCATGAAATTGGTACTGTAGATGACCACTGGTGTCTAAATAATTGTCCCACTGGAATTTTATCAATCGGACTTACGATGAATTTTAAATGAATTTTTCCGTGAACTGCAGTCAGAAAGTAATGAATCTGATTTCAGTCCGGTAAATGAATTTCTATAAAATATTGGTAATGAACTGAACCCCGATATTTTTACACAATAAAATTTTGAGGGTATATGACATTCTGTAAAAATTTGGGAATTTTTGGAGAAGGTTAACTATTTGATTAAAATGCTCGAAAACAGTCAGTTTTGATTAATAAAGCTGAAATGACATAAGTAGTTTATTGCATGTCTAATTGTCGGGTTGGCTATGTGAGAACGATCTACGGGATTTATGCAAAAGAAAATGATATGCTATTAAGCATGAACATCTCCATTTACAAAGGAGACTATGGTGAAATTTTCCAAAAATCCTAACACTTAGTAAATATTTTCTGGACAAGTGTTTAATAGTATATTTTAGATTATGTTTTCAAAGATAAACCTCGCCATAAATTTTATAACAAAGTACAATGTATCGGAGGATGGTTTTATACATAAAAATGGTTAAGTATATATTCTCAAAAAGGGACTTAAAAATATATTTTCCGATACGAACATACGCGTGTAAAATGTCCCATCCTTGGGAAGGAAACACTTATATATAAAATACTTTAGAAGTATTAATACAAGAAAATCGCACGAACAAATATTCCAACACGACATATGATTAAGTTGAAATATTAATTATTTTGACAAATAATTATTACTCGGAATAATAAAAGAAACGTAACTCAAAACATTTAACTCTAAGCCAAGGCACGACCCGTTCGTCTAATAGACATTAGTACGTTGTAGGTTGTCGTGTAGCTGACACAGTTGAGACACGGTTCAAGACGCACTACTGTGAGTTCATGTTCCCCCTTTTCTCTTAAATGTTTTCAGTTTTATACTTCGGGGGTGGAATACATGTGACAATTACTACAGACAATTTTATACATGGTATGGTTAGCTTAAGGAGGGCTTACTACTAGATCATGTGAGGGTGGGTACAACACTTAAGGCCATCAATCCTCGTTGTTAGGACCGAGGGACATGAGTGATAGATCTATTTGGGTGTAGCGAGCCCACACCCTTGAGGCCGGTGCGGCCCATAGAGGTGACTATGTGCCCGACGCACAAATTTGCTAGGTTTGAGTCTTCCTGCACCTTTTCACACATATCAGTGGCTTTGCAACCCATTGGTGATCTCTTTTTCCTTATTGCTACATACCAGGGACTTTTATTCATACTTTGAAGGTTTATACATACTCACTTTTACATGAACTCGCTCAACTTTTGTTGATTTTTCAAACTACATGTATTTCAGGAAATTAATGGATCTGGCGAAGTATGCTATTGTGTCAAGCTGCGTAATGAATAACGATGTCATCCAGGTTTAGGAGGTGTAACCCTTACCTAGACGGTTACATGTATTTAAATCACGTATTACTTAAGTCTTTTATTGTGTCATGTGAAAACGCTTTAATCTTGTCTTGGTTGTAACTTGTTTTATGTGTCGACATTTTTAAACAATGACGTTGTGGTGTCTTTAAACTTAATGAATGGATGAACATCATGTGTTTTACTTTCATATAGCATTGTTATGAATGTTGCTATGGTATTAAGAAGTCACACCAAATAAACCCACGCTTCCGTAAAAGCCAGGGTGTGACAGCTTGGTATCAGAGCCTCGATCATAGCGAACTAGGATTCTTTCTCGAGTCTAGACTATGATCACTAGGGCTCTCACGAAAATGTTTTCAAACATTTTTACATTGCATACACTAAAAGTCCAGATCCAAGGCACAAACATTTTTACAAACAAAAGGCACAAATACACATTTCAAAAATTTATGTTTCAGTCTTATAGACTGAGGGAGTACAACCTTAGAGGCTGGGGAGGTTCAGTCTTAGAGACTGAGGGATTCAATCTTAGAGATTGGGGATGTTTAGTCTTAGAGACTGGGAGGTTTGGCCTTAGAGACCAGAGAGTTAGTCTGAGAAGCTAGGGAGCTCAGTCTGAGAGACTGGGAGGGATAGTCTGGGGAAGACTAGGAGGATTACTTGCTTGCATTATTATGACTTACATGTTTACATGATTACATATTGATATATGTGCCTATGTTGTGGTTGTGTTATTACATACACTATGTCTTCGTCGAGTGGAGTTTCTGACCCCATGGCGATAGTGTTAGATGACGAGATTCCATCAGAGCAAGAGGTCTACACATCAGACACCACCAGCACTGATGATGATGATTTCCAGCCGTTCGCGCTGCCTGACGTCGGAGTTGAGCCTGTTGATGGCCTTCCTGCCGGGGATATACCACTTGCGGTGATCCCTGCTCCTGTACCACTTGATGTTGTTCCTATGTTGGACATGCCACTCGATGTCGTTTCTGACGACGACATCGATCTATTCGAGGCGGACCCCCCTGAGGCTGACTATGAGGACGGGACCCCTATTGATGCTAACGTTAATTTACCCATTGCTGAGGCCCCTATAGAGGAGTTTCCTGCGGATTCACCTGTCCCGGATTCATTTGAGTCTGTGGCATCTGCGTCTTTACATGAACAGGGAGTGCAGCATCACTCTCCTGGCGCTGACATGGCTATGTCCGATGCACCTGATCCTGCACTAAAGCATGACCCTATTCATGATGATGTACCAGCTTTTGTACCACCCATTGCTGACCCATCAGTTGTTGCTCCACCTTTGATAGATGATCCTGTTATTGACGCATCATTTCCCGATCCCGTGCCGGTATTGGTTGACCACGCACCTTTCGCCGCACATATAGACCCTCGTTATGCCGACACCCGCAACGGGTGGATCGATGACGATGAAGACTATCCACCATACGTGGTGCCTGTCACACCTGTTTCGACACACACTGATATTCCCTTGATTCCCCCACACCCCACAGATGCTCACCGCACAGATCTCCAGATCACCTATCTCCAGGACATTCCTCCACCACGTCCTGGGGAGGGTTCGTCACGACAGCAGTTTGGTCACACACCTTTCGTGACAGGCGACGGCCCGTTTGTAGCCCAGATTTCTCATCCTACTGTTGTACCACCTATACCGACATTTGATCAGTTCGCATCTCAGTTTCCTTCTGTGACACCCCATACTGCACCACCATCCATGCCATCTAGCGAGCCATTCTTATGGACTACACCCCCCATCATGCCATTGTCCGACCCATACCACCCGTACCATGTTGGGCACTCTACGGAGGATACCCTCATTTCCTTGATGATACAACAAGAAGCATTGACGTATCGTATTCAGGTTTTGGAGTCAGCTCCACGTCCATCCTGTTGTTATCAGACCCCATTTGCAGCACCGCACCCTCCACGTCCACTATCCCCCGATTCTGCCGCTCGCTTTTGGACTCTTGAGCAGCAGATAGCGTATTTGCTATGCGCCCACCGTGCTATGGAAGAGGACTGGTTACATTTGCGCCGCTTACTCTATTCTCATTTTCCTCCTCCTCCTCCTCCGCCATCAGCATAGCTACTTTTGGTCTATTGCAAGTAGTGATTACTTATGGTAAGAAGACAGCGATTGAGCCAGGCTACAACATTTTGAAGACCGCATTTTGACATCATGGCTTTGGATATTTGATTTTTGGCTTGTTGTATTTGTCTAGACAGTTCAGATAAGGGCAGTGTGACCCTTAGTCTCTTTTGGGTTGTATGATACATTTGGAAAAACTTGTAAACATTGTATTGTGGTCTTGCTTATATGAAAGCTCAATCGCAGTATTCTCGTTACATGCTTTGTTAAAATTATTTGTTTTATGATTATAACATGAGATGTTATGTGGTTGATGAATGCTACTATATATGCATGTATATTATATTTACTATGACCTGACCAATATGATCATCTTTTAGAAGATGCCTCCGCGACGCGACCCAGGCATGCCTACTACCCAGGCAGAACTCCAAGGGATAATTTCCGCGACCATAGCGCAATATGCGGCCTCCCAAGGAGGAACTAGCGGGAACAATTCGAACAACAACGGCAACAACAATCCACCCCATGGTAATGTCAAGTTGCTAGAAGCATATTACTATGCATTTGGATATTCTAGCACGCCCACTGATACCATCTGTAAATTTTAACGTATATGCAGGGTGCACCTACAAACAATTCCTTGACTGCAAGCCAGTAAATTTCAACGGCACTAGAGGTGCTGTTGCATTTGTTAGGTGGGCTGAAAAGACAGATTCGGTTCTGAGAATGAGCAAATGCGCTCCCGATCAACAAGTCACTTACATTTCAGGGCTGTTTCTGGATAGTGCCCTATCGTGGTGGAATTTACAAGTGCAAACTTTAGGAGAAGTTGTTGCTTATGCATTAACCTGGGCTGAGTTAAAAGAGTTAATGAGGAAAAAGTACTGCTCGCGTGTTGAAATACAGAAGCTAGAAACTGAGTTCTGGCACCTAAAAATGGAGGGTCCTAAGATTGCAGAATATGTTCAAAGGTTTCATGATTTGTCCCATGTAGTGCCATACATGGTCACACCAGAATTTAAACGCGTTGAGCGCTTCATCTGGGGATTGGCACCCCAGATCATGAGCATGGTAACCACGTCCAAGCCTGCAACGATTACTGAAGCCATCGATCTCAGTGTGGCACTTACTGAGGAAGCCATTAGATTGAACAAGTTTTCAAATTCTGAACCAAAGAAGAAGGAGACTCATGGGGAGTCGTCTGGTGAAAACAAACGGAAATCCTCCAACTTCAAACAAGGCACCAGCAGTTCAGACAAAAAGGGTGAGACAAGCGCACCGGCCAGGGCTAAAACCGGTACTGAGAGCAAAGGAAAGGGGTACATGGGCACTTTGCCCAAGTGTGAGGTATGCAAGCGCCATCTTTCCGGCCATTGCAGATTAAGGAAATGTGAGACATGTGGGAAGAACGGCCACTCGAAGGATACATGTTGGGCCGGAACTGGTGCTGGGCGTGGTGGTAATCGAGGTAATGGGAATGGTAATGGAAACCGCCAACAGGGAGGAAATGGCGGAAATGGAAACCGTGGGAACTTTGCAAACCAAGCTGGGAGTGGGAATCGCAACCAAAACAATGCTCAAGGTGGAAATGGAAATGGGAATGGTCGAGGACCGGGGTGTTTTAATTGTGGAGACGTCGGGCACTTTAAGAGGGAATGCCCAAAACTGAACCAAGCACAAGGAAGAGTCTTCAACATTGGTGCAAGGGAAGCGCGCCAGGATCCAAACGTTGTCACTGGTACGTTCCCTATAAATCAACGCTTTTCATCTGTGCTATTTGATACTGGTGCCGACTATAGCTTTGTATCGTTAGAATTTAAGAATATGCTTGGGTTAACTCCTAGTAAGTTAGACATTCTGTACTCAATTGAGTTGGCTAATAGGAAACTAGTTGAAATGAATGAAGTCATCAAAGGATGCTTGATAGAACTGGGAGGACACGAATTTACGCTAGATCTACTGCCTGTCGAGTTGGGGAGCTTCGACGTGGTAGTAGGGATGGATTGGTTGTCAAGCAACAAGGCCACGATTGTTTGCCACGAGAAGACTATCCGCATCCCAATGACGGATGAAGAAACGATCATAGTGCACGGAGAGAAGCATGATACGCTGTTGAGAATCATTAGCTGCCTGAAAACTAGAAAGTGTTTACAGAAGGGATGTGTTGCATTCTTGGCACACATCGTGGATAAAGAAGCCGCGAAGCCAAAGGTAGAAGACATTCCGGTCGTGAGAGAATATCCTGAAGTCTTTCCAGAAGACTTTCCAGGATTTCCGCCACAGCGACAAGTTGAGTTCCACGTTGACTTGGTTCCAGGCGCCGCGCCTGTAGCCAAAGCACCCTATAGACTTGCGCCTTCGGAAATGCAGGAGTTGTCAACGCAACTTCAGGAGTTGTTAGACAAAGGATTCATCAGACCGAGCTTCTCACCTTGGGGAGCTCCAATCTTGTTTGTTAAGAAGAAAGATGGTAGTTTTCGCATGTGTATCGACTACCGGGAGCTGAACAAGTTGACTATCAAGAATAGATATCCTTTGCCAAGAATTGATGATCTGTTTGATCAGTTGCAAGGTTCAAGCTTCCACTCAAAGATCGATTTGCGATCAGGATACCATCAACTGAGAATTCAAGAGGAAAGTATTCCAAAGACAGCCTTCAGGACTCGATATGGTCATTACGAGTTTCTGGTGATGCCGTTTGGGTTGACAAACGCGCCAGCCGTTTTCATGGATTTGATGAACAGAGTTTGTAAGCCGTACCTCGACAAATTTGTGATTGTGTTTATTGATGATATTCTGATTTATTCAAAGTCGAAAGAAGAACACGAGCAACATTTAAGAGCCATTTTAGAGCTACTTAAAAAGGAGAAGTTGTACGCAAAGTTCTCGAAGTGCGAGTTCTGGTTACGCGAAGTTCAGTTTCTTGGTCATGTGGTTAATGAAAGTGGAATCCATGTGGATCCTACAAAGATCGAGGCGATCAAGAACTGGGAAACTCCAAAGACGCCAACTGAGATTCGACAGTTTCTAGGTTTGGCTGGTTATTATCGCAGGTTCATTGAGGATTTCTCGAAAATCGCTCAACCTTTGACCTCTATCACTCAGAAAGACAAGAAGTTTGATTGGGGAGACAAGCAAGAAGAGGCCTTTCAGCTGTTGAAAAACAAGCTTTGTGACGTGCCAATCTTATCTCTACCCGAAGGCACTGACAACTTCGTGGTATATTGCGATGCTTCGCGTCAAGGTTTGGGATGTGTGCTAATGCAACGTCAGAAGGTTATAGCATATGCTTCTCGCCAATTGAAGATCCACGAGAAAAATTACACCACGCATGATTTGGAATTGGGCGCAGTGGTGTTTGCACTAAAAATCTGGCGACATTATTTGTATGGCACGCGATGTACAATCTTCACTGATCACAAGAGCTTACAGCACATATTTAACCAAAAAGAGCTTAACATGAGGCAAAGACGTTGGGTTGAACTATTGAATGATTACGATTGTGAAATCAAATATCATCCAGGGAAGGCGAACGTAGTCGCCGATGCCTTGAGTCGCAAGGAAAGGATTAAGCCCATAAGGGTTAGGGCTTTGGAAATGATTGTTCAAACGGACCTCTCGTTGCGCATTCATGTCGTGCAGAGAGAAGCTCTTAAGGAAAGGAATATTGAGAATGAGTATCTTCGTGGGATGGAGAAACAGTTAGTACCAAACGGGGAAGGAACTTTGTGCTTCATGAAACGGATTTGGGTTCCCTTGTTTGGTGATTTGAGAAATGTTATATTTGACGAGGCTCACAAGTCACGGTACTCGATCCATCCAGGAGCAGATAAAATGTACCAAGATCTTAAGGATTTTTATTGGTGGCCTAGGATGAAAGGCGATGTTGCGGTATATGTTAGCAAATGCTTAACATGCGCCAAGATAAAGGTCGAATACCAAAAGCCTTCAGGTCTTCTACAACAACCTGAAATACCCAAATGGAAGTGGGAACCGATTTCAATGGATTTCGTTACGAAATTGCCAAGGACACCCAAGGGCCATGATACAATTTGGGTGATTGTAGACCGTCTAACGAAATCTGCGCACTTTTTGCCAATCAAGGAAAAGGATAACACAAGTAAACTGGCTGAAATATACATGCGAGAGATAGTTGCACGTCATGGAGTGCCTCTCTCAATTATCTCTGATAGAGATGGACGCTTCGTGTCAAGGATTTGGCAATCTTTTCAAGAAGCTTTCGGTTCTCAGTTGAATCTGAGCACTGCATTTCATCCACAAACTGATGGCCAGAGCGAGAGAACTATTCAAACATTGGAAGATATGCTGAGAGCATGTGTTATGGATCTAGGTGGTAGCTGGGATAATCATTTGCCATTGGTCGAATTTTCGTACAACAACAGCTACCACACAAGCATTGGAGCCGCGCCATTCGAAGCTCTCTATGGACGCAAATGTCGATCACCCTTATGCTGGGCTGATGCGGGTGATAGACAGCTTGTTGGCCCCGAAATAGTGCAAGAAACGACAGACAAAATTGCACAGATCCGAGAGCGTATCAAGGCGGCTCGCGACCGACAGAAAGCCTATGCAGATCCAAAGAGGAAGCCTTTGGATTTTCAAGTTGGAGATATGGTTTTGTTAAAGGTTTCACCCTGGAAGGGTGTGGCACGCTTTGGAAAGCGTGGGAAGTTGAATCCGCGTTACATTGGTCCATTCAGAATCCTGCAAAGGATTGGGCTTGTAGCATACAAATTGGACTTACCTGCCGAACTTAGTGGCGTTCATGATACACTCCATGTATCGAACCTGAAAAAGAGTCCAACTCAAGAGACAGTTGCCATTCCTGCTGACGAGGTTCATATCGAAGACACACTCCACTTTGTCGAAGAACCTGTTGAGGTCACTGATCGGAAGATTAACAAGACACGCAGGAGTAGTGTCAAGCTCGTCAAGGTTCGATGGAATGCACGACATGGACCAGAATGCACGTGGGAACGTGAGGATCGTATGAAGGCCAAGTACCCACATTTGTTCCCCAAGACCCCTGCAACTAGACGCAGATCCTAAAATTTCGTGACGAAATTTTCTTAACGGGGGAAGAATGTGACAACCCTCAAAATTACAGGTATCCCTACAATTAATTAATAGTAAATTGTGCTTAATGATTGTGCTTGACTACAATTGACAATTTAAACTGCTTTATGAATTTTATATCATACATACACATGCATCATATTTTATACAGTCACTCCATTCATTATACACACTATAGTGACATACTTGATGCACACAGCACAGTTAGCACACTGAACGGATAATTCAGAAACATGATGACAATGCCAGCACTTAGACAGGCAGTGTTATTATGGCCAGTATGAGCCAGGGATAAGGTACTACACTGGTATGGAGTGTAGGGGATTGAGGACCATAAAACTGCGTCACTAGGTGATAGTTAAAGTGTCGGGAAGTGCCTAAAACGTACTTTAAATGCAGAATTCAGCATTCTTTTATAAAATTCAGCATTTTAAATTATTAGTAAAGTTCAAAAACATGACAGAATGGTCCAGTATACTTTCCTAAGTGCCGGGAATAATTAGTGACACAAAAAGTATTATAAAAGACACGATACGGGTTAATTAAGCACTTTAATGGAACAGTATCCGACCGAACAACCGGACATTACCCGGGACACTAAATTTTTGTCAATGACATTGCTTTATTATTTTTGGCTAGTCATGATACCCGTATACCATAACACCCCCTAAATATCAACATACTAATATGATGAAGTAATATAATTGGATTCTAGCTAGTTCTTATCTATTAGTGCAAAATATTATACTAAGGCCCCCCACAATCGATTATGGAATAGTGGGACTCCCCACTCTTGATTGTCTTAAACTTAAAAATTAGATTTGTTAGGTATATTGGGATTATTAGATAAAATATGGGATGTCGGGAAAATCCACTATAAACCACTAGATCATTATTGAATTCCATTCATAATTCCAAATAACAAACTCCATTTCTTATTTCCTTTCTTGCTTGTAATCGGCTGAAGACCAATCACCACCATATCACTACCATCAAACTTCATTCAAGCATTCTCTACATACACAAAGGTGCTAGAGACCGAACAAGTAAGCTTGGTGTACTCGGAAGCTCAAGGACCGCTCTCGTTTTCTTTAATCCACCACTTCTACGCTTTGAAACTTCCCTAGCCTTGTGCTAGTAGTAAGTTACTTGTATACCCTTGTTCATCTTGTTCCATGGTTAAAAAGTTAGTATGGTGATCGTTTATATGCGTTTTAGTAACATTTAACCTATAAAAAGCTTGCTGATTTGCACTTTCAGCCGACTTTAACTGGCTGTAACCAGATCACAACTTAACGAAAAACTGATTTTCTTGAGACTATAACATGTTATTATGAAATACGGTTCTAATGGCACTGGAATCATAATTTTTGGACTTCGTTTACTATTTTTAAAGACCCGTTTTGTAACAGCAGCTCCAGCTGTATTTTTACTGTTGAAAATAAGCATCCTGTTTTCCGTCATAACTTAGATTCTGTGTAGATTCAGATCATGAAATTAGTACTGTAGATGATCACTAGTGTCTAAATAATTGTCCCACTGGAATTTCATCAATCGGACTTACGATGAATTTTAAATGAATTTTTCCGTGAACTACAGTCAGAAAGTGACGAATTTGATTTCAGTCCGGTAAATGAATTTCTATAAACTATTGGTAATGAATTGGACCCCGATATTTTTACACAATAAAACTTGGAGGGTATATGACATTCTGTAACAATTTGGGAATTTTTGGAGAAGGTTAACTATTTTATTAAAATGCTCGAAAACAGTCCAATTTTGATTAATAAAGCTGAAATGACATAAGTAGTTTATTGCATGTCTAATTGTCGGGTTGGCTATGTGAGAACGATCTACGGGATTTATGCAAAAGAAAATGATATGCTATTAAGCATGGACATCTCCATTTACAAAGGAGACTATGGCGAAATTTTCCGAAAATCCTAACTCTTAGTAAATATTTTCTGGACAAGTGTTTAATAGTATATTTTAGATTATGTTTTCAAAGATAAACCTCGCCATAAATTTTATAACAAAGTACAATGTATCGGAGGATGGTTTTATACATAAAAATGGTTAAGTATATATTCTCAAAAAGGGACTTAAAAATATATTTTCCGATACGAACATACGTGTGTAAAATGTCCCATCCTTGGGAAGGAAACACTTATATATAAAATACTTTAGAAGTATTAATACAAGAAAATCGCACAACAAATATTCCAACACGACATATGATTAAGTTGAAATATTAATTATTTTGACAAATAATTATTACTCGGAATAATAAAAGAAACGTAACTCAAAACATTTAACTCTAAGCCAAGGCACGGCCCGTTCGTCTAATAGACATTAGTACGTTGTAGGTTGTCGTGTAGCTGACAGAGTTGAGACACGGTTCAAGACGCACTACTGTGAGTTCATGTTCCCCCTTTTCTCTTAACTGTTTTCAGTTTTATACTTCGGGGGTGGAATACATGTTACAATTACTACAGACAATTTTATACATGGTATGGTTAGCTTAAGGAGGGCTTACTACTAGATCATGTGAAGGGTGGGTACAACACTTAAGGCCATCAATCCTCGTTGTTAGGACCGAGGGACATGAGTGATAGATCTATTTGGGTGTAGCGAGCCCACACCCTTGAGGCCGGTGCGGCCCATAGAGGTGACTATGTGCCCGACGCACAAATTTGCTAGGTTTGAGTCTTCCTGCACCTTTTCACACATACCAGTGGCTTTGCAACCCATTGGTTATCTCTTTTTCCTTATTGCTACATACCAGGGACTTTTATTCATACTTTGAAGGTTTATACATACTCACTTTTACATGAACTCGCTCAACTTTTGTTGATTTTTCAAACTACATGTATTTCAGGAAATTAATGGATCTGGCGAAGTATGCTATTGTGTCAAGCTGCGTAATGAATAACGATGTCATCCAGGTTTAGGAGGTGCAACCCTTACCTGGACGGTTACATGTCTTTAAATCACGTATTACTTAAGTCTTTTATTGTGTCATGTTAAAACGCTTTAATCTTGTCTTGGTTGTAACTTGTTTTATGTGTCGACATTTTTAAACAATGACGTTGTGGTGTCTTTAAACTTAATGAATGGATGAACATCATGTGTTTTACTTTCATATAGCATTGTTATGAATGTTGCTATGGTATTAAGAAGTCACACCAAATAAACCCACGCTTCCGCAAAAGCCAGGGTGTGACAGCCAATAGAAAAATATACATAGTTGTCAAAGAGGGGTGTGTGCTTGGATTATGCTCGCGTTAATGCTTTGTGCATACAGAATCACCAGACCACATCCTTATTTCATGTTCATTCGTTGCCGTAGTGTGGTCCAAGTTATCATGTTGGTACAATCGTTCATTTATCCGGATGAATTCAGGTGTTGATATGATCAATTAAGCTTCCTTCATCCCTTTTGGGTTCGGAGACTCTCAAGAAAATACGTTTTATTTCCATGGTGACTCTTTGGTCTCTTTCTGGATAAAAGATATTAGAGGAAATCAAGTTATAAACATTTTTTGGTTGAAACATAGGGATAAGATGTCTAGTCTAAAGTGACCTGTTTGGTGTGGCTTTATTTTGTAAGGCTGGTGGGTGTGGTTTAAAGCCCTAGGGGTTTAATTGTGCCAACTCAGCGTCACCTAGGCGCCACCTCATACGGGGGGCTTTAAAGCCCCTTCCTTTAACATCCTAGCTATATGATAAAGCCCCTTTAAAGTCCCTTATTAAACAAACTACAAAAAAAGGAAAAAAATCTAATTGGTTGAAAACGTTGGGCCCCACCTGCGATGCCATTGGTTTGTACAACCGGCAACCCAAGTTTTACATTCCAGGGGTGTGCGGCATCTCTTATCCAACATCGAACAATTATGTTTTCATGCTTACATAGATTAAACACAGGTTCATACATCACTTCTATCATATTCATCATAATAACCTCAGGTAATCATTATCACAATCAGCATACAATTTCCAAGAACGGATTCATGTTTCATTTCAGCCAAAAATCATCAAAATATCCCTTATTCATCTAATTCGGTCAGCTCATTTGAAAATCATCATCTATATTGATAACAAACGGTAACACCATTGTGACACTAGGTGGTTACTTGGGGTTCTCGGCTACATTAACAACATCGGGCAGAATTGAACCGGTGCCGGACTTGGTGAGATTCAATCCTACCTTACACCCATTTGAGGGTGGGCATCCGGTGTCCACTTTCTGTCACAGCCCCTGACCCCATCCTGGGAGCGGAAGCCCCGAACCAGTCAGATGGTATCGGTGTTTATTAATTTGGCAGCAGAAATTAACATCAGGACCGTAGTTAGGAAATAGTTTATCAGAGTTAAAACACCCCACTTTTATAAATAATAAATACATGGGAAAAACCCAAGTTTTATTTACAATACATTTATAGGGATAAACCCTAATTATTGAAAATATGATCTTCTTTTTATTTAGGTAACTTTTATAGACACTTCTTTAAGCCTTCAGTGCTCTTCAGCTGGCTTCTATTAGCTTTACTTTAAGTTACCTAAACCGTGTTTTAAAAAGGTTTTATCAGCAAGAAATACTGGCGAGTGAATCCCAGTTTAATAAAAACAAGTTTTATCATTTCACAGTATTGAGAGCGATTACAATGTTTATTTCTACACAATTACTCATTCAGTACTGTCAATCCTGACTGGTGGGTCATATTACACATTGGCTATCTCATTGTCCAATGGTAACGTGTTCCACATTTTGTATGCAAAACCCCAACATACCGGCAGTAATTGAAGAATTACAAAGACTCAATCACTGCTATTTATAATTTAAAATAATTAAGGTTTTGTAAAAACAGTTTACAAAAAAAGGAAATTACTCACATTGCTACTTTAGGTAATTCCTTTGTGTTTTCCTGGTTATAATCTATTAATTAAACAATTCACACGTGTTAGTATAATAACCCAATTTACATTACTTATACCCTCCCCGAGACAGAAACTCCAACGACTACGTCGGGCAGAGTCTCGACAACCGTCACGGAGCACTAGATCAATCGGGCAGCGTATCTAATACGTAACCGGGGGTTATGATACTTATATCGAGGCAGAGTTTCGCTTTTTTAGGGGTATTATTCCCGAGAGTTTTAGCCTAGTAGAGGCTCTGAGAGAGATTAGAATTTTGAACGGTGACAGAATGAGGCCTGAGGCCCATTTTATAGGGCTGCTCGTATGGCGGCTCGCGCCTCGCGACGATCATGGGGTCGCCCTTCGTGGCCCGCGAGGCATGTAGGTTAGGCTAAACGCTTGGCGAGTTACCCGGGTAGTCTTCACACGCGTTGGGACACGTGGCGCAAGCGGGTTCCGCCTGGTGTCACTACGTCGCGCCCCGCGACAGACCCAGGGAGATGGGTCGCGGTGTTTTTATTTGATCTTTAATAATATAGAGGTTATTTAGGTTCGTTTACGCGTATCCGGTTGTATTTAGGAGCGTTTAGGGTGTTTTAGAGGGTTATTATACTATTTAATAAAATATATAATGCACTCGTGTTAAGTGTAATAACCCAATTCAACTTTATCAACACATCCGAGATAGAACCCCAACGTACTTAGTCGGGCAGAGCCTTGACATGCGTTGGTGGGTCCTAAATCAATCGGATAGGGTATCGACTCCGTGATCAGGGGTTAAAACACTTAAAACGGGGCAAAATTTTATTATTATTATAGGTGAAAAATAAAAAAATAGAATTCTAGAGACAGGGAAGGTTGGCGTGAGGCATAGAAGAAGGAAAGAATGGGCAATTTTTGAATGATACTACCTTTGCCTATTTATACAACTTGAGGACTTGGAGTTCACGCAACCAAGAGTCCACGTACTCCTTTTTCATTGAATGTTAGATTGCATTTAAATTTTATTATTATATTTAATAGATATATATATATATATATATTATAATTAATTTAACTACTTCACTCATTTGGTGCTTATAACTTCTAAAACATGACGTTTTATAAAATATGCCATTAGAACAAGAATATTTTTATCTACATTTTGGCATAAGTTTCATTAAAAACTGAGTAAGTTCAAATATAACGTATTTTTATAATTTAATTATTAAACGGTTCCTACGCTCACCCAAAATACCTCATATTTCCATCGGTCAACTTACCCATGATGCATCATTTTAATAACATAAGTTTTTATATACTTTATTTTTATAAATAAAATTTTAGGAATGTTACATCATCCCCACCTTGTTTTAAATCTCGTCCTCTAGATTCACTGAAATGTGGAGGAATACCTTTAGTTTGTCATTGATCCTAGTATATTCTGGTCTTTGCTTTGAAATTTGGCCAGAACTATTCTCTATGTTTTGAGACTCTTATGTTCTCAAGAGTTCTTAATGAATGTAAAAATTACTCTTATTAGATGTTTTGAGTCTTAGCAAAATTTTTAGTTACAGATTTCCTAATGCGTCAATAATCTAAAGTAACGTAAGGAAAATTCTTATACTTTCGATGGCATCCCAACTTAAAGGGTTCTTGTCGTTCATCTTGCGGCACGAATTACGAGACGGATGATCAAACGAAATAATGTTTGATATTGGAATTATAGATGTATACGAGAGATTCCTGATAAATAAATCTTAAATTATCATTGACACACCTGTTCGTGATTTATCCCTAATGGTCAATCATTATGGTCTTTGGATTTCCTTATAGATATGCATAACTATATAATCATATATTTCACATACTGTAATATACACACCATTCATAAGGTCAATGTATTTAACATATTCATATTTCCAAAAATAGGTCAGACATTAGGTCATGGTACTATTTAGGGAATTCCATTAACATAACATATACCCCATCTTAGCCGGTCTTGCCGGAGAGGTACCCCCATCTTACCCGGACAAGCTGGAGAGTTTAGGTCGCAACCCCCGATCCCAAATCCCAGGGAACGGGCGGTCGCGAACCAATTTCGGTGGTATCGTGTATTGTCTAATTTGGCAGCGGAATTTTTCATCAGGACCGTAGTTAGGAAATATTTGATCAGAGTAAAATACCACATTTTCATAATATTAAACATATGGGATAAACCCAAGTTTGTAGTACACACGCTTTCATAGGAATCAATCCTATTTTATTTAAAAAAACATCTATTTTAATTTAGGTAACTTTATTGCCACTTTTTCAAGCCTTCAGTGCTGTCCAGTTGGCTTCTATTTAGCTTTCACAATTTGTTACCTGAAACGCGTTTTAAAAGCATTTGTCAGTGGAAAATACTGGTGACTGAATCCCAGTTTAATCAAGTTTAAATAAAAATCATTGTACAGTATTGAGAGCGATCTCGCAATTACATTTGTTTCCAAGTTATATCAATTAACATCCATGGTACTGTCAGACCCGACTTGTGGAAATGTTACTCCTTGACCAGGTCGTAACAAATTTTGTATACAAAACCCCAACATACTCATGATAATTGTATCCTTACAAATACTCAATAACTGCTTAATATACATTTAATTGTATGAGGTTTTGTAAAAACAGTTAACAGAAAGTTTACAAAAAGCGGATCAACTCACATTGCTGTCTTAAGATTATCCTTTAGGGTTTCCTGGTGACAATCTATAATTTACACAAATGCACACGTGTTAGTATAATAACCCATTTTAACATTAGTAATACCCTCCCCGAGGCGGCATTCCAACGACTACATCGGGCAGAACCACGACAGCCGTTACGGAACCCTAGATCAATCGGGCAGAGTATCTAATACGTATCCAGGGGTTATAATACTTACAACGGAGCAGAACTTCGCTATTTAAGGGGTATTATACTTGAATATTATTCCTATTAATTCAGAAAGTCGAGATTTAGAAAAGAATTGAACGAACATACTGAAGATCCAATGCCTCTTATTTATAGTGCTGATTTCTCACTTTCTCTCGGCCCGCGTAAATGTAAGCAAAGGCTTACGCGGCCCGCGTCAAACCCGGTCAAAGGCGTAGGTGATCTGGGTTACCACATAGGTTCAACACGCGTTATGACACGTGTCAACACAGGGGTTCGCTGGACTTTTAAGTTGCCGCGGCCCGCATAGATGTTAACTAAGGTTTACGCGGCCCGCCTGAAATCAATTTTCTTTGTTTTTTATTTATTTTAAATGTTATAATGTATTTTGGGCCCGGTTTTCACATACAGGGTGTATTTTAAGACATATAGGGGTATTTTAAAATATTTTAGGGTGTCGGAAAATAATTCCAGGGTGTCGTTTAGAGTTGTTATATCCTCCACACCTTGTTTTAGAGCTCGTCCTCGATATCTACTGGAACAAGTGTGGATATTTCCTTTGCATTTCAGATTCAAGCTCCCATGTGTACTCAGGTCCTCTTTTGGCGTCCCACTTCACTTTGACCAGAACTAATCTCTTATGCTTGAGATTCTTGACTTTCCTGTCTTCAATTTGTAGGGGCCTTTATACAAACTTGAGTTGTTCATTTACCTCTATATCCTTAAGAGGTATTACCAGTGATTCATCAGCTAAGCATTTCTTGAGATTAGATACATGAAATACATCATGTATTTCTGCCATTTCCTCTTGCAGTTGTAGTTGATAGGCTACAGGTCCTATTCTTCTAATAATCTCAAAAGGTCCAATATACATGGGGCTTAGCTTTCCTCTTTTGATGTCTTACTACTCCTTTGCAAGGAGAGACTTTTAATAATACCTTATCTCCTACTTGAAATCCCAATGGTTTGCGTCGGTTATCAGCATAGCTCCTCTGTCGATCACGTGCTGCTTTTAGTCGTTCCTTGACTTGAATAATCTTGTCAGTTGTTTCTTGTACTATCTCAGGTCCAGATAGTTGCTTTTCCCCAATTTCTGCCCAACAGACTGGGGTTCGTCACTTTCGTCCATAAAGTGCTTCGAATGGTGCAGCATTGATACTTGTGTGATAACTGTTATTGTAAGGAAATTCTATTAAAGGTAAGTGATCGTCCCAATTACCTCCTAAATCAATTACACAAGCTCTAAGCATGTCCTCCATCGTCTGAATTGCCCTTTCGCTTTGTCCGTTTGTTTGAGGATGATAAGATGTGCTTAGATTTAACTTGGTTCCCACGGCTTTTTGGAAACTTTGACCAAAAATGAGAGGTAAAGCGGCTATCCCTATCAGAAACAATTGATAAAGGTATTCCATGTAATGAAACTATTTCATTTACATATAATTTAGCTAACTGTTCCATACTGAAAGTTTCTTTCATTGGTAGGAAATGAACTCACTTGGTTAGCCTATCTACAATCACCCAGATTGTATCATTTCCTTTCTTTGTTTTGGGTAATTTAGTAACAAAATCCATTGTTATCAATTCCCATTTCCATACTGGATTTTCTAACTGTTGTAGTAATCCTGAGGGTTTCTGATGTTCAGCTTTAACTTGTGAACAAGTTAAACATTTAGAAACATAGGTTGCTATATCCTTTTTCATTCCTATCCACCAGAAATTCTTTCTTAAATCTTGGTACATTTTATCATTTCCTGGATGCATCGTATATTTGGACTTTTGGGCTTCTTCTAATATACGATGACGCAGGTTTCCTAATTTAGGTATCCACATTCTCTTTTTATGGAATCTCCAAATTCCATATGTTCCTTGTTCTAATTCCTTAATCATTGCTTTTAGTTTTTCAGTATCATCCTTGATTACTGATTCTTGTGCTTTTCTAATTTGATCATTTAAATCTACTTGTAGATTTAATTTAAGAGAACGTACCTTTTTTGGCTTTTCATGATACTTTTGGCTTAAAGCATCTGCCACTACATTTGCTTTTCCTTCATGATACTGGATATCACAATCATAATCACTAAGCATTTCCATCCAGCGTCTTTGTCTCATATTCAATTCCTTTTGCCCGAAAACATACCTTAAACTCTTATGATCTGTGAATATGGTAAACTTACTTCCATAGAGGTAATGTCCCCAGATCTTAAGGGAAAAAATTATAGCTCCTAACTCTAGATCATGGGTTGAATAATTTTCTTCATGATTCTTAAGTTGTCTAGACACATATGCTATAACCTTTTGGCGTTGCATCAACACACATCCATAACCTAACTTAGAAGCGTCACAATATACTACAAAATCTTCAGTTCCTTCTGGTAACGCTAGTATGGGTGCGTGGGTTAATCTTTGCTTAAGAATTCTAAATGTTTCTTCTTGTTTTGGTCCCCATTCAAACTTAATGGATTTACAGGTTAACTTAGTTAAAGGAATGGCTATTCTAGAAAAATCTCGAATGAATCTTCTATAATAACCAGCCAATCCTAAGAAACTTCTAACCTCGGTTGGTGATTCAGGGGTTTTCCATTTGGTAATTGCCTCGATCTTTGTTGGATCCACATGAATTCCTTCATGATTGACTATGTGTCCAAGAAACTGTACTTGCTCTAACCAAAACTCGCATTTTGAAAATTTAGCATAAAGCTTCTCCTTTCTTAATAGACTTAAAAGTGCGTTCAAATGCTTTGCATGTTCCTTTTTACTTTCAGAATAAATTAGAATATCATCTATAAAGACAATTATGAATTTATCCAAATATGGTTTACATATTCGGTTCTTCATGTCCATAAATGCGGCTGGGGTATTGGTTAAACCAAATGGCATGACAGTAAATTCATAATGGCCATACCTTGTTCTAAATGCGGTTTTAGGAATGTCCTCTTCCTGTACCTTTAATTGATGATATCCTGACCTTAAATCGATTTTAGAGAAAAATCGAGCTCCTTGCAATTGGTCAAACAGATCATCGATTCTTGGTAATGGGTACCGGCTCTTAATCGTGACCTTGTTTAATTCACGGTAGTCAATGCACATACGCATCGATCCGTCCTTCTTTTTAACAAATAAAATCGGTGCTCCCCACGGCGATTAGCTTGGCTGTATGAATCGTTTCTTCAACAATTCGTCTAATTGTTTCTTTAATTCCTGCATTTCGGCTGGTGCCAAACGGTAAGGTGCTTTAGCAATCGGTGTTGTTCCTGGCAGTAGATGGATTCTGAATTCAACTTCTCTGTCCGGTGGTAGTCCTGGTGATTCTTTCGGAAATACATCTGAAAACTGAGACACTACTGGAATGTCTTTTAGTTCTTTTCCTTTAGTGTTAGTGATTATAGAAATCAAATACACTATAGACCCTTTTCTTATATAGCTTGCAGTTTTCATTACATAGATGAATTTTGTGGATCTAGAGGGTTTATCTCCTTTAATTGTGATCTTTTCACCTTTTGGTGAATTTACTTGAATTGACTTTTGATCACATAAAATACTGCCTTTATTGGCTATTAACCAATCCATTTCTAATACAACATCAAATCCTGCCAGACTCGTTGGGTAAAGATTTGCAATATACTTTTGGTTTAAAAATTCTATTCTTGCTCCCTGCAAGATTTCAGAAATCCTAATCGTTTCTCCATTTGCTGTCTCTGCTAGACATTCTTGTGGTGGTTTAGTTAATGGTTGATTAAGGAATTTGCAAAATGAAGTATTAATAAAACTTTGGTTTGCACCAAAGTCAAATAATACTTTAGCAAAAACATCATTAACTAAAAACGTACCAACTATCACGTCTGGAATCATCTTGGCTTCATCTGCAGTCAGAACGAATGCTCTAGCATTTTTAGTGTTCATGTTGTTCACAGTTGGAGCCAATTTCGAACAATTCGGCTTGATGTGACCTTTTTCTCCACAGTTGAAGCACAGTCCATTACTGGATTTTCTTCTGCAATCTTCTTCCTTGTGTCCTGGCATCTTGCAGAAATTGCAAAGAGTGGAGCATTTTCCCGAATGCTTTTTCTTGCAGACCATGCAGAATGGTGCAGAGTTAGAACCTATATTCCTACGGTTGAAATTCCCAAAACGGAATTCTTGGGTAAGCCTTTTGTCACACCCTGGCTTTGCGGAAGCGTGGTTAATTTTGGTGTGACTTCTTAATACCATAGCTTAACCATAACAAAGCTATATGAATTAAAAACATGCAAGATCATCCATTAAGTTTTGAAAACCAAATACCGTACCATTGTTTTAACTAACAACCATAACCTTGTTCAACAGACATTACATACTTAAACATAACATAAACATGGTTTAAGGATTGTGTCTTGTCCAGGAAAGAGACACATCCCCTAAACCCCGGATGACCTCGGAAACTAGTGCAGCGGAAAACATGCCATACCGTGCCAGATCTCGTTAATTTCCTGAAATACATGTAAGTTGAAAAATCAACAATAATGTTGAGCGAGTTCATGTGCAAGTGAGTAAGTAAAACACTTGTAAGTATAAAAGTTCCTGGTATGTAGCAGTGTAAGAGGACTTGTGATCACCAATGGTTTGCAAGGCCATTAGCATGTTGTGAAATGCAAATAGTAAGACACGACCTAGCCGATTTTTGCGTTGGGCAACCAAGTCACTCCAGGTCCGTTCTGTTGGCCTCAGAGAGGTCCGTTTGGCCTAGAGCTGGGCTCGCTACACCCAGATAGATCTACCGCTCGAGTCCCTCGGTGTTCTAACTACCCATTCACATGATCTAAACCTCCTTACGTAATTCATACCGTGTATAAAGTACTTGTAAACAAAGTAACATGTATTTCACCCCCGCAGTTAAGAAAACTGAAAATAGTTAGAGAAAAGGGGGACATGAACTCACAGTGAATGCGTATCTCTATCAAGCGTCTCCAATACAGTAAGCTGTGCAACGACCTACAAGTGCTAATTCTATTAGACGGACGGCCGTGCTTTAGCTTTACAGTTTATGTTTGCGGGAAATAGTTAGACAACTATTTCGTGTTACATGTCGTATATACTTGGTAGTTATCTTCCTTCCCAAGGATGGGGGATTTAATACATGTGCGTAATATTTTCTATCATTAAGTCTCACTTAACCTTTATATATATATCCATCTCCAAAATATAGGTATTTATCCCAAAATACGTTGTTAAAGTACGCGTTCATAAATATTTCCGTAATTGTGTAAGTTACGTTTTAACATACAGGTGGTAATATAATTACCGGTGTAACTTATATATTTATGGCGAAAGCGTTTGTATTATTTTGGAGTCGTTAACGCTTGTAAATATTATTTTTACTCTAAAAATAATATTTATGTATTTCACAAAATAATCATAAACAGTGTTGTGACAAATATATTTATCACGTTAATCTTTGTGAAAATCCCACCTCCGAATATTTAGTAAAATAAAGTGCTGGCGAAATTTATGTTTCGAAAGTATGTCCAAAAATAGTTCTAACACTTGTTGTGTAAATAATTCTAAGTGTCAAGTTTTTAGAAAATTTCGCCAGAGTTTCCTCTGTAACTGGAGGTGGCCACGCTTTCAAGCGTATCATTTTCTTTTAACAAATCAATTCAACAACTTCTTTATTCAATCAAACAATTTCCGACACATCAAACTAGTCAATAAATATGTAAATCACATAATCGCATGAACTTGTAGTTTTTCCGAATCTATATTGTAAATCCCATTATATTTCGTGGATCTTTATATTAAGTAACTTTAACCTCGTAAAAACCTCGTTTTTAGAGAAATCCGTCTTTACAACTTCTAGTTATTTTTCCCAAAAATAGTTATTTTGTCGAAACATGTGTCACACAAGTGTCTACACACTTGTGCGTTCTAAATATCATTCTTAGTATTGTAAGATCCGTTTTTAGAAAAACATGATTTCTTTAAGGTGTGGTCTTTCAAAAATACCACTTGCGGATACGTAGATCCGCTAGTTTTAAACATCATTTTACCGGTTAAATCACTTTTACACAACTAAAATATTTCTACACAAGTTCATGTCTCTAAAATGTGGTAGTGTTTCACCTTTAACCCTTGTATCTTTCAAAAACAAGCTTATGTGATGATACATGATTTTACAAAGTCGGGTTAACCGAAGATTCGAGCTACCACATTATAGATCGGGTCTAGATAAACACAAATTTCAAGTCCTACGACTTTTACACAAGACATGTGCTATTAACCTCCATTTTTGTGATTTTAGTAGACTTTAAGTTCCAAAACGCATGTTAACGATATTTTACCGATAAAATTCCTTTTAACCACTTTAATCAAGCTTAAAAACGAGTTTTAAACAATATACCTCTAGCTCGGGGCTAGGGAAGAATTGTGACGAAAAACGCGTGGATAAAAGCCAACGGTTGAGGTCCTTCGTGTTCCGAGTGCACCAAAGCTCCTTATACGCAACTTGTGATGTTTGTATGATGATGGAATGATGAGACAAGAACCGAAAGTATGGTGGCGGTTGGTGGGGTGTTCGGCCGAGAACCAAAGGGAGCAAGAGAGAGAGTTGGTTTGTGTTGTGATAAGTGGTGATTATCTTCTAAGTGCTAGTGTGTATTTATAGAGAAAGTCTAGTGTTATTACCCATTGGATCATATGTAGCATAGATATTAGACATGACAAGATTATGGCAAGATCTCAAGTACATGGTGGTGCCCCCTAGGTAACCGATCGGTTGGGGGGGGGGGGTCTCTTGTTCGATTTTAATTAGATGGTTAGGATAATTAGTTTAGTTAAATAAGTTAACTAAGTATCTAACTTAGTTAGTGGTATGTTCTGCGTTATGATGGGTGTTAGGGTAATTAGGGACCCTAACTGGCTCAGAAAAAGAGTAATAATAAAAATAGTATTGTTTTCATGTTCCGGGTAAAGTCCGGGAGTTCGGTTGGATAGTAATCCGTTAAAGTGTTACAAAAGCTTTAAAGTGTCGTTATTGCATTTTTAGTGACACAGTTTGTTTTCCCGACACTTTAGAAAGTGTCTAGTAATATTTTCTCATGTTCTGGCACTTCATTAGTCAGCTAGAAGCTGGTTTATTTGTTAAAGTGCTGTGTTTGGTACTTAAAGTACGTTTTAGGCACATCCGAATCAGTGTATCTTATCCCTAGAGACGCGGTACCACAACCCTTATATCCTACACTCACTACCAGTGTAGCCAAAACATATGAGGCTCTTAACAGGCCTTAGAGGCAGTGTCTGCCTGATGCTGGTCATATCAGCATGTTCACTGTGTATCCGTTTAGTGCTACTGTGCTTTTTGTGCATCATGTTTGTCACTAGGGTTCAGCATGTAAATAATGTAGTGACAGCAATCAAAGTATGATGCAAGTAAGTGCATGTATCAGTATGCAGGTAGCAGTTTATCAGCTAGTTTCAATCAAGCACAGTAATCAAGTAGTAATTAATCATTAATTAAGTTGTACGGATACCTGGTTTAGTGCGGGTTGTCACATTCTCCCCCCGTTAAATAAATTTCGTCCCGAAATTTAAGTCCTGCTTGTAGAAGCAGAGTTCTTAGGAAATAGGTGGGGGTATTTTTCTTTCATCCGGTCCTCACGCTCCCAGGTAAATTCAGGACCATGTCTGGCATTCCAACGTACTTTGACGAGTTTGACACTGCTCCGGCGGGTCTTGTTAACTTTCCAATCTGTGACCTCAACAGGTTTTTCAACAAAGTGGAGCGTGTCGTCAATATGAATCTCGTCGATAGGAATGGCAACTTCAACTTGAGTTGGACTTTTCTTTAAATTGGATACATGAAATGTATCGTGAACACCATTCAGTTCAGCAGGTAGGTCCAACTTGTATGCTACTGTCCCAATTCTTTCCAGAATTCTGAAGGGACCAATGTAGCGTGGATTTAACTTTCCTCGCTTTCCAAAGCGCGCTACCCCTTTCCAGGGTGAAACCTTTAACAACACCATTTCTCCAACTTGAAAATCCACATGTTTTCGGCTTGGATCCGCGTAGGCCTTTTGCCTGTGGCGAGCGGCTTCGATATGTTTAAGAATCTGCGCAATCTTGTCTGTCGTCTCTTGGACGATTTCGGGACCAGCAAGCTGCCTATCACCTGCGTCAGCCCAACATAGTGGTGATCGACACTTGCGTCCGTATAGGGCTTCAAAGGGCGCAACACCAATACTGGTGTGGTAGCTGTTGTTATATGAGAATTCGACCAAGGGTAAGTGTTTATCCCAGCTGCCTCCCAAATCCATAACACATGCTCTCAGCATGTCCTCCAAAGTTTGTATCGTGCGCTCGCTCTGGCCATCAGTTTGCGGATGAAACGCAGTGCTCAGATTCAATTGAGAGCCAAAAGCTTCTTGGAAGGATTGCCATATTCTTGACACAAACCTTCCGTCTCTATCAGAAATGATTGAGAGAGGCACTCCATGCCGTGCGACGATCTCTCTCATGTAAATTTCAGCCAATTTGCTTGTGTTATCCTTTTCTCTGATAGGTAAGAAGTGTGCTGTCTTTGTTAGGCGGTCAACTATTACCCAAATCATATCATGGCCTCTTGGCGTTTTTGGCAGTTTTGTAACAAAATCCATTGAGATTTGTTCCCACTTCCACTTGGGAATCTCAGGTTGCTGCAGCAGCCCCGAAGGCTTCTGGTATTCCGCTTTAACTTTAGCGCATGTTAAACACTTGCTCACGTAAACAGCAACGTCGCCTTTCATCCTAGGCCACCAATAGTAATCTTTGAGATCCTGGTACATCTTATCCGATCCAGGGTGGATAGAGTACCGTGACTTGTGCGCTTCGTCGAAAATAACCTTCCTTAAATCTCCAAACAAAGGAACCCAAATCCTTTTCTCGAAACATAATGTTCCTTCCTTGTTTGGTGCCAGTAACTTCTCCATCCCACGGAGATATTCTTCCTCAAGGTTCCCCTCTTTGAGAGCTTCCTTTTGTGCAGCACGAATGCGCGAGGAAAGATCGGTTCGTATAATCATTTCCAAAGCTCTAACCCTTATGGGCTTGATTCTTTCTTTACGACTTAGGGCATCGGCGACTACATTCGCCTTCCCTGGGTGATACTTTATCTCGCAGTCGTAGTCGTTTAACAATTCAACCCATCGTCTTTGCCTCATATTCAACTCCTTCTGGTTGAATATATGCTGTAGGCTTTTGTGATCTGTGAAAATTGTGCACTTCGTGCCATACAGGTAGTGTCTCCAGATCTTTAAAGCGAAAACCACTGCACCAAGCTCTAAATCGTGTGTGGTATAATTCTTTTCGTGCACTTTCAGTTGGCGTGATGCGTAAGCAATGACCTTTTGGCGTTGCATCAACACACAACCCAATCCTTGACGCGATGCGTCGCAGTATACCACAAAGTCATTAGTACCTTCTGGTAGAGCTAAGATTGGCGCGTTACAAAGCTTATCCTTCAGTACCTGAAATGCTTCATCCTGTTTGATTCCCCAATCAAACGTCTTGTCCTTCTGCGTGAGGAGCGTCAAAGGTTGAGCGATTTTCGAGAAATCCTCGATGAACCTTCGATAGTAGCCAGCCAACCCCAAGAATTGTCGAATCTCGGTTGGCGTTGTAGGCGTTTCCCAATTCTTGATTGCCTCGATCTTGGTGGGATCAACATGAATTCCATCCCCATTAACCACATGTCCGAGAAACTGGACTTCGCGTAGCCAAAACTCGCACTTAGAGAATTTGGCGTACAGTTGCTCCTTCTTTAGCAGCTCCAAAATGGTTCTAAGATGTTGTTCGTGTGCAGCCTTCGTCTTTGAGTAAATCAGGATGTCGTCGATGAATACAATCACGAACTTGTCTAAGTATGGCTTGCAAACCCTATTCATCAAGTCCATAAAGACTGCAGGTGCGTTTGTCAAACCAAATGGCATAACGAGGAACTCGTAGTGTCCATAACGAGTTCGGAAGGCTGTTTTCGGGATACTTTCCTCTTGAATCCTCAACTGATGGTATCCAGATCGAAGATCGATCTTAGAGTAACAGCTTGAACCTTGAAGTTGGTCGAACAGATCATCGATTCTTGGCAGAGGATACCTGTTCTTGATCGTCAGTTTGTTCAATTCCCTGTAGTCGATGCACATGCGGAAACTTCCGTCCTTTTTCTTGACAAACAGGACCGGAGCTCCCCAAGGCGAGAAGCTCGGTCGGATGAAACCCTTGTCTAACAACTCTTGAAGTTGCGTCGACAATTCCTGCATTTCAGACGGTGCAAGTCTGTAAGGTGCCTTAGCTACAGGCGCGGCGCCTGGAACTAAGTCGATATGAAACTCCACTTGTCTCTGAGGTGGCAGTCCGGGTAAGTCTTCTGGGAAGACTTCTGGATACTCCCTTACGACAGGGATGTCTTCGATCCTTGGCTCGGCAGCCTTCTTATCTACGATGTGTGCCAGAAAAGCAACACATCCTTTCTGTAAACACTTCCTTGCCTTCAAACAGCTGATAATCCGCAACGGCGTCTCACGCTTCTCTCCATGAACAACAATGGTCTCACCATCCTCGGTTGGAATACGAACAACCTTTTCGTGGCAAACTATCTCAGCTTTATTGCCCGATAACCAATCCATTCCCACTACCACGTCGAAACTTCCCAATTGGACTGGTAGTAGATCCAAGGCAAACTCACGTTCTCCTAATTCAATCACACAGCCTCTGATAACATCATTGGCTTCCACCAACTTCCCATTAGCCAATTCAATTGCGTAGGGAATGTCTAACTTATTAGTGGCTAGCCCAAGTATATTCTTAAATTCTAGTGATACGAAGCTATAGTCGGCACCAGTATCAAACAGAACAGATGCATAGCGTTGATTGATAGGGAACGTACCCGTAACAACGTTGGGATCCTGGCGTGCTTCCCGTGCACCGATCTGGAACACCCTTCCACGGGCTTGATTCAATCCCGGGCAATCCTTCTTGAAGTGCCCAATGTCACCGCAATGAAAACATCCAAGTCTTTTACCACTTCCTGCACCATCCCCAGCTGGCGGGTTGTTCTGATTGGCATTTCCGGCTTGATTGGCATTGTAGCCTCGATTATTCCCCTGTGGGCGATCTCCAAAACCACCACGGTTGTTATTCCTATTTTCAGATCCTCCCTGACCTCCCCGGCCAGTACCAACCCAACAGGTGTCCTTCAAATGACCACGTTTCCCACATACATCGCATACTTTTAGCCGACATTGACCCGAATGGTGGCGTTGACAGGTATTGCATCTGGGTTGGGTGCCCATGTATCCTCTTCCTTTCCTTCCACTGCCAGCTGCACCCTGAGCTGGCGTGCTTGGTGCTCCTCTCTTACCATCACCGCTAACACTTTGTTTGAAGTTTGAAAACTTTCTTTTGTTACCTCCTGACGACTCAACATGAGTCTCTTTCTCCTTTGCCTTAACATCACCAAACTTGTTCAGACGAATCGCCTCTTCTGTGAGAGCCACGCTCAAATCGATGGCTTCAGTGATAGTTGCTGGTTTGGAGGAGGTTACCATGCTTATTATTTGGGGGGCCAAACCCCAAATGAAACGCTCGATTCGCTTGTATTCTGGCGTAACCATGTAAGGAACCACTTGAGATAGGTCATGAAACCTCTGAACGTACTCTGCTACCTTCGGTCCATCCATCTTTAAGTGCCAAAATTCAGTCTCCAACCTCTGAATTTCTGCGCGTGAACAGTACTTTTTGCGCATCAGTTCTTTCAATTCGGCCCAAGTCAGGGCGTAGGCGGCAGCTTCGCCTAGTGTTTGGACCTGTAAGTTCCACCAAGATAGGGCTCCGTCTAGAAACAGCCCTGAAATATACGTGACTTGCTGATCTTCCGCGCATTTGCTCATGCGTAAGACAGAATCGGTTTTCTCAGCCCAGCGGGTGAAGGCAACTGCACCTCCTGTGCCATCGAAGTTAACTGGTTTGCAGTCTAAGAACTGCTTGTAGGTGCATCCTGCACGTATGTTAAAACATGTGTTTGGCATTAGCATCACCGCTAAAATCTCCAACTAGTTCATGGTAGGTTCGAATGGCGTGGTATTACCGTGAGGTGGATTGCTATTGCCTTGGTTAACACTTCCGCTCCCTCCCGGCTGAGAAGCTGCGTACTGCGCTATGGCAGCAGCAATGATTTGTTGTAGCTCTTCCTGTGTGGTAGGCATAGGCTGTTGTTGACGTCTTGGCGGCATCTTTCTAAAAGATGGTTTAAGTTGGTTAGGCCATAGTAAGGCTCCGTTGTTATAATACGTAAATCAGTTCGTAATATAGTGTACGTATAAAACGGTAGTAATAGTATAATCACATAACATCTCATGTTATCACACATCACAAATATCAATCACACAACATCTCATGTCCTAAAATGTAAACAAGTAATCAAGCGAATCCAAATATGATGAGAAAACTGCGATTGCCATATAAATGAGACCACATCGTAAGTGTATACATACAATCATCAATCACTAGGGGCTACATCACCCCTGTCAAAAGCTACATCAGTATCAATACAACATCAAGTACATAACAAAAGTCAAGTCATAACGTAGTCTCCCAAAAAGCTGTGCAGTCAAAAAGCAATCGCCGCCTTATCACCTCGCCTACCCAAGTGGCACCGATGAGCTCTAAGTAGATGGTGGTGGAGGAGGAAAATGGGTATAAAACAAACGGCGCAACTGTAACCAGTCCGCCTCCATCGCCTGCTGTGTGCGAATAATGGAAGCAATCTGCTGCTCCAAAGTAGTAAGACGAGCAGCATAGTCAGGGGGTAATGGTCGAAACGGCTGTAACGGAGAGGGTACCCGGCCATGGCACTGACATGGCTGCAGGCGGGCTCTCTCCAACTCCTGTAGTCGCTGCTCATGCGACTCATGCTGGTGTACAAACGACATTAATACATCCTCAATGGTATGTCCCACGTGGAACCTGTGGTATGGGTCAGTGGGTGGCATAGGGGAAAATGGTGACCACAGCAGTGGCTCACGTGTGGGGTCAAAGGGTGCCACCCCAAAAGGAGCTGTAGTAGGTGGAACAAAAGGAATCTGAGGCATGAAAGGCATGGGCATCGGTACATGCCCATCAGGGTGTGCTGAAGAGCCCTCTCCAGGCCCTGCTGGAGGTATAAACATAGGTACCTGAAACGAAAAGTCAGTGTGTGGTGCAACAGGAATCTGTGGAGGGAATGGGGGAACGTCCTCGTCTGCCGGTATCCAGCCATGCTGGGCAGACTCGTCCGGTGGGTCCATATGTGCCGCGAACGGTGCATGTCCGGGCTCTATGGGAACGGGATTAAACAAGGGAGCAACAACTGGGTGAACGGGTGCCAAGTGCTCGAGAGGAGGGTCAACTGGTATAGCAATAACGGGTAAAGGACCAATGGGATCAACAGGAACATCTATGTGGTGATCATCAGCAATGGGCTCAACAGGTACATCAGCATGCACAGGGTCATGCTCTGGTAAAAGATCAAGGGCAGCTGCCTGCTCAGGAACAATGGCAGGCTCAAAGTCATCGAACGCCATCTCAAACTCAAAATCTGGATCAATCGGATCAAAAGGGTCAATAGGATCTGCTGGATCCTCCATCAACTCGTCCATCGGGACAAACTCTAAATCACGGTCAGGCTCAAATCCTGGTGGGAACATAGGATCTGAATCCTCCTCGTCGTCATGGTCAAAAACAAGTCCAGGTACGGAAGCAACAGAAAAAGCCTGGTCAGAATCGGACCCATGGGAGAAGTGCTGCGCACTATGAGCATGTGTGGGTGCAGAAGCCGCAGACTCAAAGGAGTCCGCGACTGGGGAATGAGCAGGTGACTCCGCAGCAGGAGCATCTGCGATCAGTAAGGGAGCAACAGCAGGTAGGGCCTCGCCCTGAGCATCCTCCAAAGGCTCCTCCTCAAACATATCGACGTCGTCCTCCTCGTCGTCGATGGGTAAAGCAGGAAGCGTGGTTAATTTTGGTGTGACTTCTTAATACCATAGCTTAACCATAACAAAGCTATATGAATTAAAAACATGCAAGATCATCCATTAAGTTTTGAAAACCAAATACCGTACCATTGTTTTAACTAACAACCATAACCTTGTTCAACAGACATTACATACTTAAACATAACATAAACATGGTTTAAGGATTGTGTCTTGTCCAGGAAAGAGACACATCCCCTAAACCCCGGATGACCTCGGAAACTAGTGCAGCGGAAAACATGCCATACCGTGCCAGATCTCGTTAATTTCCTGAAATACATGTAAGTTGAAAAATCAACAATAATGTTGAGCGAGTTCATGTGCAAGTGAGTAAGTAAAACACTTGTAAGTATAAAAGTTCCTGGTATGTAGCAGTGTAAGAGGACTTGTGATCACCAATGGTTTGCAAGGCCATTAGCATGTTGTGAAATGCAAATAGTAAGACACGACCTAGCCGATTTTTGCGTTGGGCAACCAAGTCACTCCAGGTCCGTTCTGTTGGCCTCAGAGAGGTCCGTTTGGCCTAGAGCTGGGCTTGCTACACCCAGATAGATCTACCGCTCGAGTCCCTCGGTGTTCTAACTACCCATTCACATGATCTAAACCTCCTTACGTAATTCATACCGTGTATAAAGTACTTGTAAACAAAGTAACATGTATTTCACCCCCGCAGTTAAGAAAACTGAAAACAGTTAGAGAAAAGGGGGACATGAACTCACAGTGAATGCGTATCTCTATCAAGCGTCTCCAATACAGTAAGCTGTGCAACGACCTACAAGTGCTAATTCTATTAGACGGACGGCCGTGCTTTAGCTTTACAGTTTATGTTTGCGGGAAATAGTTAGACAACTATTTCGTGTTACATGTCGTATATACTTGGTAGTTATCTTCCTTCCCAAGGATGGGGGATTTAATACATGTGCGTAATATTTTCTATCATTAAGTCTCACTTAACCTTTATATATATATCCATCTCCAAAATATAGGTATTTATCCCAAAATACGTTGTTAAAGTACGCGTTCATAAATATTTCCGTAATTGTGTAAGTTACGTTTTAACATACAGGTGGTAATATAATTACCGGTGTAACTTATATATTTATGGCGAAAGCGTTTGTATTATTTTGGAGTCGTTAACGCTTGTAAATATTATTTTTACTCTAAAAATAATATTTATGTATTTCACAAAATAATCATAAACAGTGTTGTGACAAATATATTTATCACGTTAATCTTTGTGAAAATCCCACCTCCGAATATTTAGTAAAATAAAGTGCTGGCGAAATTTATGTTTCGAAAGTATGTCCAAAAATAGTTCTAACACTTGTTGTGTAAATAATTCTAAGTGTCAAGTTTTTAGAAAATTTCGCCAGAGTTTCCTCTGTAACTGGAGGTGGCCACGCTTTCAAGCGTATCATTTTCTTTTAACAAATCAATTCAACAACTTCTTTATTCAATCAAACAATTTCCGACACATCAAACTAGTCAATAAATATGTAAATCACATAATCGCATGAACTTGTAGTTTTTCCGAATCTATATTGTAAATCCCATTATATTTCGTGGATCTTTATATTAAGTAACTTTAACCTCGTAAAAAGCTCGTTTTTAGAGAAATCCGTCTTTACAACTTCTAGTTATTTTTCCCAAAAATAGTTATTTTGTCGAAACATGTGTCACACAAGTGTCTACACACTTGTGCGTTCTAAATATCATTCTTAGTATTGTAAGATCCGTTTTTAGAAAAACATGATTTCTTTAAGGTGTGGTCTTTCAAAAATACCACTTGCGGATACGTAGATCCGCTAGTTTTAAACATCATTTTACCGGTTAAATCACTTTTACACAACTAAAATATTTCTACACAAGTTCATGTCTCTAAAATGTGGTAGTGTTTCACCTTTAACCCTTGTATCTTTCAAAAACAAGCTTATGTGATGATACATGATTTTACAAAGTCGGGTTAACCGAAGATTCGAGCTACCACATTATAGATTGGGTCTAGATAAACACAAATTTCAAGTCCTACGACTTTTACACAAGACATGTGCTATTAACCTCCATTTTTGTGATTTTAGTAGACTTTAAGTTCCAAAACGCATGTTAACGATATTTTACCGATAAAATTCCTTTTAACCACTTTAATCAAGCTTAAAAACGAGTTTTAAACAATATACCTCTAGCTCGGGGCTAGGGAAGAATTGTGACGAAAAACGCGTGGATAAAAGCCAACGGTTGAGGTCCTTCGTGTTCCGAGTGCACCAAAGCTCCTTATACGCAACTTGTGATGTTTGTATGATGATGGAATGATGAGACAAGAACCGAAAGTATGGTGGCGGTTGGTGGGGTGTTCGGCCGAGAACCAAAGGGAGCAAGAGAGAGAGTTGGTTTGTGTTGTGATAAGTGGTGATTATCTTCTAAGTGCTAGTGTGTATTTATAGAGAAAGTCTAGTGTTATTACCCATTGGATCATATGTAGCATAGATATTAGACATGACAAGATTATGGCAAGATCTCAAGTACATGGTGGTGCCCCCTAGGTAACCGATCGGTTGGGGGGGGGGGGGGTCTCTTGTTCGATTTTAATTAGATGGTTAGGATAATTAGTTTAGTTAAATAAGTTAACTAAGTATCTAACTTAGTTAGTGGTATGTTCTGCGTTATGATGGGTGTTAGGGTAATCAGGGACCCTAACTGGCTCAGAAAAAGAGTAATAATAAAAATAGTATTGTTTTCATGTTCCGGGTAAAGTCCGGGTGTTCGGTTGGATAGTAATCCGTTAAAGTGTTACAAAAGCTTTAAAGTGTCGTTATTGCATTTTTAGTGACACAGTTTGTTTTCCCGACACTTTAGAAAGTGTCTAGTAATATTTTCTCATGTTCTGGCACTTCATTAGTCAGCTAGAAGCTGGTTTATTTGTTAAAGTGCTGTGTTTGGTACTTAAAGTACGTTTTAGGCACATCCGAATCAGTGTATCTTATCCCTAGAGACGCGGTACCACAACCCTTATATCCTACACTCACTACCAGTGTAGCCAAAACATATGAGGCTCTTAACAGGCCTTAGAGGCAGTGTCTGCCTGATGCTGGTCATATCAGCATGTTCACTGTGTATCCGTTTAGTGCTACTGTGCTTTTTGTGCATCATGTTTGTCACTAGGGTTCAGCATGTAAATAATGTAGTGACAGCAATCAAAGTATGATGCAAGTAAGTGCATGTATCAGTATGCAGGTAGCAGTTTATCAGCTAGTTTCAATCAAGCACAGTAATCAAGTAGTAATTAATCATTAATTAAGTTGTACGGATACCTGGTTTAGTGCGGGTTGTCACACCTTTGGGTTAGGTTTCTCCTCTGGTCTTCTTCCCTAGTACGGATTAACTCATCTGTCAAGGTGTCTGCTAGTTCTACAGCTTCTTCTATAGTTTGGGGTCTAGCTGCCTTGACTACATGTCTAATCTCTCCAATTAATCCCCAGATGTAACGGGAGATTAATACCAGTTCAGGTGATGCAAGGGTTGGTACTATTCTAGCATATTCAAAGAATGTGGTAGTATAACCCTTACTATCTACCCCGGTCATTCTTAAGTTTAGAAACTTATTTGCTATCTGTTCCTTTTCATTGGGATGGCATAATTTCCTTTCTACCGTATTTTTAAGTTCTTCTCATTCCATGTTGTATACCTTATCACTTCCTCTTGATTGGAGGATAGTGTTCCACCATTCTAAGGCTGAGTTCTTAAACAGGTTAGAAGCAAACATTATCTTATCTTCTTCAGCACACTTGCTTATTTTTAAAACAACCTCAGTCTTTTCTATCCAGCGTACAGCTGCAATGCGTCCTTCATTGCCCGAGAATTCTATTGGTTTGCAGGACCAGAATTCTTTGTAATAACAACCATAAGGCATGGTTCTTCTTCTTTTGGGAATGGGCGCTTGAAGTACAGGTCCATTGTTCACGTTGTGTTCTGGTTCAATTGGTCGCTTACTGCTATGTTTACTTTTATTATTCGCTTCTTGAACCGTTTGAATAATAAATGACATTGCATCTATAATTCCTTGTGCTACTATGTGTTGGATGGCACTATTATCCACTTGGTTTCCATTGTTATTGATGCTCGGATTTTCATTAACCAAGTTAATGTTACTCTGGTTATCGTTATTCAGATTTCCTTGATTTCCTTCGTCGGCCATCTGAATTTTAAACATTTACCATGTATTAATATCACAAAGTAATATTTAATATAGTCAATCACATGACACGCATTTTGGTCAAAAGCGTCGATCATTGCGACTTACTCTATTTTCATATACTATGCATCTATTAGACACCAGTACTGAAATTAAAATTACAATACCGACTGAAATTTAAAACTACACTACTAGTAGTAGGCATCCGTATATTTTTTTTTTCATACAGATACACACATATTATATTATTATTATTTTATTATTATTATTATTACTACTACCGTCTCTACCCTCACATTCACGGATATGGATTCATCCAGAAATCAATATTGCGCTTGTCGTATTTCCATATGAGTCGCTCTCCCACCTGTCTCATTCTTTCACTACTCTCTAAAATTTCCTCACCAAATGTCCTAAGTTCTTGTACATTGTCTGCACTCATTGGGGGTGCAGGTTCTAGGACTGGGTTTGGAATCTGGGGTGCGGGTTCCTGGTATGGGGGTGTGGGTGCCTGGAATCGGTAAGGATCTTCTAAAATCTCCCTAATGTATTCATCGTGGTAATAGGGATCTAAAGGATCCAAACCTGGGTAGGCTCCTAAGTTCTGCATGGGTGAGTCTTCATGTATCGGGTAGCGTTGCACATAGTCCTTAACGTCATCCCACCAGGGGTCGTAATTTGGGTCTAAGGGGTTTGGTGCTGGTACTCTAGGTATTTCCTCCGGGTTGAAATCATGCATTTCTATTTGATTTTCAGGGTTATCTCCATTGGTTAATCAGGAATTGGTGGTTGTGGTTGGGGTGCTATTATTTGTTCCAGGTTAGGGTCAGCTGCAGTGGTTGCTAGGATGTGGATGTTGGCTATACCCCTATTTATCATATCCTGGGCATAGGCATCGGTTTCTCTTTTGGCTGCTGCTAGTACTCTCTGGTCTTGTAACTTTTTCATACGCTTTCTACGCTCGCCTGCTCCTCTACTGAACCATCCCCTCTTTTTCTGAGGATATGGCTCTTCTGTCTGAGCATTAAACACAAAGATTCCTTCTTCCGTATCAGCAGAGTACCCTGAGAGGGCAGGCTGAGAAGAGGAGGTGCCTTCGCTTCTAGGCGAACGAGACAATTGACGGTACGCGTCAGATGGTCCTTGGTCGCTCATACTGTAAACTAACAAATAGTCAAATAACATATAGCAATAAAATACAATTCTGCACGTATTCCCGTAATTTATTTCCTAACAGATTGAATTTTGATGTCAGCAGAACGCTTCTGTGGCTGAATCAGCGACTTAGCTCTGATACCACCTTCTATCGCAACCCCCGATCCCAAATCCCAGGGAACGGGCGGCCGCGAACCAGTTTCGGTGGTATCGCGTATTGTCTAATTTGGCAGCGGAATTTTTCATCAGGACCGTAGTTAGGAAATATTTTATCAGAGTAAAATACCACATTTTCATAATATTAAACATATGGGATAAACCCAAGTTCGTAGTACACACGCTTTCATAGGAATAAATCCTATTTTATTTAATAAAAACATCTATTTTAATTTAGGTAACTTTATTTCCACTTTTCCAAGCCTTCAGTGCTGTCCAGCTGGCTTCTATTTAGCTTTCACAATTTGTTACCTGAAATGCGTTTTAAAAACATTTGTCAGTGAAAAATACTGGTGAGTGAATCCCAGTTTAATCAAGTTTAAATAAAAATAATTTTACAGTATTGAGGGCGATCTCGCAATTACATTTGTTTCCAAGTTATATCAATTAACATCCATGGTACTGTCAGACCCGACTTGTGGAAATGTTACTCCTTGACCAGCTGGTAATAAATTTTGTATACAAAATCCCAACATACTCATGATAATTGTATCCTTACAAATACTCAATAACTGCTTAATATACATTTAATTGTATGAGGTTTTGTAAAAACAGTTAACAGAAAGTTTACAAAAAGCGGATCAACTCACATTGCTGTCTTTAGATTATCCTTTAGGGTTTCCTGGTGACAATCTATAATTTACACAAATGCACACATGTTAGTATAATAACCCATTTTAACATTAGTAATACCCTCCCCGAGACGGCATTATAACGACTACGTCGGGCAGAACCACGGAGCAGATCAATCGGGCAGAGTATCTAATACGTATCCAGGGGTTATAATACTTACAACGGAGCAGAACTTCGCTATTTAGGGGGTATTATACTTGAATATTATGCCTATTACTTCAGAAAGTCGAGATTTAGAAAAGAATTGAACGAATAGACTGAAGATCCGATGCCTCTTATTTATATTGTTGATTTCTCACTTTCTCGCGGCCCGCGTAAATGTAAGCAAAGGCTTACGCGGCCCGCGTCAAACCCGGTCAAAGGCGTAGGTGATCCGGGTCACCACATAGGTTCAACACGCGTTATGACACGTATCAACACAGGGGTTCGCTGGACTTTTAAGTTGTCGCGGCCCGTGTAGATGTTAACTAAGGTTTACGCGGCCCGCCTGAAATCAATTTTCTTTGTTTTTTTATTTATTTTAAATGTTATAATGTATTTGGGCCCGGTTTTCACATACGGGGTGTATTTTAAGACATATAGGGGTATTTTAAAATATTTTAGGGTGTCGGAAAATAATTCGAGGGTGTCGGTTTAGAGTTGTTATAGTTTACTACACCATACCCAGTCTTGCCGGAGAGGTAATTATCATTGTATTTCTCTTAAATAGAATTTCTCTCAAATCATGATTAAAAGTGCATCATTCATTATGGCTTATATCAAGAAACAAGGAAATTAGTATTCTCATGATAGATCATATTCTAGAACTGAGTAGTACTAATAAACAAGAAATAACAGTGGTCAAGTGTTATTGCTTTTTTATCATACTTGCATTGTTCTAGTCATCATCCTCACGGCATACCAATATCCATCACACTTTATCTACACAAGTAATTAGCTTGTCTTGAAGCTTATACTAAGGCATTTTTCTTAGGTTCAAGTCTAGATACTATCCTGGGTGTTATTAGTAAAAATTAATATTCGAACCCTTTTGTTTGAGTATAGATATTATTATGGTTGTGACTTTCTTTGGAGTTTGACAACAACATTATTGACTCCATGGCTGGGTCCAATGAGTATGCTTATAGCTAACTCTATTCATGCTTATACAATATTAGATTCCGTTGCAAGAAATATTTTATTGAGACAAATTGTATTATTATTATTATTTTTTTTAAATAACATGTTTTATGATTTATTTTTATATGAATTCATGTTTTCATATGAATCACCAGTGATACATTTTTTTTCTTATGTTTATCCTTAGAAGATATTTGATTATTATATTATGTATACTACCAAGAAATTCTATTATGTATAAGCATATATGTATATATTTATTATTTAGAAACATAAAATTTCAAATCTCTTACGTAATATATATATACACACACACATATATATGTATACATATATAATACTAGATTATTTTGTAATATCTTTAATTTATAAAAATACACTATATATTCGATGGTACCAATCATCAAGCTTATTTCCATAACTTTCTTTTATCCTTTTATAAAAATAGTATGTTGAAATAAACTTCTGTTAAATTTATTGAATATAATATTTTAGAATTAAATGATGGATAAATAAAAGTTTAAAAAAATAAATTAATCAAATATAACTTTCTAGATTTATGGGAACAATTTCATTTTTATTTAGTGGTTTGAATCATATTGGTTTAAAATATTAAAACCTAATTCTTAATTTATTGTATATTATATTATTTATTCAAAGAAGTATTATAATAGGTAGTTCAAAGTTTGACTTTTTCTAAAACTGATTCTAAATATATTAGGTAATTAAGTAATATACATATATTAGAATATGTATATATATATCTCAAACATTAATAATAGTAATTTGTATAAAGATATAAAAATTTGTAATTTGATTTTTTTATATAAAGCTATATAAAGGACAAATGTATTAAACACACATTTGATTCAATTATTTTTAGGTGGGACATCCATTTTAATTCTAGCTTGAAAATGAAAGAATAACTAAAACGTTTAGAAAAATTAACGTGCCAGGAAAAATAAATAAATACTAAGTTATTGATTTAAGTTAGGTAAGAAAAGATGTTTTCATTTTGTAATATCTTTACTTCTAAAAATTAATTATTTAATCTCCTTTATATGTACCGATTGTACAAACCAGCAGACTCATCTTTTCTCTTCTTGAAAATTTATTACTTTTATGAAATATAATACTCTAAATGATAGAGAATAAAAACATGATTATTTATATATGATTATACTAATACATATAATAATCTTTTGAACATACACTTTTTATCTATTATTATACTAATATATTAGTATTATATTAATTCAATTTTTATAATACTAATATGTATAAATATATTTTTATAATAATATATTAGTGTTTATATATAAAATATTTTTATATATTTTGAACATAGATATATATTAGCATAATCTTTTGAACATATATAAAAACGGGAAATAGTATAAAAATGATAGACAATAAAGTGTAATTCTATATAGAGAAGTGTCTGCCTAGTTAAAATATAACACACGTGTTATATTTTATTAGAACCGAGTTGACGTTAGCCCGCACATTGTGGCGGGATGTTGATTATATATGTGTTTAATATCAATATACGAGATACAAAATTTATTAAGTCTATATTCAAAATTATATAATGAGTATCGAAACCGAAACCGGTTAACGTTGAAACGGTTTTAAATAAAAACTATATCGAGACATATATAAACACATTAAAACGGAATCTTTGGAAATTTTTATAGTATATCTAGTATTAAAAGAAAAACAATTGTTCATTACCGTCACGAAATTGTCAATCACTATGTATTCAACTTTTATAAAGATTAACGAACATAATATATTGATGACAATATTAATTAGTAAAAATTATAAAAAGTTCTAATATGAGTGTAGAATATAAATTAATGAATATTATTCTTGGGTGAGACTTTGTTAAATATGCTTGTAATATGCTATTGTAAAGCATAGTGTATTCAACGAATATAAAAAAATGTATTTGTTAAAATAAAAGTTAAAAATGAGTATTAAAAATTTAATTGTGAGAGTTAATGCTTCATAAAAACCTCGTAATATATAACATATATTTTAGTAGTAATTCCCATAATTGAAAATAGCAAATAGCATATACTCAAAAATCTATCGTGATATATTACTTGACAAAATATATAATGGTATTGTGAATTTAATACTATTTAACGACTAAAAAGTTTTATTATGTTTATCAGTTGTATTTCATATATATAAATATTAATTAGATAATGGTTATTACTTATGAATCAGGTATCAAAACTGTTACTAATGCATTTTTTTTTCTGATCTCAATATATAAAACAACTTTTTATCTCTATATATATTATTTTAATAAAAATACTTTCATAAATAATCAGTTGCTAACTAAAACAAATTTATACATAATCTTACTTTTATTTAAATATAATACTGACAAGTTTATTTATTTAATGTAAATGCTAATTTCATTGATTGGCAATATAAAAAATCTTTTATCAAATTAACTCAATTTAGTTAATAAAATATGTGAATACAATAATAACATTACCTTTTGAGACACAATTGTAACTATGATGTTAGTAATTCATGAACATTAGTTTTAGATAAACACATTTTCTCCTCTATTTTAACTAAACATATTATATTTCTTTAGCATTAACAATCATATTCACAACCTTTTTTTTTGTAAGTTGTATACATAAAGATACTATCATAATAAACATGATTACAATCAGTTTTTTTAACGGTACATTCATTTATTTATGAAGGGATGTAACTTAAGGTGGTACCTTAAGTTACTAATTGTATAAGAGTGTAATATAATACATCTGCCTAGGTAGCCTATGTGTACCTTTAATTATATTGATCAATCATACTGTGAACTCAAAACATAAAAATCATAATATGAATATTAAGATTTATCTACACAAAATAACACATAAATTGTTATATTAATTTCCTAACATAGTGTTTATGTTTTAGGCATAAAAAGAACACCTAAAGGGCCTAAACCAGTGGCTCTGATACCACCTTCTGTCACAGCCCCTGACCCCATCCTGTGAGCGGGAGCCGCGAACCAGTTAGATGGTATCGGTGTTTATTAATTTGGCAGCGGAAATTAACATCAGGACCGTAGTTAGGAAATAGTTTATTAGAGTTAAAACACCCCACTTTTATAAATAATAAATACATGGGAAAAACCCAAGTTTTATTTACAATACATTTATAGGGATAAACCCTAATTATTGAAAATATGATCTCCTTTTTATTTAGGTAACTTTTATAGCCACTTCTTTAAGCCTTCAGTGCTCTCCAGCTGGCTTCTATTAGCTTTACTTTAAGTTACCTGAAACGTGTTTTAAAAAGGTTTTATCAGCAAGAAATACTGGCAAGTGAATCCCAGTTTAATCAAAACAAGTTTTATCATTTCACAGTATTGAGAGCGATTACAATGTTTATTTCTACACAATTACTCATTCAATACTGTCAATCCTGACTGGTGGGTTATATTACACATTGGCTATCTCATTGTCCAATGGTCACGGGTTCCACATTTTGTATACAAAACCCCAACATATCGGCAGTAATTGAAGAATTACAAAGACTCAATCACTGCTATTTATAATTTAAAATAATTAAGGTTTTGTAAAAACAGTTTACAAAAAAGGAGATTACTTACATTGCTACTTTAGGTAATTCCTTTGTGTTTTCCTGGTTATAATCTATTAATTAAACAATGCACACGTGTTAGTATAATAGCCCAATTTACATTAGTTATACCCTCCCCGAGACAGAAACTCCAACGACTACGTCGGGCAGAGTCTCGACAGCCGTTACGGAGCACTAGATCAATCGGGCAGCGTATCTAATACGTAACCAGGGGTTATGATACTTACATCAAGGCAGAGCTTCGCTTTTTTAGGGGTATTATTCCCGAGAGTTTTAGCCTAGTAGAGGCTCTGAGAGAGAATAGAATTTTGAACGGTGACAGAATGAGGCCTGAGGCCCCTTTTATAGGGCTGCTCGTATGGCGGCTCGCGCCCCGCGACGATCATGGGGTCGTCCTTCGCGGCCCGCGAGGCATGTAGGTTAGGCTATAGGCTTGGCGAGTTACCCGGGTAGTCTTCACACGCGTTGGGACACGTGGCGCAAGCGGGTTCCGCCTGGTGTCACTACGTCGCGCCCCGCGACAGACCCAGGGAGATGGGTCGCGGCCCGCGAGAACCCTCAGAATTTTTTTTTATTTGATCTTTAATAATATAGAGGTTATTTGGGTTCGTTTACGCGTATCCGGTTGTATTTAGGAGCGTTTAGGATGTTTTAGAGGGTTATTATACTATTTAATAAAATATATAATGCACTAGTGTTAAGTGTAATAACCCAATTCAACTTTATCAATAAATCCGAGACAGAACCCCGATGTACTTAGTTGGGCAGAGCCTTGACATGCGTTGGTGGGTCCTAAATCAATCGGACAGGGTATCGACTCCGTGATCAGGTGTTAAAACACTTAAAACGGGGCAAAATTTTATTATTATTATAGGTGAAAAATAAAGAAAAATAGAATTCTAGAGAGAGGGAAGGTTGGCGTGAGGCGTAGAAGAAGGAAAGAATGGGCAGTTTTTGAATGATACTACCTTTGCCTATTTATACAACTTGTGGACTTGGAGTTCACGCAACCAAGAGTCCACGTACTCCTTTTTCATTGAATGTTAGATTGCATTTAAATTTTATTACTATATTTAATATATATATATATATATATATATATATATATATATTATAATTAATTTAACTACTTCACTCATTTGGCGCTTATAACTTCTAAAACATTACGTTTTATAAAATGATGAATATGCCATTAGAACGAGAATATGTTCATCTATATTTTGGCATAAGTTTCATTAAAAACGGAGTAAGTTCAAATATAACGTATTTTTATAATTTAATTATTAAACGGTTCCTACGCTCGCCCAAAATACCTCATATTTCCATCATTCAACTTACCCATGATGCATCATTTTAATAACAAAAGTTTTTATTTACTTTATTTTTATAAATAAAATTTTGGGAATTTTACACTTTCTCCTCATCAGCTTTCAATATCTCTAGAAATGAAATGAAGTTGGTGTTTAAACCTCACCGGTCTTAGAAATTGGTTTCTCTTCTTGAGGAGCGGGTACAAACATATGGGGTTTGGCTAACCCTATACGTAAACTTCATGTGGCACAAGAAACACCGAGACGTGGAACTCGGGTTTCACGATTTTAAACACACATATTACAGATGTCATATCCCTTTGGTGCCAAACGCTACATACGTCGGGTTTTATGGTTAGTTTGTTACCTTTTTTTTTCTAATACTTTACTTGTATTTTCGGTAACAGAGTAACGGGTACAAAAATGGAAATATGGTCAGATTTTTCAGTTAACATCTAGCTTTTTTGTCTTTTTCCTCCCTTCCATCTAGCTTTTTTGTCTTTTTCCTCCCTTTTCATGAAGGGCAAAATGGTTTTTTAACGTTTTATTATAACAATTTTATAAAAAAATCTGACCATTTCGCCCTTCATTAAAAGGGAGGAAAAAGAGAAAAAAGTTGGATGTTAACAGAAAAATCTGACCAGATTTTACTTTTAGATGAAAATGGCAACAAAATTGAAACCACAGAGACCCAAATTCAAAAGGTTTGAGTTTTTGACTAAAGTGACAAAAGTGATCAAACCTCAGGGACCATTTTGGTAATTACTCTTTCATTTTAAAAGAAAGTGTCTTCTGCTTCGCAACTCTCTGCAACACCGGCCGGTTTCCACCTACTTTAAGCCTAAGATCAGTGAATGGTAATGTATCGGATTTGCAATGTAGGAGCTTGGCCATATGATTGTTTCCATCCAAAGAGACCCCAACCCCATAGATAGGGGTGTTCAAAACCGGATATCCGAAATTCTCGGATACCAGATTTCACTATCCGAATCCATATTCAAAATTTCGGGTATCCGTTCGGATATCCGAATATCCGATTTTTGTTAATTTTTTATTTTTTATTATTTTTTGATATTCGAAACCGGATATTTCGGATATCCAAATATAAGTTTCAGATATTTTGGATATTTTCGGATATTTTTCGGTTAGTTCGGATATTTTTTGGATATTTTCGGATACTTCGGATATTTTCGGAAATTCAGATATCCGAAAAAAATAAAAATTAAATTTTCGTATATTTCGGGTATCCGAAATATCCGAAAATTTTTGAAATCACTATATGAATCAGAAAATTCGGATATGATCAGATATTTCGGATCAGATTTTCGGATACACGTAGTTTTGAACACCCCTACCCATAGAGACACGACTTCCTTAAGTTTATTTTTTATTTTCCTTCCAAAAACATCTCATTAGGCATCTAATGTTGATAATTTTAACGTAGTTAATTATTTCCTTTATAACTATATACCGAGTTAACTGAGTCTCGCTTATAAACCTCCACTTTTATTTCGGTTTTAATCCAACACAAAACGTGATGATTAATTACTTAATAATAATATATTAAAAATTCTTATTTTTATTTTCTTGATAAGGGTCGGTTTTACAATCCGGGTCGGATTTCGGAGGTCCGATTTTGCCGGATGTTACAACATTGATAATAGACGGTAACACCATCGTGACACTAGGTGGTTACTTGGGATCTCAACTACATTGACACCATCGGGCAGAATTGAGGACTTGGTAAGATTCAATCTCACCTTACACCCATTTTAGGGTGGGCATCCGGTGTCCACTTCCTCCTCATCAACTTTCAATATCTCTAGAAATAAAATGAAGTTGGTGTTTAAACCTCATCAAACTCACCAGTTTAAGAAATTGGTTTCTTTCCTTAAGGAGCGGGTACAAACATATGGGGTGTGGCTAACCCTGTATGTAGACTTCATGTGGCTTGAGAAACACCGAGACGTGGAACTTGGGTTTCACGATTTTAAACACACATATTACAGATGTCATATCCCTTTGGTGCCAAACGCTACATACGTTGGGTTTTATGGTTAGTTTGTTACCTTTTTTTCGAATACTTTACTTCTATTTTCGGTTTTTTAAACGTTCTTTTTTTTCACTAACAGAGTAACGGGTACAAAAATGGCAATACGGGCAGATTTTTCGGTTAACATCCAGCTTTTATGTCTTTTTCCTCCTTTTTAATGAAGGGCAAAATGGTTTTTTTAACGTTTTGTTATAACAAATTAAAAAAAAAATTGACCATTTCTCCCTTCAATTAAAGGGAGGAAAAAGAAAAAAAAAATGTTGGATATTAACTGAAAAATTTGACCAGATTTTGGTTTTGGATGAAAATGGCAACAAAATTGAAACCATAGGGATCCAAATTCAAAATGTTTGAGTTTTTGACTAAAGTGACAAAAGTGATCAAACCTCAGGGACCATTTTGGCAGTTTACTCTTTCATTTTAAAAGAAAGAGTCGTCTTCTTTGCAACTCTCTGCAACGCCGACCCCATAGACATGGGTGTTCAAAACCGGATATCCGAAATTCTTGGATACCAGATTTCACTATCCGAATCCGTATCCAAAATTTCGGATATCCGATCGGATAGCGATATTTCGGATATCCGAATATAAGTTTTCGGATATTTTCGTATATTTTTCTGTTAGTTCGGATATTTTTTGGATATTTTCGGATACTTCGGATATCCGAAAAACATAAAAATTAAATTTTCATATATTTCGGGTATCCGAAATATCCAAAAATTTTTAAAATCACTATCCGAATCCGAAAATTCGGACATGATCTGATATTTCGGATCGGATTTTCGGATACGGATAGTTTTGAACACCCCTACCATAGAGACACGACTTCCTTAAATTTATTTTTATTTTCCTTCCAAAAACATCTCATTAAGCATCTAATGTTGACTAAAATTGCCCTCAAAGAAAGAAAGCTCCCAAGTAAAGGCTTTTCTTTCTTGTTTGGTTGATTGCGTTTGAACTTGCAACACAATTCCTTTGAAGAACATGAAATGGCAAAAGAGTAAACTTGCAACGCAATTCCTTTGAAGAAACTAGCAAAAAAGTAAAATGAGTTTGGTTAGTCACATTGTCCTTCCATTTTGTATTTTTTTCCTTCTGACATCTTTGCACCTGTTGCTGTGTTCTGCTACCATTTGTTGGGTGGTTGGCCTAAAGATGTCTATGAACCTCTTCTTGTTTGGTGCTTTCTTTCTTCTTGTTTAACATAATCAACTTTATAAAAAGAACATCTCCTATTAGGTTGGTCGGCCTAAGTTGGTATAATACACCGTGGGGTATGGTGGGGCAGGGGTTGACACGTGAAGTTCGAGCCCTCCCGCTTGTGAGTGACGTGTCCGTGGGGTATGGCGGGGCGTGGCTAGCCCGCATGGCTTGGCAGGTTTATTAGAATAAAAAAACCAAAAATTAAAAAATACACACAACATATAAAAAAAAGCCTAAAATTTTATTAAATTCCTAAAAATTACAAAATTCTACAAAAAAAAAGGATTACAAAAAAAAAAAACCCTAGAGCGTTAGGTAGATTTCGAATAAGGCGAGCTTGTCAAACGGCTTCTGCTCCTTGCCCCGGAACTCGATGTTGGCCACTGCCACCCGGTCTTCGTGACTTATCTCACCGCCCGGGACGCTGTCGTAGTAGGCTTTAAAACGATCGAGCTTCGGTCGTAGCTCGCGCCATTTGTGTTGGCACGCCTTTAAATTGTGCCGGTCGTTTCCCACGTTATGCCGGTAGCTAGCAAAAGCTTCCGGCCAGTAACGGGTCTCACCGGGTTGGCGGCCCTTCATTGCGTCAACGACGCTCGTGACAAGAGCTAGCTCTTCCTCGTGTGTCCAAGAGGCCATCGATCAAGTGTGTGTGGGTAGCGGGTTCGATCAAGTGTGTTTGGGGTGGGGTAGCGGTGGACAGCCGGTGCTGGGGTTGGGGGTTATATATATAGCGATGTGGACAGTTGGGTGGGTGGGTGAACCGCTTGGCTTGGCCAAACGGTTATAATTTGAATTTTAAATGTAGCCCGCTATGACCTAGTCAACAAGCGAATAGGAGCCGGCTATGTAGGACCGCTAGGCATGCCAAACGCCCGGTCTTAAACTCCCGCCCCTTGGGTCACGCTCAAACCCAAGCCCACCCGGGTTGGTGGCTTGGGTGTTTTCAGCTAACCCACGCCCCAACCCCGCCCCATACCCCACAGTCTTATAAATGATTTTTTACACTCTAAAACGATTTAAAATTCAAAATCTTACCGGTTTAAGACTGAAAATGACTAAAATATTACATATCACTTAAAGTGTTCTTTGGTTCACAAGACATGATTGATTCAAGTTCATAATCACAAGGTGTTGTTTAAGTATAAGTTTTTATTAGACTCTATGTTAATGTGAGAAAAAAATTGTACCATGTAATCAGGGAAAAGTTTCATCTTTCACACCTAAAAATATGTGTTGTGAAGAGGTGGAATATGAAATATGATGGTGGGTTGAGATTACTCTATATGATTGGGTATTATGTTATATAATATATAAAATAAATAGATAAAAAAATGTAAAAATCCGTTCATGTAAAATAAAATAAAACTTTTATTAACTTGAATTACAAGAACAAAACAGAATTACAACTGAAATAAAATACTATTACAACTGAAAAAGGGAAAAAACAAGAACAGAAAACTCGAACAGACGAAACTGTTCTTGGCTGAGGATCGTGTTAGACACGGGTCCCTTAAAACAAATTTCGTGTCTCCCAGGAGAACACGTTTGTTTCCAGGATACAACAGCCGCAAGCAGTTGCACTGCCGGTCTTGACTCCAACCCGAAGGTGTACCTTGATAGCTTGAAAAGACAAAGAAATCTGCAGTAGAGAAGATTGTTTTGCTGTGTTTTTCGGTGTGTCTAATCTGGTGAAAGGAGCCTCCTATTTATACACCAGGTTGAACTCGAAACTGAAAATAAATTAAATGGGAGAATTAAACTGCATTAGACGTCTTTAATGCACTTTAATTTGTCATTTAATTCTTAGTCAAACGCATTAACTTTGTCAGTTTCGAATGCTGAAAACGTAACTGCACATCATTAACTGCAGCTGGAAGCTTTTCCGCGCGCGCGCGTGCAAGACACACTGATGCGCGCGCAGGTCTGCACCCTCACGCGCGGTGCGTCCACTTGGCTCACTGCCATGCGCGCGTGCGCCATACTCACTCAGGTCCATGCGCACCTGCGCGCGTGTGCCACGTCACCTGTGAGCCTCTACGAGCACGCCACACAGTGGCGCCGTTTTGGCTCACTTTGGTGCGCCGCGCACGTCACACATCAGGCCCATGCACCATGCGTACCCCGCGCGCATGATTGCCACGTCATGCGCCATCGCGCGTCGACCCACCAGGGTCATGCGCATGCACGTCACATCACCAACCTCTTGGTCCTTGCAACCCTTGTGCTTCCACCACGCGCACGTGGTCAAAAATACAAAGGCGGCTCTCGGCGATGCGAGTGTGCGAAGTGCGCCATCAAAGCGCCACATTGCGCCTCATCGCCCACGCCACGCGCGCGTGTGCGAGTGCGAGTCACCCTTCGCGAGTACACTAGTGAGTGCTTCCATGAAACAATAAGGATAGAGAGTTCCCACTTAAATACCCCTTTAAGTCCATCTCTCATCCGATGTGGGACAAGGTGCCACTTTCCCACTTTTTTCAGCATTTAAGTTTCAAACACCAAACTTTGAGCATCGATATCTCATTCATCTTAGCTCCGTTTTGGACGTGGTTTAGTTCGTTGCGAAGCCCTTCCGACATAGAACACAAACCCACAAATAAATATATAAAACCCGCTCATTTTATTATATTTATTTCTAGTCCAAAATAGGAAAAAATCATTTTCCTATATTTGTGAAAAATGCTATTTTCACAAAATTTCCAACAAAAAAAAACCCTACACCTGCGAAGCCAGTCATGCCACCGCCCTAGCGCCCTTGTTGTCCACAGTCTGGCGGCGTGTCGTGTCCCTCGTGCCTACATGGCCTCTCCCTCGCGCCCCTTTTCGTCCTACTGTCATATGGCCTTTAGCTTATACTAAAGAGATCATGTTTCATTTACATCTTTCGAATTATAACCGGTTTATAATTTTCTAACTAATACAATTTTAAAATATTTGATACATATTTATAATAAGGTTAATAAGAAATTAAATCCCCCCACTGTGCATAAAATGAGTATGGTTGTGTTAAAAGTACACTAGCCGCTAGGTAAAATAGAGTTTATAACCAAATTTTGAATGAAAAAATATTTTTTTTTAACGGCCAACAAACTCAATCCTGAGCACTTTCGGGGTACCCACTAGACAAACGGAGTACTCCGAGAGTAACCCGAGTCCATCACCAATTCCGGGGAAAACCCGGTAACCCACCCACGACGGTGAAATTACCGGTAAAACCCGTTTGCCTCAAGGATCCAACCCAGATTTTCCTGGGTCTCTTATCATTGCCCACCAGTGCCTCACTCTGCACCAAGTGAGAGTCGAACCTGTATCTCTCAAAAGAAATGTAAGCCCTCCAACACTTGATCTAGATATCATTGGCTGAAAAAATATTTATTAAATGGGCGTATTGAAATTTTCTGTAAACATCTTAAAATTTAAGAAGTACGAATATATTTGTTTATGGTACAACTAGGTTTTTACCCGGGATTGCTTCCCGGGCTCGGGAAACTTAGTTATATCAATTATTATTTGTTATTAATACGACCTCATTACATCAATCATCTCATTGGATTCAACATCAATGTTTTCACATCACCAGGTAATTAATTACCCGGGATTGCTTCCCGGGTAATTAATTAATCCAAACGTTCAACAAACAATAAATTCACAAAATGTAACTCCATATGTGATCCTTATTAATCAATAGTTACCATATTATTATAGTAAGGAACCCGTGCGATGCTGCAGAACACGCAACACACTAACACAGACACCGCTAGATAGTCCGTTAGCTAACCTTGTTAGGATCGGAGGCTTTCGTGATTGTGTTTGTTTGTATAATTTGAACAAATCAAATAGAAATGAACATAGTTTAAGTGTAGCGGAAATGAACAACAAACTTTGTAAACACAGTCAAAGAGGAAGATAGTTTTGATAAACATTTGCTTTTCATTAAGTTGAAAGATTACAAATCAAAGCAAAAGATTACAAGCATGCTTACAAACTAAACTCCCCCTCAGCCTTTTACTCCATGGTTGGTTGCACAAGATGAAAGGATTGAATTAAGAAGAACTCACTCAAGACGATCAAATGTAACAGTACAGGATACTGCTCCATTTATAGACAATCCAAACCACTGAGGCATCTCAGCTGACGTCACCATGAAACCGACGTCTAACAGCCTAACAACCTGTAACAACTGTTCCTATACAAAAACTGCTACTCTTAACCACTGATTCTACATAAAACAAGTAATATACTAAACTACTGCTATGCTCTTCCAACAGTGCTTCCCTTAAAGTTGATCAGTCTTTGAGTGGGCAGTGCTTTGTCAACAGTAGTTAGAATCAGCAGTGTTTACTTCTTCAGGGCTTTGTCAGCAGTTTAAAGGGTAGCAGCAGTTGTATACGGACAGTGGATAGAGAGCCATCACTTGTTATGATCACTTTCAAGGGAGAAGTATAGTATAAACAGCTGCTTATTATGAATCCACTGTTGTGAACCAGTTTTCGCTTTCATTATTTGTTCCTCTGGTATGGTTCAATCCCAACAATCTCCCCCTGGAACAGATAATGCCAAAACCCTTCATTATTCTGGATTTTTATTTCTCATCAAAAGTTCCCTAGCTTGTCTTTTAAATTCTTCTTCAAAGTCTTTGGAACTTGAGTCATCCTCATCCCTGCACAGTGAAAGTTCAAGGAGATCCTGCAAATCTTCAACACCAAGACCTAGTGCTTCTTTCCTTGATATGTACTTCACTTGGCCATTGGATCTGACCAAGGTCAATACGTGGGTCTTTTGATCAGACATCCACTTTAGTACTTTTGAACGCAATGGGTTTCTTGGGAGAGATTTATTTTCTGGTGAGTTTGGAGAAATTGATCTTGTGAAAAGTTGTAAACTTTCAGACATTTGTTTGAAGGCCATTTCGATGACATTATTTGCTGCAGCTGTCTCTTCTGCAGTCTCTCTTTCAATCTGCTCTTGCATCTTCTTTTGATGTAGTTCAAAGTCTGTCATGTATGAAGTATTTGGTGATGCAGGTTTGGTTAATACCTTTTTGGCAAGCTCTTGAAGCTTTGCTGATTTGTCTTCTTTTAGATCCATTTTCTTGATGGCTTCTGTGAAGTACTCAGCTCCCTTTTCTTTTTCTTCTTCACTGGTCAGCAGTTTTCCTTTTTCTTGGTTTTCCACAATGATAGGGTTATCTGCTGATGTGATCTGTGTTTTAAGAGTATCAATCTGTTGTTCTAGCTTTTTGTAGTCAGGCTTCTCAGAAGTGTCTGAGACTGTTATGCTTCTTTTCTTAAGCCTTTCATAAGCCTCGTCGGTATACTGCTTTGTCCATTTTGCTATGGCTTCAGCAGTATCCACCGCATCCACCAGCTCTTGCTTCTTTCTTTTATACTCAGATGTAAGGTCAGCAATGAGCTTTTTGTATTTGTTCCAATTTGGAGCTGTCTTCTTCTTTCTTGGATCGTTTTTAATTCTTTGAATTCTGTTTGCCTCATGTTTTAAAGCAACTATTGGCCATTCTTCAAATTGTTTTTCTTCAGCAGGATAGAATTTTTCTTTCATGATATATGCAAGATATTCTTTTCTCATTTTATTTCGTTGATCTGTCTTTTCATTGTTTAGATCTTGTGCATAGTCTTCCATCTGCTTGACCTTACTGAGCAAGAATTCCAATTTTTCATATATGGCTTCGTCACTTTGACCTTCACATTCAACTTTTGCTCTTATTTTAGCCTGCCTTGCTTTAAGCTTGAGATATTCATCCATATCTTCTGGGACTATGAAGCCTATGGGATAAGGGAATCTTCTTGTTGAAGGATCATCCTTGGTGTAGAATTGTCTCATCTCATTTTTTACAGCTTCCAGTTCCAGTGGATATTTTGCAGCATTAGGATCATGTTTGTCTTCATCTGGCTGAGTTATTTTTCTTTTTCTGGAGTAAATTTTATTCAGTGAAGGAGTGCGTTTGGGTGATTTGTTGAGTGGAGTGAAGATGGTTTGAAGTGAAGTGAGGGTAGTGGTGAATGGTGGCTGACTAACAGTTGTTGAAACAACTGGTGTTTCAACTACTGTTGCCATTACAACAGATGATGAAACATCTGATGTCTTCTGCTTTTTCGCAGGAGGTGATGGTGGTGATGTGACATTGATGAGAGCAGTGGTGGATGACTGGCAAACAGCTGTTGAAACAACTGGTGTTTCAACCTCTGTTGTCATTACAACTACTGATGTGTCAGTAGATGTCTTCTGCTTTTGAGCAGGTGGTAATTTGATGGATGGTGTTGTACTTTTAGGTTCTGGTAGGGCAATGGTTGTAGTGTGTGTTGTAGTGGTGTGTGTTGAAGAGATGGCAGATGTTTGGTTAGTAGTTTTTGAAACTACTGCCATATCAACAGTTTGAATGGAAGTTTGAGTTTTTGTGGTTTGAGGTTTGGAGCCTTTGGGAGGTGGTTTAGATGTCTGTTTTTCTTGCTCAGGTTCAACACACAAGCCATGTTCTATTCCCTTCTTCTTCAACTGCTTCATTATCTCCCCCTTTTTGGCATTATCTGCAGGGGGGTTATCAAAGAATATTAGAGTGGAAGGAGCTTTGATAGTGGTGTTTTGGATACTGGCCTTTATAGCCTTGATGTCTGCTTGAGTATCTTTGAACCTAGACTCCAACATGTTTGTCAGCATTTGTACATGTATTGCATGCTGGTGATCAGCCGCTTATTTTTGTTTTTGGAGCAGGGGTTGGAATACACTACATAGCTCATTTGCAGCAAGTGCAGGTTGTGCAGGTGCTTGAGCTGGAACAGCAGTGGATTGTGCTTTTTGAGCTTTCAACAGCTGTTGCACCATATCCTTTATTTCAGCAACTGATGTTTCAAGTTTTTCAACTCTGCCCGTCAATTCCTGATATTTTGAATGATAATCCAATTTAATGGAATCATCTGTTTCCCCACCAGCAGTGGTTGTACCAATGTATGACTTAGGACATGAAGCCCAGAAATCATCCATTGATGCCCCTTGTTCTTGGTACTGGGGACTTCTTTCTTCAGCACTTGATAACCTTTCAATGGTACCAGTGGTTAAAACAAACTCACTGGTGGTTACCAGAGGTGCTATAGAAGAAATTTTCTTCAAGGGAGTCTTACTAATGAAACAACTGTCCAAATGTAGATCTGTTGATCCATCACTTGTAGTTGCTGCTCCACTTGAACTACCACCAAGAGTTACTTGTAACTCAAGGGGTGTAACCTCCTCAGTTGCTGCTGGGATAGCAGAGGTAAAATCATCAGACCTAGTCACTTGTAGGAGTATGCTCTCAGTGATAGGTAATTGAGAGGAAATAGTTTGTGTCTGAGCTATGTTAACTGCATGCAACAAAGGTATCATGCATTGTGGTAATATGAGGAGTGAGGATAAGGGTGTTGAAAGAGACATGTCCTTGGGATCAGGACTGTGGAAGATGGATCCGAGTGAATCCAGAGCTTCATAATGTGGAGTCCCTGTGTTTACAACCTGATCCTTTTGTGAGAATGCAGGAGGAGTTTGAGGTAAAGGTGGAGATCTTTCTACCATCTGCTGTGAGGAAGTAGCAGCAGTGGTTTTTGGTGACATTTGTGTTGTCACTGGCAGTGGCTCTGGGATCTCATCTTCCAGAGTTGCCTTTGATTTGGGTTTTGAGGGCTTTCTGGAGATTTTCTTTTTGGTCCTTTTGGTAATGGCAGGTGTGGGTTTCAAAGCAGTGGTTGTGCTGCTATGATCACCTGTAGCAGTGGGCTCAACAGTAGATGCCTGAGGAGCAGTGGTAGCTGCTAAATTTTGCTCAGGCACCTCTGCTTTTGTTTTTATAGGTGCCATCATTCTAGAAAATGTTTCAGTTGTCAAACCACTTATTTTAAAAGATGCACCTTGTTTTTGTAAATTTTCATTTTCTTTTCCAAATTTTCTTTGAAATAGTAGCTTAGAAACCTTGGAAAGAGTAAAAATGATTTGCTGTCAACATTCTTTACTAAGTCATTAAAGATCTCCTGGGAATAGTTATAATTTTCATTATTCAAAATAGCATAACCCAGACATTGGATCTTCAATGGTATTTCGTTAAAACCAGTTGTTTTATTTGAAACACACATCAAAAGTGTGTGGAATAAAAACCTAGGTGCAGAAGGGAAGAAACCCTTTTGTAAGGTATCCCTTTTTGGTTGTTCTGCATACCCCCTTTTCAAGAAATCAGTTTTCAAGTCGGTTTTAGAAAAAGAAGTTTTACCTTTCTGATTATCGAGTTTAAAGACTTCTGAGATTGATTGTGGAGTAATCTGAATTACTTTTCCCTGTATAGAAGAATTGATGGCTATGACGATGTCTCCTTGTTTTTCAACGATAGCATTTTTCCAGAACTCTCTTTGAGTTTGTTGGAAAATGGGAGAATCTGCTGTAAGCAAAGTTTTGTACTTTGATGCAGATATGGTGTCGATGATGGAATCAAAGGTGTGGTTGATGGTGAGTTTTGTGAGTAGACCCAAGTAATTGTGAGAGGATTTGTAAGGAATTTCAATGGGTTCACCTGCCGTTTGAGAGACCTCTTTGGAAGATGTTGATGATTTTGACTTTGATTTTGATTTAGATTTCGTCATTTTGATGAAGAAGACGAAGAATGGTTCGAAATGGAAGGCTGGAAACTGCTTTGAGAATTCAATTCCACAGTGTAAACCCTGTTTCGGGGTTTTGATCAGGCTTTTATTTAGGGAAAAAGTAAGTGCTGATGTGGCAGCGGTTACAAAGATCCGAGGGCTAAAAACTGACCACGTGTGAACCGCTGATGAAAAAACCAATGATTGTAAATTTCAGTGCATGTCAATAATAAAAAGGGGAGCAGTGACTATTTTTTAACTATCAGTGGATACCCAATAAAATGTAACACAGATGTTTGGTCAGTCAGTGGTCAACATGAAAAATGAAGAAACAGAGGCTGGCCTTCAGCAGTGGATAACATTTAACAATCACATGTTTGCGCTTAAACAAATGTTTGACATTAAAAACTGTTTGCAAGAAAAGACCAATTTGAAGAATCCTATACCCAAACAATCAAAATGAGGAGCTTAATAATCATCCAAGTGTACTTCACTTTTATTCAGTGGATGTCAACCTCCAAAATGTGAGCAGTAGTTGTTTTTTATCTAACAGTGGATAGATATTGATTTAATTTGCAACAAATAGTCATCAAGAATATTTTTTATTTTGTAATTTAACTTGCCATTTTATCATTAAAACAATGTTTTAAATTAAATACTGTTAAACATCTAATCTGGTCATAAACAAAATTTTGAAATTAAATAAATATTCGACCTGAAACATCTGTTTGAACATAAACAGATGTTTGAAATTAAATAAATACTGTTAACATAAACAGAGATTTAATATTAACAGTTTAGACATATAAATACTGTTAACAAAAACAAAGATAGAATATCTACTGTTGATGATGAGCCACTTTTGTTGTTGGGCAATGGTTAATCTTTGAGTTTGTATAGGTTTGTCTTGAGAGATAAAGTATAGAGAACCAATGTTTGTCCTAAACACTGTTACATAAGAAAAACTGATACATAAATACTAAAGTTGAATCCGCTGTAGAAGCTGTTATAACTACACCATAAGTGCTAGTCTTTAACAGGACTTTGCCTTCAACAGTGCATAGCCCTCATGAGACAATAAGCCCATCAGTCTTTATATGGAGCAGGAATTAATTATAACAGTCCTTAGCATGATCAGCTGTTATAACCACACCACCCTTTCAGAGTTGGACCATTTAACAAATCTTTGACACTATTAATCCTCTGTTGACTTACCAAACAGATCTTCAGACACAATTCAACATCAACATAATCTAAATATTGCTGAAACAATAAATAATAAGTAAAAATAAAACACAACAAAGATTCATAAAATTATATTTAATCATTTATTCAGGACCTTAAAACTAAAAGTCCAATAATTACATGACATACTAAACAATATTCAAGTTCAAATCTAAGAATAACAGCAAGAACTAATAAACTTTAGTTTCCACTACATCTATTGCTGAACCTCTTGATGTATGTCCTTCAGCATCGCCATAAACTGCACGTCTCTATCACCACACTCCATATTACTGACAACACAAATAAGAATAAGAAACTAATCTAAAATTCAAACGTGTCTTTTTCATTTTTATTGCACATCTGAGTTTTCACGAGCTTTGGACGAATGTATACTTTCTTTAAAAGAAGAAAATCTTCCTGGAGCAAGAAAACGTGACTTTGGATTTAACGGAAATAAAAAAAAATGGCACATGTAACTTTAAAGTTGCATCTCTGTCATCAAAAAAGGTAACACATGCAACTTTTCACGATGTTGCAACAATGATACTGCAGCATCGATATTGAAAGGTTGATGTGGGATGCGAATTTACATTGAAACAACGATGTTGGAACAATGATACAGGAACGATAACATGTAAACATTATCAACAAACATTCGTACAAAGAAGTGTAATGGGAAATTAGCTGCTAAATCACAAGAAAGATGCATTTGAGAGAGAAAGATACGGTCACATATATGAGCGAGCGAGATTTGAATGTGAAACCAGATAATTGTATCTTATTTATAGAATAATAAAAATATATATGGTTTGAAATTTGAATTTCAAAATTACTAATATTAATTAGTAATTACTGATTTGATTTGAAAGCAATTGTTATGATGTTTTTTAGGAACTGAAATATGCAAAGTAGGAAAAAAAAGAGAACGTCAATTTTAAATTACCTTTTACATATTTTTTATTTCAAAATTTCAAAATTACTGAGAGATAATAACCGTCAGTTTGAAATTCTAGTTTTGCATATTTCAAAAGTCCAAAGCTCAAGAAATTACAATTAATTATTATTGATTAGATTTGCAACAAATAGTCAAAAAGTATTTTTTTTATTTTTTAATTTAACATTAAGGATAAAAATATATATGGTTTGAATTTTGAATTTCAAAATTACTGATATTATTAGTAATTACTGATTTGATTTGACCGCAATTGTGATGATGTTTATTGGGAACTGAAAGGTAAGTAGTGTATATCTTTATATCCCTCCTTATTAAAGTAAATAAATATTAGTAATGATATGCAAAGTAGGAAAAAAAAAAGAGAACGTCAATTCTAAATTGCCATCTTGCATAAATTTAATTTCAAAATTTCAAAATTACTGATATTATCAGTGATCTGATTTGAAAGCAATTGTGATGTTGACTTTTCTAATTTTTATTTTAACTTTAATTAAGAGATAATAACCGTCAGTTTGAAATTCATATTTTGCATATTTTAAAAGTCCAAAGCTGAAGAAATTACCATTATAACTATGATAGAATTTGAGTTAATGCATGTTGAATTTGAGTTTTCTTTATCAAATAGATGTAGTAATGTGATTGTTATTGATCCAAAGAATTCCTTTTTCACAGCTTTCAAATTTTTTTTCCAGGTTTTAACCTTGATAAATTAAGAAAACAGAGGTCACATGTATCATATGCATCAATATCTGCAATTGGTATGTTTTTTTTTTTGCTTCAAAATCCTCTATTTCATGATTAAATTATGAAATGTTTGTGATTCTTATGGTTTTTTTATTTGTTTAGAAAATAGGTAGGAGTTACTCTCGACACATGGAAGATGAGTATCAGAAGTTTATCCGGAGAATGAACCCGCCTCGAGTCGTAATCGACAAGGAATCGTGTAAAAACGAGACCAGTGTGTTACATCGGTCTTGGTCCGGGTCAGGTTCTGAGGCGCTCATTAAAGTGTAATCGGATGGGGTTTGTCGTTGGTACCGGAGAAAACATTTGGGCTGGGTTTGTATTACAGATCAATCACAACTAAGAACTTCATTACGCCTGTCAAAAGACATTTAGAGGATAACCAGAAGGCTTCACCTTTGGTAAGTGGTGTGATTAACTCGATTAAAATAGGTTTGGATGAAATGAGTCTTTTCTAAAATGGGTCTTTTTCAAAATTGGTTTAATTTACTCAATTAAAAATTAAAACTATTCATAAATTTTATGCTTGTATTTTCTTTTTTATTTCAAGATACTTTTCTATTACTACTATTAGTGTTCGGATCTTATTAGGTTGTTAATGTTGATTATGATTATGTCGTTTTATAGCTATTTGGTTATCTTCTAGATCAGAATGATTGGGATGCTCTTCTTAACAAGGATCAGGTACTTCCATATGTTTATTTCTCTTATGTTAATTCGTTATCGTTATTTCATATGTCTGGTAATATTTAGAGGTGGAAAAATGTGAGTATCGGTAACGGGTCAAAATAGGTGATTTCTTACAGGTTGAAACAGATCAGGTTGGTTTGCTTTGGACCCAAAACACTTATCTTTTAGAATTTCTGTAAACGGGTTATGTTATTTGTGATACTCATTACAGATAACACATAACTTGAATTGACCTGTTCATAAGTAAACGGGTCAAAACTGCCACTTCTAACTATACTTGACGTATTTTTATATCTTTGTTTTATGTCTCGGGAATTAACTACATTTTGTATGTGTTTATGGGATATTTTGATAGCTCAAGATTGAACGAGAAGCTGGGAGAGTGTTTGCCGGTTGGAAAGAGGGGAAGATCTTCTTTCCCCCAACTTACAAATACTCCTACAATTCAGATTTGTATGCTGGTGATACGACAAAATTGAAGAGCAAAAGGCAAGTATGCATGTACTGTTCAACCTAACAGGGGTTTCCATTAACTATTGACCAAATTGCAAACAGATGTTAAAACCACTGTTTGTTATTGTACTTCTTTACAAAATTACATAGAATTCAAGAAAACGAAACAAACACTTAAAGAACTATAATTTAACACATAATCTAATCGGGCAAAGCAATCTATTATCTAAGAATTCACTGATTCTTACAACATGAAACAAAATCATAATGAAATACTAAAGTTACATAAGAACCACTGATAATTAAATACTAAATTTGAATCCGTTGTAGATGCTGAACCACTGCTGATACTAAACAGTCGTTTTCCTTTGATTAATCAAACTCTAGGTACATAAAGTGCAAACAGTCGTTTTCCTGAACAGATGTTTAAGTTAATAACATCTACTATTCAACCAAACAGGGGTTTCCATTAACTATTGAGCAAATTGCAAACAGATGTTAAAACCATTGTTTGTTATTGTACTTCTTTACAAAATTACATAGAATTCAAGAAAACGAAACAATCACTTAAAGAACTATAATTTAACACATAATCTAATCCGGCAAAGCAATATATTATCTGAGAATTCACTGATTCTTACAACACGAAACAAACTCATAATGAAATACTAAAGTTACATAAGAACCACTGATAATTAAATACTAAATTTGAATCCGTTGTAGATGCTGAACCACTGCTGATACTAAACAGTCGTTTTCCTTTGATTAATCAAACTCTAGGTACATAAAGTGCTTGTCTTTAACATGACCTTGTCTTCAATAGTGGATAGGCCTCATCAGTCTTTGTTCATAAAGAGCTCCTTTAAAACAAACTTTATGCTTCTTTTAATACAAAAAAGGTAGGAAACACCATTACTCTAGACTCTCTAGTAACATAAAATCTTATCTTACAACAATAGCAGATCCTTTCTTGCGTTTAGTAGGAACTACTGTGGGTTCTCCATCATCATCTTCTGCACAAGTCAATTATAATCATCATCATCATTTAGACAGAAGCAAAAATTATTTTAACTATAAATTTAATAATCTTTCTTTGTGTTTAATTAAACTTTATGCTTCTTTGAATACAAACCTATAATAACCCGCAGCAGATTGTATGAATTTCAAACAACTGTGATTAGACTGAAATATAAACCGAGAATTAGAGTATATCACTTCAAAATAAAAAACTCAAAATTGAAAATCAGAGTAGCAAAAAACACATACTTTAAACGATGTTGGAACAATAATACTGGAAACAACCGTGGAACAATCATCATCATTATATGAGAATACCCTTAATTTATGGAACCTGTAGAATGAAATGCTCCATTGTTGGGTTATTAACTTTCAACCTCACTTTCCCTAAATTTATCAATTATAATTTTCAACAGGATGTAATACAATCATTACCTTAATTAAGATATCTTCAACTGCAAACAACAATAACAAACAACATCAAACAATAATAGCAAACAACATTAGACAATAATAGCAAACAACATCAAACACCTGATGTTGAATCCACTGTAGATGCTGAACCACTGCTGTTACAAACAGATAATACCTCGAGAACTGGAAATGAAACTCTAATTTCAGAAAGAATAATGGCTGAACATACTCAAACATCAATAATCAACAGATTTTATACTCATATCATCACCATCTAGAAAAAAAAACGCTAATTTCAAAACATATTCAAACATACCAGCTTATGGCAGAAATCTATCCGCAGCTAAGCGGATTTCAACTTTGATGACAACAACCCTGGAACCATATGATTAGATTACGAGTAGAAATTAGGATTAGTGTAAATAAGAGGAAATCATGAAAGTATTTCAACTAAAAAAAAGAATAAACCTTTTGATGAAGTAATCGATGAACAAAAGAAGATTTTATGGTGGCGTCTGAAGAAGATTATGGTTTGGATGGAAAGAATTATCTCAATAATTTGCAGGGTTTGTGAAATTTGAATTTGAATCGCCTGAATATAGAGAGAGAAAGAACCCAAGGTTTGTAAACAAAGATTAGAAGTGAGAAGAGAGATTATATAAGGAAAATGGGATGGCACTGTTGGGCGGGAAAAGAGAACTGAGGATGCCCTAATCAAGTGACACGTGGCCCAAATAACTTTCATTTATTATATATAATAGATATACACATATTTGCCCCTTCAATACTTACGATTTTAGCTCTTAACTTCTATTCATGTATTCCTCAATTTTAAATTTCTTTGTTTTCTTTTATATATTTGAATATATTATGTTTAAAAAAATTCTGAACATACCGTGACGACTTACTCATTTTTGTCGACGTGTCGATGTAAATTTTATTTAATATTGAGATGTGAATTATAATGTACAAGTCATTGACTTCATGTATTAATGTACTAATCATTTTTGCATAAGATTATTTGACTTTTAAAATAACTTGAAAACCAGAAGGGTGTTTATGAAAATTATGCTTTGAGTTTTAGTTCAATGGTTTAATCTTTTGGGATGTTAAAAACCCCTCCAATTCTATTACAATTTTTTAAAGGCTCCAATTCTATTGTTAATTCCCTCCAAATTTTTTTTGAAAGGCTACAATTCTATTATCAATCCCCCTATGTATGGCCTCAATCAGTTTTATTTAACACTACTTAAAAAAATTAAAGAGTAGTTATAATTTCTCCCCTCACACACTAGCATTATATTACTCTTTTAATTTAGTTTGTTGAATAATAAAGCATTAATATAAATTTACAATGTTCTATATTTTTTTAATAAAATGATAATCGATCATTTATTATTTAACTTGTGTACATGGTTATTTTAACTAAAAGATTTTTTAAAGGACAAATGAATTTTATTGCCACTAAAGAAATGATAAATTAGAGAACTTAGACCAAAAAAATTAGTTGATACATAGTCACCTCACAAAAGAAATTGTTTATTAATTATGTTTAATGTTTAATCAGATAAATTAAAATTTAATGTTGTATAAAAGCCATGCATGTAAACCAGAGTATAATTGTCATAAAACTGAATTGTGATTGGTGTGATTATAGTCAAAACTAATTAGTATCAGAGTATAACGTATTTTTTTTGAAAAGTAACTTTCACTAACAAACAAACCGACCTAAGCCGGGCCGACAAACACAACGACTATACAATTACATATTTACAAAAGAGCAGCACTCCCCCAGGAAATAACGTATGATGAAATTAGAAAACCCTTAAAAATATTCAACCCATTTTCTCATGTTATGGGCAGGGGCGGATCTACCATGGGCCAAGGGGTGGCATCCGCTACCGCTTGGCCGGAAAATTTTTGACGTTTTTAGTGTAAATTTTTGAAAAGTTTGACGTTTTTTCGATTTCGTTACCGCTTATTTGATAAAACGTTACCGCTTGGTCGGAATCCTAGATCCGCCACTGGTTATGGGAAGTTAATCTATGCAGTTAAACATAACATTTCAACCCACTTTCCCATATATGTTATAGAAAGTTAATCTAGGAAGTTAAATGATAGTGGCTCCTAAATTTTAGGAAGGTTTTTCTTTCTTGAGTTTTATTTGTTACCAGAATATCTATCATATGAATCTTCTTTGTGCACTTTTCATATTATCACATATCCAACGGTATGTATATCTTATTGTCATGGGCGGTGATGAGGGTGTTCGGGGAGGACCACGACACAGGGCCCGTGATTTCGAGGGGCACGTGTTTTTTATAAAAAAATCCGATATATATGTTAATTGTTTTTAAATAGTATACCTATACCAACTCCAAAATATGCCTATTTACAAAACAATTTTTATGGTTTGGAAGTTAGCCTATTGGCATTAGCTTTAGTGAACCCGATACTCATTTGATTTAAAATTAAATAATAATAATAATAAAACATTACGAAATGACACATTTTTTCGAGCTCGAACAAGGTACATGAATTCTCAAAGACGCCCTGCTTATTGTTTTCTAATTCATATGTTGCATCCGTCCAAATATTTATTATCGGAACACATTCTAATGTTTGCATAATATTGAATAGTGATAACCTTGTGGAGATGGAGATGATAGAGTTTTAACAAGAATTTCAAGAATTAATCTTAACATACAAGGTACATACTTGCCGATTCCATAGTTATATACTTGAATTTCTGTTCAAATTACGATAAGCAGATGAAAACATAGAAGACAAATCACTATTTCAAATATTCCAATTAGCTGATATGAACAAACTACCCGGACCGAATGGTAAAATACCACTTGCCTTGCGATGCAACTTTTGAAATCAGTGGATGTTAAAATATTATTTAACTAAGGTTAATGGGCAGTTGCGGCCATTATTGAAACGATGGATGAGAAAATATTAGTTCACACACTTTGAAATCAGTTGATGCGATTCAACTAAAATAAATGGATTGGAAAATATTTGTTCACACACTTTGGTCACTTTTACTCACTTGTTCATTTTTTCTTTTATACAGAAATTAGAAAGTTGTTATGGATTAGACAAAGAGGAAAATGAAAGGTGTGTCAGGTTTCTACGCTAAATATTAAAAATGATAAAACACATGTAACTAAGATAGTTAACATTATTTTTTTTATCAGTCACCAAACCTTCTCCGGTAGATACAATAGTGAAAGAAAAACAAAAACTCCTTTTATAATAGTCTAAATGATGAAGAATAGGGGGGGGGGGGGGGGGGGGGGGGGGATCATCACAATGCAAGTGGTTGATAACTTGATTTTTATTTTAAAGTGTTTTGTTTATGACTGTTGTTTTTCGTATTTGTGTGTACGCTTATTGAGATGCAACAATTGTTTTCATACATCATTGATACTTTTTATGTAATTATTTTTTAATTGACATGTGTAAGGTTAATGGCAATGTTGCGATTTAAGTGAAGCTTCGAGTAAAAGGCTGTTATTATCCCATTACACTTATTTAGTTATTTTGTTTTTTTTTTCATTGTTATTTTTATTTGATTAATTATTTTTTTTTTTCGTTTTAGTTTACTATTTTTTTTTGTTATTTTTACCTGACTAAAATAATGAAAATGTCTCATATTTAAATTTAGTGCCATTTTTAAACATGTGTAAAAAGGGGGTGTGTAAAAAGTGCCATTTGAACTTTAACCACGATTGTAGATTAACACTGCTTTTATAACCATATCTTATTATTAGATCTTTAAATCATATTTACAAATCTGGAAATCATATTCAAGAAAACCAAAAACAATAATGACCTAATTAACAATTAAGAAACCAATCTGTAAATCATATTTCTTCCCTTGTATGGACCGAGGATCCTTTTTTAAGGATAGGTAGAAACGTCAATATATCGTGGAGGTGATGTCACGACTCATGATAAGCCCCACGAGTTAATGGATAGTGGTAGTGGCGTAGCTATCATCATATCCTTGGTTAGTGAATTATAAAGAAACTAAAAATTTCATAAATAAATTTAGCTGAAGACGTTCTAAAAAGGTTAAATAAAGTGTCTCATGGGGACCAAAGTTGCCATGCGTGTGATTGCCATATGCGTCCAAAAACTCAATATAAACATGGAATAAAATGTCATTCATAGAGTAATCAAATTTAATCATTGTTTCATGTAGAACATTAAGCTTTATATTGTTTCATGCGTGAGATAAGCGAAATCGATATTAAACTTTGTTATAAACTTATAATTTGATACTTCTGTTGTTTAATTAAATTAACCAGATCACAATAAATATTTACAAATAATGGCCACTTTAATTACATATACAAGAAAAAAAAAATCACAAAGCTAACCATTTTTCTCATTGCTTAATAAATGACTTTAAGTAGATATGCAAGAAAAAAAATCACAAAGCTAACCATTTTTCTCATTGTTTAATAAATGATTGCCTTTAGTTGAAATGTAGAAAACATCCATAGACCTACATTTGCTATGTATCATCATAGATTTCATGTATACTAATCATACATCATGCATTTCATATATGCTAATCATAATTAAAAAAACCGTATATATTACACTGTATATTGAGTTTAAACATTATGGTTTACCAAGCAACATCAAACTTATTATTCTAAATTAAGGCTTATTAACCATTACTATTTTCTGAGTTTATATTTTAGTTTTCTCAAATTACCCATTTTGAACGAACCGTTTAAATTTTGACATATATATAGGTAGTAATAGGTTGGCAACTTGGCATGTTATATAAACACTTCATTCCTACTCCACTATGGTGGCCAAAAGAAAGGAAAAACGTGTGGCTAATGTCTTTGGGTTAAATCATGCATCACCACTCCACTCATGACCCTTTTTCACATATTCACCTACATCAATTCAATACAAACATGGATTCATACATTGAAGATCTTATAGCATAATGAAACTGAGTAGGTGTAACCCTTGGAGAACTTTTAGAGTCTGCTTATCCATAATTTAGGTCGGATCGATCAACAATTGTGTCTTTTTAAATGATAGATAATATTGTACGTCCATAGCATTATAGTCTAGTGTTATCTTGAGAGTGAGATAATGTTAAGAGATCATTAGGCTCTGGATTCGATTCCCTGACTCCCACAAGGAGGTTTTCCTATATTTATTGGGTTTCGTCTTAAATTGGTTTCTTATTGTAAGTTAGTGGTTTCTTATTTACATTAAGGGTAAAAATGACATTCTATCAACTAAGGGGCTGTTTGGCTAAGCTTATTTTTTTGACTTATTTACTTATTTGCTTTTTGAAAAGTTAAAAGGTGTTTGGATTAGCTTATTATGTGAGAGGAATAAGTAAATAAGTCATTCCATTATGACTTATTTGCTTTTCAAATAAGCAAATAAGTAAATAAGTCAAAACAATAAGCTTAGCCAAACAGCCCCTAAAAGTTGCGTTAATTCTGCATATCTAAGTAATTCCCATTTTCTAACATCAAAATGTTTACGTATACATCTTGTCTTCCTCTAACTTGGTCTCAATTAATTAGTTTCACTTTTGTGTATGTTACACTCTAAATTTTCTTGATATCTATGAAGATTGGGAGAACCTACCACCAATGGCAGAGATATGTTTATATAAATCATTGTTACAAAATAGTTACATGAGATATAATTATTTACATAACCAACACTAAACTATTTGCATAGGTAGTTTAGCTAGAATATCTACCGTTAAAAGGAATGACGGTGGACCTAAGCGAAGCATTGCACGAAAATAGTCAAAACAAGCCCTGGGAAGACTTTTAGTAAAAATATCTGCCGCTTAAAGCTTGGTTGGAACAAACTTAATGTACAACTTCCTTGAAGAAACAGGCTCCCGAATGAAATGATAATCCAAATCGATAGTTTATGCTTTTGTGAGACAATATTTTGAATCATAAGAAGGCACTTTTATTGTCACATAAAAGTGTAGTTCGGTCAGGTGAAATGTAAGGCCCTAATACGTATTTGACAAAAAGTCGCAGCGGAAATTCGTGCCATAAAATTTCTTTTATTACAAACGTCTTGACTTACTTGAAAGTTCGTTTTAATATGTATCTTTTACAAAAATAAAGTATAAGTCCTGTTTACTAAAGTACATACTCAATTATTCCCGTACAATCTATCTTGTGACTCGATCCTTGATCTCTATTACTCGTGATAACTGCCCGTGATTCGAACAACCTGCACTCACCACATACATTCATAACATTAGTACACAATACATAAACAAGATTCAATCTCGTACACTTCCCATTTCGTTATCTTTCTAACTTTAAACATTTCATCTGCGTATCCATATCCTGATGAGGCTTCAATAATGTACCTGCATTACTTTTCATTCTCAAGGCACACCATTAATAACGTATTACTCGACGTATCTAAATCATGCATACATACATTCTTACGTGCATACATACACATCTACATACGTACATACCTTCCTATATCTCTACATACATGCATACACTCATACGTGCCTTCATATATACTTAAATACACGTCTACATATGTACATACACTCTTACGTACACTATCAAGATGTTACATGCCTCTTATATATCCATACATTAATTACATGGTACATAGACTTATATTTATATCCCATAAACGTCAAAGGAACGATCAAAATCATGTTTGGGAGGCCCGTCGTGGTCCACGGATAGCAAACCAAAGCCTACTACTCCCAAATCAACTTAGATAACAAATTTCAGGTTTTTGAACATGGGGAGGTCGTCGGCGACGGCCCTAGGGGCTTCGGCGACGGCCCTTGCAAGTGGCCGTAGCCCAAAACTTTCGTAGACAGCCAAATAACCCGTCAGCCAAAAACTGACTTTCTAAAGCCCGTCGGCGACGCCCTCTAGAAAATGCATTTTTCTGCAGCTCCGTTTCATCGTCTATATGCACTAAAACACGCATAACTTTTGAACCGTTTCCCCGTTTAACCTCCCGTTTCTTCCTACATGCTTGTAAATTCACATTCTATCATATGAACTTGAAATCCAACATCCGGTTTAAGGAAAATATTCACTTAAGGCTCTCGGCTTTATATACCCGCTTTCACTTATTCGACCCGTTCATGATTTCGTCAAACTACTCATTTGTTTTAACCCAAAACTTACATAAACGTTATAACTATAATACTTTTACATTATCCGGGGTTCGTACTTGGGATTTATTCACTCGATACCCGGTACGCGTTAAACTTATTCATGTCATTCATTTATACGAAAGCAAACTTTGTTAATACAATTTCAAATGCGAAATTGTTTGTCTATTAACCATGACTCACAACTGAGTCTTTAGACTATTAATCTATGTCTCTGATTCTTGATTAACGTACTTATGTACAATTCTACCCATACCCAGTTATAGTACCGTAATCAATTACTTATACAACCCTTCCGGTATAGTAATAAAACCACATTTTTGACCCATTCGGCCTACTTAACGTAAATCATCAATTTCATACAACCCTTCTTATTTGACTTCAATTATCATGCCTAATTAACTAGAACATAACCTTACTTAACAAACTAAGAAGTGATTCGGAAATCACTTACCTTGTGCATCTGTGTCCGTATCCACTTCCTTGTCTCCTCTTGACCCGTTAGCCTTTCATGCTTGAGTCCATGCTAATATGATTCCTATCCTTTCAAGTCATCACAATCACATCATGGTTAGCATAAATGCTCATTCATACTAACATTCGTTTCTTTCCATTCATACATTACTTGACTTTTTATTAACCGAATACCACATACATAAGGCATAAACTAAAAGTCACATTGGCCAATATTCACGCAACTCAATTATCATCATACACAACACGTAGATCATCTACTACGATACACATGACTTCTCTACTATTACAATCACGTCCGAAGGGCTAACATGCTATACATTCATTGTTGACTTTTAGGAAGTCAAATGTCCTATATACACACTTTCAACTTATGAACATGTATCCATCTTAATAGGGTAGACAATAATATTACATTATACGCATTACACACTCGTATTGTATGACATCTGCAACTACATGATCACTTACTTATATACACATACTCATATACATACATAATCCATTCCATCCACGCTTGCATTCTGATATTTACATCTACATAGTGAGTTACTAACTCATCATTTCACCAATCCAAATCATTTTCATCATATGCATATGAAATCAAGATGATCACACATTAGACAATACTCATGCACTTCATCAAACACATGGCGTGCATAACATTAATAAAGCATAATGTACAAGTATCATATGCACATCTTCCCTAGTTCATATCAAGATCATCAAGTTTTCATACAACATTCATTCATAATTAATTCTCATCCAACAAATACTCATTGTAAGTAACTTCATACATGATTATAACACTAATTTGCACATAATTCGTCTCTTACACTACATAATTCGTCTCTTACACTACACAAAGGTGTTACCCCAAGTGGGTTTTCACTTTTAATCATCAATTCACCCAATTTCAAGCATAAATCATGTTCTATGGTAAGATCCTAACTCAAAATTACTACATTCTTCATATGAACTCATGATTGGGTCAAAACCCACTTTCTACAAATCACCAAATCAGAAATTTCGACTTACCACTCGTTAGATAAGCATATATGATCACTTATTCGGGCACATGCATAAGATTGGCATCAATTTCATCCTTCGATTTGATAATTTTGCAGATTTTTGTCTTAGTTAGGTTTGGTTCTCCTTCCCTCTTTCTCTTCTACGCACACACATACACACACTGACCTGCACTTTGTGTTTTATTTGTTTTAAAATAAACTTTCATTCACTTATGCACATTTAGTCCCTCTAGTTTCAACTGTTGTTTATTAACACAAAATCTTTCATTCCTTCTACACTAACATCACATTTCTTTAACTTATTTAGTCAACTAAAGTTATGACATTACATACTTAGAACATTTAGGTAAAATAAATAAATTGATTATTTTTGGGGTGTTACAAGTCTACCCCCCTTAAAAGAAGGTTTAGTCCCCGAAACCTTTTTCGTTCCTACTTTTACCTTTCTATCGTACTCATTCAATGGGCACACTATAACATAATTCATTCGGGGTCTTTGCAAAAATCTTAATCATGAATAAATATAAGCGTACGCATTGCTCCTATCTTCTTAAATTAGTAATTTACTTTCATAATCACACAAGCGTTAGGGTCTGATCCAGAGCTCTTATTAGTGTCTTTTACTTTATAATGCTAGCTCCTAGCGCTTACCATCACTAGCGTTTTATTCATCGAATTTATTCCAATTGTATAAAATTACAAATCGTGCAAACCCAAGTCTATGGCTTGTTTCTAACTTCCTATTTAAGCATATTACATTCATATATTCACTAATCGAAATAAATCGATTTATTTCATACTACTCATACATCATATGCTATCTTTCATTTTGTTCACTATGAGCCATTCTAAACATTTCATTACTATCATTACTTCCGATTACCTTTAAGCTCATAGGAGGGGTCAATATATTACCATATGCATACTATAATCATTCAAGGATTTATTATTACAACTAAAATCACCCTTCTTAAATTTAATTATCCGTACTTAAATCACGAAGACTAAGCATTATTTCCATGGTTACTATTGTTATTTATGCCATGCGTATCTTTTCTACAATGTCTTGTTCAAACGAACATGGCCAACAAGCCGAGCATCAAAGTTAGCATTTCTTAACGATACTTGCCGTCTCTTATATTCTATCAGAATTTTCACAGTTACGAGCATTCAAGTTCAATACTACCCGACGATCATTACGAACATTTTGAAATTCACTCCACATTTTGCATTACGGTTTGTATATATACATTCTATTCTGACACATCCATCTCTAGTCGAGTCATAACTTCCTTTTAAAGTTACAACCCTTTTTATACATACCTGACGGAAGTAGATTCCATTGATTCGTTATCCTTATCTTACGATGATCATTCTTTTCCGATTGGTGACATTACGTGTCCATCCATCAAGCTCACCTATGAGTACAAAACTTAACATATCAAAACATTAACTACCGAGTTCAAACGGCGATCGCCATCTGACCCGTATGACCCATTTATCCTTTCGACCATTCTTGCATGCAACGCATTTGCATAAATATATTCATATATATATATATATGAATATATTTAAACATAATTTGAATCATATCACTTAAGGAATATTTACTTGTTTGGTCCGTAATTACTTACACATTCGGATATTTTCATTCCTATCATTCTTTTGTTCATTTGCTTTACATTTACTTATATGACTTGTTTAACGCATACATGATCAAGCTATCGACTTCTTCTTATGTAGACTAGTTCCGTCTTTTATATCTTAAATCTGTTTCGCAGATTCGAACACATTATTCATACCTTTCGTACCTTCTATGTTTTGAATCCGTCTCGCGGATTCAAACATTGCATTCACATCTTTCATTCTTTGAATCCGTCTCGCGGATTCAAACATTGCATTCATGCCTTTCATTCCTTTAATTCGTCTCGCGGATTCAAGCATTGCATTCATATCTTTCATTCTTTGAATCCGTCTCGCGGATTTAAACATTTCATTCATACATTGTTGATCCGTACTTTCTTACGGATTCAACATTCTTCATTCTTATCATTCGCACTTTTCACTCTTACGCAGTAATCTCAATTTCCCGATAGTCTTACTACCCATTTCACCCATACGCCCACCTGCTACCCAATTCTAACAGACATACCTGTAACAATTATCGCGGTCTCACGAACGTCATACGTTTCTTGTGTACTGGACAGGTGCACAATGTCACACCCCAACCTATGGCGGAAACATCGGGATGAGACGAACAAATTGCTCAAAACATCATAACACTATGTGACAATATTTAATTAAATTCAAATTTCATTTCAAGAACTAAATTGTCATACAACATGTAAAATGGAAATACAACATTGTTCAAATTCAAATCAACAAAAGATAAATAGATTTAAGGTGTGTATCTAGTCCACCCTAAACTTGTTTCATCATTCATCCTTACTTCAATAATCAACCTGCAACATGTATTAAAATAGAGTTTCAATGCAAAGGCAATGAGCGAGTATACAAGTTTGTTTACATAGCATAATAGAATAAAAGCTCAAATCCAACATGATTCATAATATGTGATTACTAGTATGCAATTTTGGCGTACAATATGATCAAACCCTAGAACACAACGCATAAAATAGCCTAATCCCAATCGTTCAGCGGGGTGGTAACTTAACAATACCCAAATAGAATAGCAGGCGGGGCGTTAATCCTATAGCGCTATAATTGTTAAGGTGGGCGAGCAAAGTCAATGAGCATATAACGTTCCAAATCGTTCATAGAGCATACAAGAATAGCAAGTAAGTCACATTAGTTTCACGCTTCGTTCAAAGGATTGAGTATGTTTAGTTCAAAAGTATTTGCATAATTATACATGTTGCATCCCAAAGTATAAAAGGGAAAAAGGGATCGAGTATACTCACGGTGGTTGCAAGCTTTCCTACTTAAAATCCCGCGAGCGAGTTTGGTGGAAGGATTAAGTTGGAGCACCTAGTCCTTCTACACGAGGAAACATAGGTGTGTGAGTTTGGCGTTCAACGGAAGATTATAAATTTGGAGTTTTAACATGACATAAAGTAGAATAAAATATGATACGAAAAATAATCATCTTTAACTTAGTAACCCTTGTATGACACTATGTAACCAATATGGTTAAAATGCTTTCATGGGTAATACGCCCATTAGAATCATACTTGGTGTTTTAGGTTTTAGATGATATTCTACTACTTTAACATGTAAACACAAGTTCAACATTAAAGGTTCGAATGAATATATATAGTTTCTAGGTTATGTATTACATATTACTTAGTCCAATAATTCATGTAGGAGGTAGAAGATTAAGATCTTCATTTAGGCACCTCGAGTTATTCATGGATGTCATGTATGGGGTAGGAAGACAAGCTTCCATTTAGGAACCCCTTAAATGTTCACCACTTCACTTGATCTAAAGACAACCAAGGAGGGTCAAGAACTAGGATTAATACAAGTATGTAAATAATCTAAACTAAAAGAAATCATCAAATCATGTGAGGATTTTATGTTGGAACAACCCAAGTTGTTCCACAATCACTCATTCATCAAAGTCTAAGCTTGACATGACTTGTGGGTTGAATACCCTAACAAAACAGAAAGTTTATGAGGTTTAATCCTCTGATTTAAGTGTCTCAACCATGTTTTTAAGCTTAACCAACCATAAGAGAGGTTGTAAGCATTAGGACATTGGTGTGAGATGTGTTAGACACAAGTTGGATGAAGTTTAAACAAGTTTGAACAAAACAGAAAGTTCTTGGACCATTTCAGGGCAATTCCAGGTCTGATTTCTCCAAGGAGAAGTCAAGGAATCAAACCCCATGATTATCCAAGCAAGTAGGAAGAAGAATCAAGTAATTTCGTTAAGAAATGAGCAAGTTATACTCACTTTTGTGCAAGAGTATGAATCTGTCCGAAAATGCAGATTCTTGCTAGAACTTGAGAGTGTTTAGGAGAGATTTGAGAGTGTTGAAAGTGTCCAAGTGCTTGGAGGACCTTGGGTACTTATATGGGAGTGATTAGGGTTGTTTTGGGGGGATAATTGTGGCTAAAACTCGGTTTAAACATTGATATCCCGCTCAAAATTGAATCTGGTCGCGATCTAAGATGTTTTCTGCAGACCTGATGCCCATGCGGGCCGCGTAAGGGGACATGGTAAGTCCACGCAGGCCGCGCGCCTTTAAGGTTCCGGATATAAGTTTCAACTATTACAATTTGGCCCCCAGACTTGTTATTTTGATGTTTTTAGGTCTTTTAGGGACTATAAATGCCACAAAGACATAGTTTAAGATGAATCCAAATATGAGAAATATATCCCAAGTATAATTAAGCGTATGAGTATCAAAATCAAGTGTCGTTCACGTTCAAGACACGTTTGATGCATAAGTTTAGATCAATTACAAATTTGGCACATAGTTTCCAAGAATAACAATTAAACATCAATTGATTCACCAATTCGAACATACGAGCATATATGAGGTGTGTATAACATATTTGTAACAAAATACGAGTTTCGTTAATGATCCAAGTCTCGGTTTTACAACGATTCCAAAGGAGAAACGGTTACGAGAATACAAAGTTTCCAAAAATAGAAATACGAACAAAACTTTCTATAAATGGAAATTACAAAAGAGCCAGGCGTTACAGTCTCCCCTCCTTTAGGAAATTTCGTCCCGAAATTTAGGAAGACGTAGGGAAAAGGTGATGATATTTCTTCTTCATCTCGCTCTTGAGTTCCCAAGGAAATTCAGCGCCACGTTTACCTTCCCATCGAACCTTGACGATAGGAATTTTACTACGCCTCAATAACTTGACTCCTTGATCCATAATTTCGACGGGTTTCTCCACAATATGCAAAGTGTCATTTATTTGGAGATCTTCGAGAGGGACTTGAAGTCCTTCTTCAGCGTGACACTTCTTTAGATTTGAGACATGAAACGTTGGATGAACGTTGTTGAGTTCCTGAGGTAAATCGAGTCGATAAGCCACCGCACCAATCCTCTCGATTACCTTGAAAGGACCAACATAGCGTGGGGCAAGCTTTCCCTTTTTACCAAAACGAACCACTCCTTTCCAAGGAGATACTTTGAGTAGAACATGATCCCCAACGTTGAGTTGCATCGGCTTGCGCCCCTTATCATCATAGACCTTTTGACGATTTCGGGCCTTGAGTAGATTATCACGGATTTGGTGAATCTTATCCGTTGCTTCTTGTATGATTTCAGGGCCGGTAAAATGTTTGTCACCAATCTCGTGCCAGTTTAAAGGAGATCGGCATTTGCGACCATATAATGCCTCGAATGGAGCCATTTTAATACTGGAGTGGTAGCTATTGTTGTACGAGAACTCGATCAAAGGTAAATGCACATCCCAACTACCACCAAAGTCGATGACACAAGAACGGAGCATGTCCTCTAGGGTTTGGATAGTACGTTCAGTCTGTCCATCCGTTTGAGGATGAAAAGTCGTACTGAGATTCAAATGAGTACCCATAGTGGACTGAAAGGTTTGCCAGAGACGTGAAGTAAATCGACCATCGCGGTCAGAAATGATGTCGAGGGGAATACCATGATGTCGTATGACCTCATCGGTATAAATGCGAGCAAGTCGTTCAACCTTGAAATCTTCGCGAATAGGAATGAATTGAGCGGACTTGGTCAAACGATCGATGATCACCCAAATGCTATCGTGACCAGAAGATGTACGAGGGAGTTTAGTGATGAAGTCCATCGCGATGCTATCCCATTTCCAAACGGGGATTTCGGGTTGTTCGAGTAGACCAGAAGGTCGTTGATGCTCGGCTTTGACTTTTGAACACGTAAGACACTTAGAGACGTAGACGGCTATGTCTTTTTAATACCAGGCCACCAATAGGATGTACGTAGATCATGATACATCTTGTCGGCACCAGGATGAATTGAGTACTTGGATTTGTGTGCCTCGTTCATGATGAAGTCTCGAAGTTCTTCGCGATCAGGGATCCAGGCACGATTGTCGAGGTATAGGATACCATCGGCCTTGGAGACGAGATCGTGTTCTTTAGCGCCTCGTATCTCAATATGGAAGTTACCTTCGTTAATAGAGGCGTATTGAGCTTCGCGAATGCGGCGTGGAAGATCGTTCACAAGTTGGAAACAACGAATACCCTTCATATGTGTTTTGCGACTAAGGGCGTCAGCTACTACATTCGCTTTACCTGGATGGTATTTGATTTCGCAGTCATAGTCGTTTAACAGTTCCACCCAACGACTTTGGCGCATGTTCAGTTCCTTTTGGTCGAAAATGTGTTGAAGGCTCTTGTGGTCAGTGAAAACCTCACACTTAGTACCATAAAGGTAGTGTCGCCAAATTTTCAACGCAAAAACAACTGCGCCAAGTTCAAGGTCGTGGGTAGTATAGTTTTTCTCATGTATCTTGAGTTGACGAGATGCATAAGCGATGACCTTGCCTCGTTTCATGAGAACGCAACCAAGACCACGGTTCGATGCATCGCAATACACTACGAAATCATCATTTCCATCAGGAAGAGTAAGAATAGGAGCATTGCAAAGCAAGTCCTTGAGGGTCTGAAAGGATTCCTCTTGCTCAGGACCCCAAGCAAAAGGTTTCTCCTTTTGGGTCAATGAGGTGAGAGGAACGGCGATTTTTTAAAAATTCGAGATGAATCGACGGTAATAACCTGCCAATCCTAAGAAAGAACGGATTTCGGAAGGAGATTTAGGCGCGGTCCAATTCTTTACAGCCTCGATCTTTGCATGGTCGACGTGGATTCCTTTTTCACTAACAACGTGTCCAAGGAATTGGACTTCTTTAATCCAAAACTCGCATTTAGAGAACTTAGCGTATAAGCGTTCAACACGTAAGAGCTCGAGTATAAGACGAAGATGACGTTCATGATCGGCTCGAGATTTAGAATAAATGAGGATATCATCAATGAAGACGATCATGAAACGATCCAAATAGGGCTTACAAACACGATTCATTAGATCCATGAACACAGCGGGTGCGTTGGTCAAACCAAAAGGCATAACCACGAACTCGTAATGTCCATAGCGAGTGCTAAAAGCGGTTTTGGGTACGTCCTCTTCGAGGACCCGAAGTTGGTGATAACCAGAATGAAGATCGATTTTGGAGAAACAAGTAGCGCCTTGAAGTTGGTCAAAGAGATCGTCGATACGCGGAAGAGGGTAACGATTCTTGACAGTGAGTTTGTTGAGCTCGCGATAATCGATGCACATACGGAAAGAGCCGTCTTTCTTTTTAACGAAAAGCACAGGTGCACCCCAAGGTGAGGTACTTGGACGAATGAAGCCTTTATCGAGGAGTTCTTGGAGCTGCGTAGATAATTCTTGCATCTCAGAAGGTGCAAGACGATAAGGATCTTTGGCAACGGGAGTCGCACCAGGTACAAGGTCAATACGAAAGTCAACGGATCGAGGTGGAGGAGGACCAGGTAAATCTTCAGGAAAGACGTCAGGGAAGTCGCGCACCACTGGAACATCACTTAAACTCTTTCCCTTGCCCTTTTCTTCCACAACGTGGGCTAAAAAGGCAAAGTACTATTTGCGTAAGTATTTTTCGCTTGTGTGCAGGACATCAACTTCAGTCCCTTTGAAGGCCGGTCTCCATAGACGTGTAAAACATCACCAGAAGGAAGGGGTAAACGAACGTATTTCTCGTGACAAGCGATTTCAGCATGGTTCTTTTGAAGCCAATCCATGCCTATGATGACGTTGAAGCTACCCAGTTGCATGGGTATGAGATCGATAGGGAAGACGTGTTCGTTAAGAGTAAGACGACAATCACGAAGAACGGAATCGACTAAGATGGACTTGCCATTGGCGACTTCAACGGAAAACGACTTAGGTAGTTTAGAGCGTGTGCAATTTAACAACGATTCGAATTCTAAGGACACAAAGCTTTTGTCCGCACCAGTATCAAATAGTATCGAAGCATAAAGATGGTTAACAAGAAACGTACCGTTAACGACATTATTGTCGTTGCACGCTTGATTCGCGTTCAGATTGAAACAGCGTCCACGAGGAGGTTGTAGTTGCTCTTGGTTCCATAGTGGGCATTGAGGACGAAGATGATTGGCGTCTCCACAATTGAAACAAGCTCTAGCGGGTCTTGCGTTTTGAGGAGGGGGTGGAGCTTGTTGCGCTTGTTGAGCTGGTGGGGCTTGTTGTGCTTGCTGAGCTGGTGGGGCTTGTTGTTGTTGGTAGCGACAAAAGGCGATGTCATGTCCATAACGGTTACAATTTCCACAAAGACGACACCTGGCGTTGACGGGATGGTGACGGTTACAAGTGGCACACTTGGGGTGAATCCCAATGTATGACCTTTGGGTGTTATCAGGAGCAACAGGGTTTGGGTTAACGGGTGGCACAATCGCATTGCAAACAGGGTTCGATTGCTTTCGCTTCTTCCCCCTATTGCCACTCGACTGTTGGGTGATTTGGTTGGCTGGCTTGAAAGAAGCGGGGTTTGCGGCTTGTTGATCGCGTACACGGTTGTTGTTCAGGGAAGCGGCCAAACGATAAACAGCTTCGATATTGTCGAGTTTGGCAGCCTCGATCGTGTCGTGCATAGCAGAGGGTAACCCATTGATATACTTCCGTATCTTGCGGTCGGTGGTCATAACAAGGTAAGGAACTATGAAGCTAAGTTGTTTAAAACGGGTGGTGTAGGCTAGGTTTTCATCCCCCACTTGCTTTAGTGCCCAAAACTCTTCCTCCAACTTTTGTTGCTCATGCGGAGGACAAAACTCGTCCATCATTAGGGCCTTAACTTCTTCCCACTCCAACGCATATGCTAGTTCGTTCGAACGAATGTTCCTTTCGTTCGCCCACCATTCAAGAGCTCGGGCTTGGAATACCCCAGTCGCACTACGCGTTCTGAGCTCTTTGGGGCAATCACTGTTGATGAACGTGACCTCCATGCTATCAAACCACTCGAGCATGGCGGTCACCCCATCATTGCCGGTGAATGGCTTGGGATTGCACGATGAAAAGTGCTTGGAGTTGAACGAAGCGGGCTTGCGTACTTCGACCTTAGAGTCGACGGAAGAGTGAGGAGTTTCAGAAGCTCGAATCTCGGAAATGACCTTTGGAACGACGCGTGCAAATTGATCGGCCATGAAAGCCATCTTCTTCTTCGTAGCACGGGACTTTGACTTCTTCGACGAGTTGGAGTGACGAGAAGACATCTAGGATTCAAAAGGACGAATAAGTGAGACTTGATCATGATGTTTGTTTAAGAAAAAAATTGTTTGCATAAATTGATTCACATAGCATAAAGTGTCGCATGGCATAAAAGGTTCAAATTGGTTCACATAACATAAAGAGTTTAGATGTCACATAGAGCATAGTCATGAGTCCAACATAGCATAACATGGATAAATGAAAGCTTTGTAAATTTAGTTTGTTCACGAGGGATTATTATTGTTTGTGATTGCGATAACGTGCGACATGATTAAAACGAAATTTTGAAATGAACGATCGTTCAAATATAAAATCACACATAAATTGAGATACATAAAAGAGAGGCTCAATAAAACATTGGATTGTTTCGGGTAGAGAAACATCGACTATTCCAAAGTGGGTCGAAAGTTCTTTCGAATTAGAGAAAACGTGCCTTGGCCTATAGGTAAGATACTCTCGTCGAGGAGCGATTAACGGTATCTTACCCTTCTGGTTACTACACATCTCTAATTGATTGAAACAATCGGGACTTTGGCGAGATTGAAAATCAAGGAATGGGACTTAATCAACGAGATGCGGGTTTCACCCCTAACTTGACGATTTCGTACCCTAAATGTGGTTGGTACTTGTCGGGTCAAAATAAAATTTTGACACTATGACAAGGGTCCACTAGAGTGGAAATGGAAATTACCATTAAGTTGTGGATTTCACTCCTAGCTTAATGGTGTAATTTCGTGCAAAAAGAAATAGTTTAAGGTAGAATGAGAGTCGTTTACCAAATTGTGGGTTTCACGCCTATTTTGGTAAAGTTGTCTCGTTTGTGTTACAAGAGTATACAAATAAACAAAAGTGTATTCATGTTAACCTTAGGAAAGGCATATAAATTTAATCATCAAGGAGTGTAGCTAGGAAGCATGCATGGTAGAGTACAAAAAGTTTTAAACAACACATAAGAGGCGAAATTCCTAAAACTATAGATTAGGGCAAAAGCATGGCAATTTTCCTAATTCCCTATAGTTATGGCTCTAATACCAATCTGTCACACCCCAACCGATGGCGGAAACATCGGGATGAGACGAACAAATTGCTCAAAACATCATAACACTATGTGACAATATTTAATTAAATTCAAATTTCATTTCAAGAACTAAATTGTCATACAACATGTAAAATGGAAATACAACATTGTTCAAATTCAAATCAACAAAAGATAAATCGATTTAAGGTGTGTATCTAGTCCACCCTAAACTTGTTTCATCATTCATCCATACTTCAATAATCAACCTGCAACATGTATTAAAATAGAGTTTCAATGCAAAGGCAATGAGCGAGTATACAAGTTTGTTTACATAGCATAATAGAATAAAAGCTCAAATCCAACATGATTCATAATATGTGATTACTAGTATGCAATTTTGGCGTACAATATGATCAAACCCTAGAACACAACGCATAAAATAGCCTAATCCCAATCGTTCAGCGCTATAATTGTTAAGGTGGTAACTTAACAAGAATAGCAATAATTGTTAAGGTGGGGCGTTAATCCTATAGAATAGCAGCCGGGGCGTTAATCCTATAGCACTATAATTGTTAAGGTGGGCGTAATTATACATGTTGCATCCCAAAGTATAAAAGGGAAAAAGGGATCGAGTATACTCACGGTGGTTGCAAGCTTTCCTACTTGAAATCCCGCGAGCGAGTTTGGTGGAAGGATTAAGTTGGAGCACCTAGTCCTTCTACACGAGGAAACATAGGTGTGTGAGTTTGGCGTTCAACGGAAGATTATAAATTTGGAGTTTTAACATGACATAAAGTAGAATAAAATATGATACGAAAAATAATCATCTTTAACTTAGTAACCCTTGTATGACACTATGTAACCAATATGGTTAAAATGCTTTCATGGGTAATACGCCCATTAGAATCATACTTGGTGTTTTAGGTTTTAGATGATATTCTACTACTTTAACATGTAAACACAAGTTCAACATTAAAGGTTCGAATGAATATATATAGTTTCTAGGTTATGTATTACATATTACTTAGTCCAATAATTCATGTAGGAGGTAGAAGATTAAGATCTTCATTTAGGCACCTCGAGTTATTCATGGATGTCATGTATGGGGTAGGAAGACAAGCTTCCATTTAGGAACCCCTTGAATGTTCACCACTTCACTTGATGTAAAGACAACCAAGGAGGGTCAAGAACTAGGATTAATACAAGTATGTAAATAATCTAAACTAAAAGAAATCATCAAATCATGTGAGGATTTTATGTTGGAACAACCCAAGTTGTTCCACAATCACTCATTCATCAAAGTCTAAGCTTGACATGACTTGTGGGTTGAATACCCTAACAAAACAGAAAGTTTATGAGGTTTAATCCTCTGATTTAAGTGTCTCAACCATGTTTTTAAGCTTAACCAACCATAAGAGAGGTTGTAAGCATTAGGACATTGGCGTGAGATGTGTTAGACACAAGTTGGATGAAGTTTAAACAAGGTTGAACAAAACAGAAAGTTCTTGGACCATTTCAGGGCAATTCCAGGTCTGATTTCTCCAAGGAGAAGTCAAGGAATCAAACCCCATGATTATCCAAGCAAGTAGGAAGAAGAATCAAGTAATTTCGTTAAGAAATGAGCAAGTTATACTCACTTTTGTGCAAGAGTATGAATCTGTCCGAAAATGCAGATTCTTGCTAGAACTTGAGAGTGTTTAGGAGAGATTTGAGAGTGTTGAAAGTGTCCAAGTGCTTGGAGGACCTTGGGTACTTATAGGGGAGTGATTAGGGTTGTTTTGGGGGGATAATTGTGGCTAAAACTCGGTTTAAACATTGATATCCCGCTCAAAATTGAATCTGGTCGCGATCTAAGATGTTTTCTGCAGACCTGATGCCCATGCGGGCCGCGTAAGGGGACATGGTAAGTCCACGCGGGCCGCGCGCCTTCAAGTTTCCGGATATAAGTTTCAACTATTACAATTTGGCCCCCAGACTTGTTATTTTGATGTTTTTAGGTATTTTAGGGACTATAAATGCCACAAAGACATAGTTTAAGATGAATCCAAGTATGAGAAATATATCCAAAGTATAATTAAGCGTATGAGTATCAAAATCAAGTGTCGTTCACGTTCAAGACACGTTTGATGCATAAGTTTAGATCAATTACAAATTTGGCACACAGTTTCCAAGAATAACAATTAAACATCAATTGATTCACCAATTCGAACATACGAGCATATATGAGGTGTGTATAACATATTTGTAACAAAATACGAGTTTCGTTAATGATCCAAGTCTCGGTTTTACAACGATTCCAAAGGAGAAACGGTTACGAGAATACAAAGTTTCCAAAAATAGAAATACGAACAAAACTTTCTATAAATGGAAATTACAAAAAAGCCGGGCGTTACACACAATCCGCGTACTAGTTTCGTGTCTTCGCGTAATCGCCACATTATGTCCGAAGAGTTAAGTTTCGGCATGTGTTACATTTTTAAAACTTCTTTACCATGTTGTTATTATATTCATTTATTTTTTTTTCACTTGCTTAATTATACCATTTCATACATCCACGCGTTGAGTTTACGTACCAGGGGTCAATTCGTCTTATTACTTGCCTTGATGCCGGTCCTAGACCGCATTCACGGATCCTCCCTTCCGAACAATTGTGCTTACCCTTCACATAACATACTATTAGTTCCCTTCAAATACATAATCTGATACATACTTACCTTTGCTTCTACCTTTAGATCTTGATCGAGTCTCGGATTGTACGGGTTTCTTGTTACAAGAGCACACAGGTTTGAGTTCAAGTATTCATCTCCTCATACTTGATTTCACTCAACCCATGGCTCTGATACCAACTTGTAAGGCCCTAATACGTATTTGACAAAAAGTCGCAGCGGAAATTCGTGCCATAAAATTTCTTTCATTACAAACGTCTTGACTTACTTGAAAGTTCGTTTTAATATGTATCTTTTACAAAAATAAAGTATAAGTCCTGTTTACTAAAGTAAATACTCAATTATTCCCGTACAATCTATCTTGTGACTCGATCATTGATCTCTATTCCTCGTGATAACTGCCCGTGATTCAAACAACCTGCACTCACCACATACATTCATAACATTAGTACACAATACATAAAGAAGATTCAATCTCTTACACTTCCCATTTCGTTATCTTTCTAACTTTAAGCATTTCATCTGCGTATCCATATCCTGATGAGGCTTCAATAATGTACCTGCATTACTTTTCATTCTCAAGGCACACCATTAATAACGTATTACTCGACGTATCTAAATCATGCATACATACATTCTTACGTGCACACATACACATCTACATACGTACATACCTTCCTATATCTCTACATACATGCATACACTCATACGTGCCTTCATATATACTTAAATACACGTCTACATATGTACATACACTCTTACGTACACTATCAAGATCTTACATGCCTCTTATATATCCATACATTAATTACATGGTACATAGACTTAGATTTATATCCCATAAACGTCAAAGGAACGATCAAAATCATGTTTGGGAGGCCCGCCGTGGTCCACGGATAGCAAACCGAAGCCTACTACTCCCAAATCAACTTAGATAACAAATTTCAGGTTTTTGAACATGGGGAGGCCGTCGGCGACGGCCCTTGCAAGTGCCCGTAGCCCAAAACTTCCGTAGACAGACAAATAACCCGTCAGCCAAAAACTGACTTTCTAGAGCTCGTCGGCGACGCCCCTAAGGTCGTCGGCGACACCCCTAAGGCCGTCGGTGACGCCCTCTAGAAAATGCATTTTCCTGCAGCTCCGTTTCGTCGTCCGTACGCACTAAAACGCGCATAACTTTTGAACCGTTTACCCGTTTAACCTCCCGTTTCTTCCTACATGCTTGTAAATTCACATTCTATCATATGAACTTGAAATCCAACATGCGGTTTAAGGAAAATATTCACTTAAGGCTCTCGGCTTTATATACCCGCTTTCACTTATTCGACCCGTTCATGTTTTCGTCAAACTACTCATTTGTTTTAACCCAAAACTTACATAAACGTTATAACTATAATACTTTTACATTATCCGGGGTTTGTACTTGGGATTTATTCACTCGATACCCGGTATACGTTAAACCTATTCATGTCATTCATTTATACGAAAGCAAACTTTGTTAATACAATTTCAAATGCGAAATTGTTTGTCTATTAACCATGACTCACAACCGAGTCTTTAGACTATTAATCCACGTCTCCGATTCTTGATTAACGTACTTATGTACAATTCTACCCATACCCGGTTATAGTACCGTAATCAATTACTTATACAACCCTTCCGGTATAGTAATAAAACCACATTTTTGACCCATTCGGCCTACTTAACGTAAATCATCAATTTCATACAACCCTTCTTATTTGGCTTCAATTATCATGCCTAATTAACTAGAACATAACCTTACTTAACAAACTAAGAAGTGATTCGGAAATCACTTACCTTGTGCATCCGAGTCCGTATCCACTTCCTTGTCTCCTCTTGACCTGTTAGCCTTTCTTGCTTGAGTCCATGCTAATGTGATTGCTATCCTTTCAAGTCATCACAATCACATCATGGTTAGCATACGTGCTCATTCATACTAACATTCGTTTCTTTCCATTCATACATTACTTGACTTTTTATTAACCAAATACCACATACATAAGGCATAGACTAAAAGTCACCTTGGTCCATATTCACGCAACTCAATTATCATCATACACGACACGTAGATCATCTACTACGATACACATGACTTCTCTACTATTACAATCATGTCCGAAGGGCTAACATGCTATACATTCATTGTTGACTTTTAGGAAGTCAAATGTCCTATTTACACACTTTCAACTTATGAACATGTATCCATCTTAATAGGGTAGACCATAATATTACATTATACGCATTACACACTCGTATTGTATGACATCTGCAACTACATGATCACTTACTTATATACATGCATAATCCATTCCATCCACGCTTGCATTCTCATATTTACATCTACATACTGAGTTACTAACTCATCATTTCACCAATCCAAATCATTTTCATCATATGCATATGAAATCATGATGATCACACATTAGACAATACTCATGCATTTCATCAAACACATGGCGTGCATAACATTAATAAAGCATAATGTACAAGTATCATATGCACATCTTCCCTTGTTCATATCAAGATCATCAAGTTTTCATAAAACATTCATTCATAATTAATTCTCATCCAACAAATACTCATTGTAAGTAACTTCATACATGATTATGACACTAATTTGCACATAATTCGTCTCTTACACTACACAAAGGCGTTACCCCAAGTGGGTTTTCACTTTTAATCATCAATTCACCCAATTTCAAGCATAAATCATGTTCTATGGTAAGATCCTAACTCAAAATTACTACATTCTTCATATGAACTCATGATTGGGTCAAAACCCACTTTCTACAAATCACCAAATCAGAAATTTCGACTTACCACTCGTTAGACAAGCATAGATGATCACTTATTCGGGCACATGCATAAGATTGGCATCAATTTCATCCTTCGATTTGATAATTTTGCAGATTTTTGTTTTAGTTAGGTTTGGTTCTCCTTCCCTCTTTCTCTTCTACGCACACACATACACACACAGACCTGCACTTTGTGTTTTATTTGTTTTAAAATAAACTTTCATTCACTTATGCACATTTAGTCCCTCTAGTTTCAACTGTTGTTTATTAACACAAAATCTTTCATTCCTTCTACACTAACATCACATTTCTTTAACTTATTTAGTCAACTAAAGTTATGGCATTGCATACTTAGAACATTTAGGTAAAATAAATAAATTGATTATTTTTGGGGTGTTACATGAAAATGCATGAGGCTCTTGCAACAAGTGCGTAGTCCATACAATTTATGTGACGGTGTTAGCCATGGCTCGATGTTTTGTGGACATTTTATGTTTTATCGACATATCTTATGTACATTGAAAATTTAGAGTAGTAACATGCAGTCCGATCTATTTATTTTCAAATTAAGAAGGTTGTGTTTGTGTTAACTCATGAATACGAGAGTCTTGTTCGAGTTTATGTGTTTTTCTTGATTTTAGGGTTTGTTTAAATTTTCCAAGTTGCTATCAACTATCCGAAGGGTTAGTATATCATTGGTTGGTGATAATAGAATAAACACCAAACATGAGTTTTTAAGATGCCAAAATCAACAATAGAATTGTGTTTTGACCAACTGCAAACCGAGTCAGACTCAACACAGATTATAAATTCTTAAACGGATAACAGTTTTTAGAATCCGTTTCAAAATTATCACAAAACTACACATGATGGTAGAAAATGTGTCTCATCTCGACCTATGATTTTATGTGGTCAATAAAAGTGTGACAATACACTAACTAGGAATGTTTTTTACAAAGAGGTTTTTTGTAGTTTGCCTTTGATGAAAAGATAAGATACTATTTGATTGTTGTTTGTGCTCTTGGTAGCAAGGGATGAGCAATGCTCTAGCTTATGCATGGTCTAATACAGAGCTGACTATTTATGGAATTTTAGTCATAAGCTCTACAAATGGAGTTGCATACATTTTTGTTTTGATTTTATCAATGGAATCCAACCAAAAGCTCACAGTGAAGACAAATTCTGAAGACTGAAGTCTATAATTGTTAGAAACAAAGTCAAAGACTACAAAAGTCAAAATTGATGGCTGACTCATGAACCTTGCAACTAACATTTGGATAGAAAAAAGGTGTACAAAAGGCTTTAGAATATCAACCAATTGAACGGTCATAATCATCTCACAAACATATCCCCCTAAGATCGCAAGTGGGCTTTTGACCACTTAACAACTAGATCGCAAGTCCCTTTCATTATCAAGTAGTTGTCCACTGGTGCACAAATATGGTTAACAAAGTCAAAAACCGGGTATGGAACCGAGGACCTGGAGAGGAAGTGATCGTGTTTTTTGGGCTCCTGGTTTTGTTCGGTTTGGGTCGGGTTGGGTATAACCTTGTGGGAAGCAGTTCGTCCTAATCATACGTTATGGAACCGTATGTAACCGGCGGGTAGGGTCAGGTATGAAACCAGATATACCATACCCGCTTGTTTATATAACCCGATTTTGAGTTTTTTGTCCGGTCATGTTACAATCCCGGTTTTTTTCCGCATCTTTTGCCCATCGCCCTTTGCTTTATAAATAAAAAAAGATGCAGGTAGGACTAGAGGTGCACAGAAAAACCGTACTCGGAACCGGTTTTTTTAATACCCGGGTATTCTATACCCGAAACCGAAACCGAAACCGACCCTACCCTTAAGGTATAGATAGGGTATGCATTTTGATCTCAATACCTGGAACCGGAACTGAAACCGATCATATCCGAAACTGGACAAGAACCGGAAGCGGAACTGATTATACCCGGCTATACCTGATACATGATTTTAATATCAATCATTTAAATTTATGTTAGTGCATTTATTTTGATTTTTTTACATACGATCTGTATTTAATAATAATAATAATAAACAATAAGACAAGAAAATAGGGTAGTAAAAACGCAATAGAGTATTAAAAAACTCTAAAAATTAGGTACTAAAAGACATGGAAATAGAGTAAAGAAAAACCCGAAAAAAATGTATTTTGATACCCAGTTTCTTAAGATGGGAACTGAACCCTACCCGCACTCGGACACATAGGGTATGATTTTTTTGTTAAATTACCGGAACCAGAACCGAACAAGTTATAGCAATAACCTGTTCTAACCCTTAAAACAAGAAATCAAAACCGGTTATTAAAAATATCTGGTTTGTGCACCTCTAAGTAGGACTGGATTCAACGAGCTAGACTTACTTAGGCAGTTAGGCCCAGTACTAGACGTTCAGCCCAATTTAAAAGTTAGGCCGTGGGGTATGGGGCGGGGGTTTGGGCGTGGGTTGGGGTAAAACGCCCAAGTGACCACCCCGGGTGGGCTTGGGTTGGGGCGTGGGTTGGGGTAAAACGCCCAAGTGACCACCCCGGGTGGGCTTGGGTTGGGGCGTGGCCCCTTGGGGCTTGGCTTTCAAGCCGGGCGTGGGGCGGGGGAGCAAGGTGAGTTGGCGGATTGTGATTGGTCCATTAAAAGTAGCCGTTGGCTAGCCGTTGGGGTAGCCGTTGGGGGCTACTTTTAAAAAAAAAATTCCTTTATAAATACTTACCACATTTAACATTTTTTTCACACAATATCAAAACATAAAACACATTATTGCCATGAGTTCTTCAAGTTATAGTGAATCGTCATCATCGTCTGACGATGGTGCGGAAATATTTCTACAAACGATCGCGGCGGTGGTGAAAGCTATCGTGGAAGACGAAGACGATGAGGAAGAGACTCAACAACCTAAACGAAGGAGAAGGTACATCGCTCGTGAACGGCACACCGCTAACGATTTGTTGGTAAGCGATTACTTCTCAGCGGAACCTAAGTATGATGAAAAAATGTTTAGGCGTCGTTTTTCATATGAGTAGAAACTTATTTTTAACAATATCTAGAGATCTTGAGGAGAAATATGTTTGTTTCAAACAAAAACCCGATGTCACCGGGCAATTAGGATTTAGTACGTGGCAAAAGGTCACGGCCGCACTTAGGCAGTTAGCGTACGACAATAGTTCGGACATTATGGATGACTATTTAAAAATGTCTGCACGTGTAGCTAGAGAAACTCTTCACAACTTTTGTTCGTGCATTCTAGAACTTTATAGGAAAATATATTTGAGAAAGCCCTCCTTCAGTGACATGCAACAAATATTGGAACATCACGCAGATTATCATGGGCTACCCGGGATGCTAGGTAGTTTAGATTGTATGAAATGGCTTTGGGAACTTTGTCCTACCCAATGGCAAGGTGCTCACACTAGTGGATTTCACGGGGTGCCAGCCATCATGCTTGAAGCGGTTGCGTCCCAAGATCTTTGGATATGGCATGCGTTCTTCGGTATGCCAGGTTCACATAATGATATTACCATCATAAACCACTCGCCTCTTTTCAATGATCGGGTAAATGGTATAGGACCCAAAGGAAGTTTCTTTGTAAACGAGATTGAGTACGTGTACGGGTACTACCTAGTTGATGGGATTTACCCAGAGTGGGGGGTTTTCGTAAAATCGTTCACAAGACACGGTACCACAGATCCAAAGAGATTAAAGTTTAACAGGGTCCAGATGGCTGCACGTAAAGACGTCGAGTGAGCATTCGGTGTTTTGAAGAAAATGTGGCGAATATTGGCAATGCCTTGTCGACTATGGGACAAGGATCAGATTGGAAACGTGATGTACACATGTATCGTTCTTCACAACATGATTTTGGAGGATGAAGGTAGAGCGGTCGTTACCTACTACGATGACCCCCAACAAGGTAACGTAACAGACGAAGATAAAGCGGCAAATGAATTTTTAATAAAGTCAAGGGATATACATCAGAACCTTTAAGCTGATTTGGTGGAACATGTTTCAACGATTCCTGGGTTCGAAACAGACGAAGACGACGAAGAATGACTGTTTTTTATTTTGATGTATTTTAAAAAAAAAATTATTATGTATGTTTATGTATTTTAAAAAAAATTATGTATGTTTATTTTTTATTTAGTTATAAATAAAAATATATATAAAAAATGTTGATGTGGCTAGGCCACGCCGCCCAGCCACGCCCAACCCAAGCCCCACCATACCGCTAAATAACTTGGCTTTGGGTTTTTAATTTTTAAGATCCACGTGTCACCAAATGCCGAACCCAAGCCCCAACCCAACCCAAACCCCACCATACCCCATGGTCTTACATCATCACTTTTGGGTTGGGTTTGAAACGGTTTTGGTTCGCAAATTGTTTTTTATTCACCTCTAGTTTACTCTTCGAAAATGGGTTGGGTTTGAAACGGTTTTGGTTCGCAAATTGTTTTTTATTCACCTCTAGTTTACTCTTCGAAAAAGAAAAGGTTGGCGACTAATTAACAAAGAAATAAAAGAGAGTATCTTTCAATTCATTTTATAATCATAATTACTTCTAGTAACTATGAAATTACCTCACTAATTAAAGCTCTTGCAAGACACTCCCCTCCTAATTCTGAATACTAAAATCACTGTTTTAAATTCCTAAGCAATCCCTAGTTAAAGGATATACTTTGTAGTTTGTAACAACCCAAATCTTAAAAAAGAAAAAAAAGCAACCAAACTTGTTTAAGCAGTATATATCACAGGTTATCGATTATTTCATTACCGAATTTCAGGGGTATATCTAATTTGGGTAGCGAATAGATATTTAACATTAGGATTATATATTACTAGATTGATCAAGGTTTTACTAGAACTCTAAATCACCAATCTGGTGGTGGGTGTAACGGTGTTTGATTGGTAACAGAATTATGAACAACGGATGGATTGGGTGACAGGGCCTGGTTGTCGGCCGCAGAGAGGCGATTTGTGAATTGGGCTAGGTTGAGTGGAGTGAGTCAGATTTGGGTTTTGTTGGGCCATCGATTGAATCGGGTTTGGACTAAGTGATTGGGGATTCGCGGGCTAGGTGTGGGCGTGTGGCTGGTTATTAGTGGATTGGGTTTGTGTAGTGGGAGTAGATGATGGATGAGGAGTGTGTGTTGGGCCTGTGGACTTGTTGTTCTTGAATATATATTGGATTAGGATGAAAACTAAGAATGGTTTTGATATTTTGGATATGTATTAGTTTAGTTTCAAGAATTTCCTTAGCTTTTTTTTTTTTTTTGAATATGTATGGATTTTAAAAATGAAGATAGAAGCCTACTACTTTATCAATGTTATTAAATGTTGCCACACTAAGAATAATACTTAACATACATCGATTTTTACTTGTTGATACCCGATGGATATGCCCGAAATCTAAAACCCACAAGCATACCCGAAACCCGCGGGTATACCTGATACGGCGATACCTGACGGATAATTACACGATAGATACCCGACTAGTTTTCAGCCATGTATGGGACAAGTTTTCATAACCGAGTATGGGGTTGGGATTAGGCATATCCTCCCCAAACTCGTCCCATTGTCATCCCTACTAAAAGGGTAGAGTTAATTAAACTAGTCCATTAATTCAAAGTTATTTTTATACCCTTATAATATCATTAAATACAAAATAAAAAGACACATTTCTCATTGGTTAGATGTCTTTTTTTTCTATTCTTTCGTATTTTTATTTTTTTCATTTAAACCATTATATATTTAAAAAATAATAAAATAAAAAAAGTTGGGATAATAGCTCATCTTAGCTTTAATGTTTCTAATTAATGGTTGAGATCAAAGTTTAAAGAAAAAGGACGGAATGAAGTGTATTTTTGTAATAGTCATTTCCAATAGTTTAAATATTGGTATTGATAGGAATCCAGGTATGCGTTTTAATTTTAATTCATTTATAAAATCTGATTTTGTAATCAGTAATAATAACACTTATATTATTAGTCAGATGCGAAGGCTAGTACGAACACATAAACCATTGACGAATTCCAAGAACCTACATGATGGATGCGACGAACGGCTTCGCTAGTAAGTCCGATCCCAAGTTCCAAATACACCACAAGATCCACACGTGAAACGAATCGAATTTTTTTAACCGAACGCCAGACGCGAGACGGTGGTGGTGTGCGACGGCGGTGGCGACCGACGAATGAGGGCAGTCGAGCGATGCGGTCCAGCAAGGTGGATGGCGGTGGTGGAGGCAGTGGCGGCTGGCGAGGCGCGGTGGGGGTTCTGGCGGTGGTCGGTGATCGTGGACGAAGGAGAGGGAGAAAGGAGAGTGTCAGGTTTCTTTTGTGTGTTGATCTTTACTATCACAACTCTGTAATTAGGGTTTAGACCTAACCTCTTATTTAAAGAAACCATAATTACATTATAGTCCACACATAATTATCTTTTTTTTTTGAACGGCCAACAAATATTATTCATTTATTCAAAGGGCCAACCATTAGTTAGCCCAAATCAATTAGATACACCAATTAATCCAAAAGCATACTACAAACATTTACTCGAAACGTCAAAGTTACACCACTCCTCCCACGACACTTCCTTTAACTTCGAACGATTGCAAACCCATAAGAAACTTAAATGTTTGATATCGTTTACCATTTGCTCCCGGTTTATTTGTTTATCGTTGAACGCCAGCTCGTTTCTACTGCGCCAAATAACCCAAATTGCCACTTGCATAATAGCATATACTAGCTTTCTCCACATTGCATTACCTTGAACATAATTGTGCCAATCCAACAGTTCCTTCACTGTGAAGGCAAAGATGCTCGAAATTCTGCACCAATTAGATACAAAATCCCAAACAAACCGTGCAACCTCACAACTAACAAACAAGTGACCCGAATCCTCGTCATATTGCTCACACATCCTGCATCCCATCTGGCCGACATGGACATTTCTGCGGGCTAACGCAACTAGCGTTGGTACCCGGTCCAAAGACACCCTCCACGCCAAAAAATTCAACTTTATAGGGACCCAATTATTCCATTCAAAATTATTACTCAGATCTGGAAATCTAGCATGTTGAAGGGCAGCTTTTATACTTTTCACCGAAAACATACCCGAGCCGTCCAGTTCCCATTGCCACCGATCAGATCCATGTCCCCTAGCAGCCGCAAACACCTCGTCGGACAATCTTTGAGCATCTTCCACTTCTTCAGCCGATATCAACTGTCTCACCCAAGAGAAATTAAAAATCAGCGCTCCGTTCAAGATCTTTACCCGTTCCGCAACAGATACATTCTTAATTCTTTCCAGCTTAAACAACATAGGGAACCTGTTATGCAACGTTTCATCTCCAGCCCACTTATCTTTCCAGAATGAAACCGAATCACCCACTCCGGGAATGACCCGAAAACATTCAGACAGATTTAAACCATATTTTTCTATATCCTTTGACAGTTTACAGATTTGTTTCCACGGCCCGGCTATCGTCATCTTTCCGGGAATCGGATTCCAGGATCTTTCATTCTTGTGTATGCTCCAAATCACCTTTCGCCACAAACTATTGGGGTCCGTTTTAAACCTCCACCACCATTTAGCAAGCATTGCTAAATTTGCGTCTTTTAGCGATCCTACACCCACCCCTCCTAGACTTTCGGTGTCATTACGTTTTCCCACGCAACCTAACTCATTTTGCCTCTTTCCGGTGTTATGCCCCAAAGAAATTCCCAACGTAATCTTTCAAGTTGATTAATAACATGTTCGAGCGTTCGATCGTTCGATACAACGAGAAATAATACGTGGGAAGTGCGTTTAACACCGATTTTATTAATGTCAACTTACCCCCAAAGGATAATATTTTTGCCTTCTAAATAGCTAATCTTTTCTTAAAAACCTCAACCACCGGCTGCCAATTTTTAACCAAATTCATGTTTGCACCCACTTGAAGCCCCAAATGCTTGCTACTCTACACCCCAAGGTGTTTGCCATGTTTGTTATACATTCTTCACCAACATTCACTCCGAACACGCTACTTTTAACAAGATTCACCCGAAGTCCGGATGCAAGGTAAAAGCAACGTAACAATCTCCTCAAATTATTCACACTATGAGCCGACCATCTACCAACAAAAATTACATCATCCGCATATAAAAAGTGAGAGATACTCGAACCTTGACTATCAAACCGAACCCCATCGTAAAGACCAAGGTTGCAAGCCTTCTTCATGACACCCGTCAATGCTTCCATAGCAATGATGAACAAAAATGGAGACAAAGGATCTCCTTGTCTCAATCCCTTACCACACCCAAACTCCTGGGTGGGTGACTCATTTACTAAAACTGAAGCTCTGGCATTTCTTACTGTGGCCATAACCCATTTCGTGTACACCGGAGGAAATCTCATTTGTTCCATAATGGTTTCCAAAAACCCCCAATTCAACGAATCATATGCCTTCTCAATATCCGCTTTGAAAATAAATCCCTCTTTTTTCTTTGCCCTCATCCACGGTATTAGCTCGTTTAGAATCAATGGCCCATCCAATATACTCCTATTAGCTAAGAATGTCGTTTGTTCTTCTGAAATCAGCTTGTAGATCACTAACTTCATTCTGTTTGCCAACACTTTGGATATAACCTTATTTATACAACCTATGAGACTAATTGGTCTGTAGTCCCCCATGCCGTCAGGGTCATTGCACTTAGCGATAAGAGCAATGAACGAAGAACTACAACCCGCAGATAAAGTTGCATTCATGGAAAATTCCTCAAACACCCGGATGAAATCAGTTTTTAAATAAGCCCAACATCGCTTAATGAAAGTAAAATTAATTTCATCCAGACCCGGCGCCTTTTCTCCACCACAATCCCAAACTGCTTCTTTGATTTCCAAAAGCGTAAAAGGGGCTGCCAACATATCTCCATCAGCAACCGAAACTTGGTTTAGATTCGGACATGTCATGCCAGGTCTATTAGCCATAGGTTCCTGAAATTTCTGTGCAAAAAACGAGCATACTGAATCCTTATTCAACACCGGGTTCGTCTCCCATACCCCATCAATCATCAACCCATTAATCTGATTAGAGCTTAAGTTTGCGTTAACTATATTGTGAAAAAAAAGACGAGTTCTCATCTCCTTCTATAGCCCACTTTAGTCTAGCCTTCTTCTTTAAATCCATAACTTTTGCCCGATCTACCTCCATAATCACCTTTTTGCATTCAGCTCTTTTGACCAATTCATTCGGAGTCAATAAACGATCTTCAGCCATTATTTCCAGTTTTTCCAAAGTTTCCAATTTTTCTTTGTAAATCAGTTCCTTCTCTGCCTTTATTACATTCACCCGCTCTTTCAGTTTGAATTTTATCCACCTTAGTTTAACCGCTAAACCTAAATCAGCCGCCCCTTGGAATGAGAAACTCTCCAAAGACTGTTTTATAAAATCCATGATGCCGGGCAAAACCAACCATGAGTTAAAAATCCTCGTTGGTATGGATCCAAAATCCTAAGCCAGAACGGACAAAAGAATCGGACAGTGATCCGAAACCACATTTGACAAGGCAACAATAGAAGCTGACGGCCATTTAGCATGAAACTCCCTGCACACCAAATATCGATCTAACTTGTTTTTGTGCACCCCATTATCAGAATGATATGTATATTTTCTCCCACCCATATGGTATTCAACCAAGTCTGCTGTTTCTATAAATCGATTGAAGCATGCTGCATTTAGTGGAATGAATTCTGAATTGAAGCGTTCACCCGGTTCTCTAACATCGTTGAAGTCACCTCCAAACACCCACAGGCCTTGTAATGACTGTTTTAGAATTAACAATTCCTCCCAAAGTTCCCTCCTTTCAACTGGATCATTATATGCATACACATTAACCACGTTTATCAATTCCCCCGTGTGTTTTAAATTGCCTTGTACCACAATGAACCTCTGACCTTTTATAACATATGTTTTCTCAAAGACATACGGATCCCACATACAAATTAAACCTCCTGATCTACCAACCGCATCCACCCATACCAACTCAAACCGTGATCTTCCCCAAAATTTACTAACTGTAAACTGTGATATACCCCCTACCTTCGTTTCCTGAATTGCTAAAAAGTGTACCCCGTGAGACGTTTTTAATCCTCTTATCCAATCCATTTTCCTTTGGTCCCTGACCCCCCTTAAATTTACTGATAAAAAATTCATTGCAAACCCGTTTGTTCACCAATAATTACCTCACTGACCTGATTGAAGAAACTATCTAGTTGGAATCCTACGGCCGCTCCAACTGCCACTGTTTCTGCCATTTCTTCCTGGATCCTGTTGACATTCGCCACATTCGATGCCCCCAACCCAACATTTTCTTCATTGATCTGATCATGTACTCCCCTTTCCTGCATACCCGATCCGTCTCCTTTTGTGTCAGCCAAACCCCCTCCTTCATCTCTAGAATTTTTACCCACTGAGTTATTGACCGGTTCATTAAAAGAATCCCCACCCCACTGAGTTGTATCATTTAAATCGAAGGATCTTTCTAGATTGCGGATATGTGTAGGCCCATTGTTTATTCATATCTCCCACATCTGGATCCCAATTTTCTAGGCTCCTTGTCTTACGAGGCCTTTTTCTTGACTTTGTACCTGGGCCATGGCCCATTCCAAAAGCAGATTCCCCATAATAGCTATTCTCATCATTTTCTGCCCGGGTCCCACCACCCCCATCTAATTTTTCTTTTTCCAACCTATCAGCCGTTGCATTAACTATCCCCTCAAAATGATCCCCATGCACGTGAACCAAAGGTGTCACCGGTTCTGTCTCCCTAGGACGTCCCTCTGTATTCTCTTCCCCGTTCCCGCCATCTTGGATCTCTCCTTCTTCCATGTCTACCTCCGGGGCAGCCACCGATTCCGATGACTTCATCGGTGTTTCCTTCCCGTCATCGGTTAGTTCCGAAACACTATAACCATGGATTTGGCTCTTCAGTGACCCACACCTTGTATGTCTTTTCTCCCTACTCAATATTGACCTCTTCCTCAATTCGTTTTCCTTCTTCAGTAACTATCCAACATCCATTGTCCGAATTATCCATAACCGTCCAAGAGAAATCCGATTCACCCACTACTCTCCCAAAACACCCCCACCATATCATACAGCTTACTATCTCTAAGGTGTATAGGAATACCGGTTATCCTAACCCAGATTAACCGATCATATTGCATGTCTTGACCTGTCCAAAGTGATGCCGACTCGATTAGCTGATCCCTTCCAAACCCACTATTCTTTAAGAAATCCACCGCCTCTCTTTTTACTTTGAACACTACCATACATTTTAATCCACCCAGATACGATACCGGGTACTCACTATAACCCCCAACATCCAACAGCCTCCTTATCTCCTTCAAAGCGAAAACATTTTTTAGTTCTATAATTACTGCCCGCATCATACAATGGTCCGGGTACAACGCTATCCTTCCCTCAGCTACCACCGTTTTAATTTCTTCATTTTTTGTCACCTCATTACCTTTGACGACTTCTGAGTAAGACCTTCCGTTTTTGACAGGCATGTATTCGTATACCGGTTTTCTTTGTAGAACTGGGTCTTCTCTCGGTGCCATTGGACGTTGTTGTTTACCAACCGTATCTCCATAACTGTTATGCTGAAACGCCCTATGGTTTTTATCAAACTTAGCCACCGATACACTCACCTTTGCTTCGAAGATTGTAACCGTTTTCATTCCACGTAGAGTTGCCATCACATCACGAACACCCTTTTAACAAATAAATCCAAAGTGGTTCCCCCTTGAGTCTTTCTTCCTTGCTACATACGCATCCTTCATTACGCCATAAGATTGAAACGCCCTCCATAACATCATCCTAGTCACCCCCAGGAAGATTTGTTACATAAAAGATTGTTACCGGTAGTGGGTAACCACCCATTTTCTCACCAGACGAGTGCTAATCCCAGACCAGCGAATGGAGCCGATAAAGCAGTCAAGATATAATGAATGGAAAAGCAAATCACAAACGATATGTAATACAACCCTCCTGTCACGATATCCCAACCACCACCTCCTCGTCGAGCCGCCGACGACTAGACTCAATAAGAAAAAGAAACGAAACAATCCGAATCCCGGACAGGCGAATGGGAGTATCAGTGGATCAAGTTAGGATGAGAGGTCAGACAGGGATTCAATCGACCTCGCACGCTAACCCGACAGACCTAACTCCGTCGAGCCACCGACGATTGGAGAGAAAGGAATACGAAAAGGTTTTTTAGAGAGAAAAAGGAATGCCAAGTTGTTTTGACTTTGGATTTATGGCAAGATTTTCAAAGCTCGAACCTGACTAATCTCACCAGTTGTCTGCTCCCAGAATTATTAATGCCGCAAAACCCTCTCCATCCATAATTATCTTTCCCTCCAAATAATTAACCTTTGATCAATTATTTTTGCCAACAACAATTAAAAAATAGAAAAGTGGTTTCCGCGAAGAGTGCTCGACGATGAAAGCTTAATCCGGTTAGATTGCGAGGATTTTCGACCTGCACGTGTTGCAAGTTTTGATCCTTCCTTTCAATCTAATCTGTTTCTGCCTAATCCATTCGCCTCTTAGGGTTCCTCAGTTTCATTAAGCTATGGGGGAGAACGGTGGAGACGGTGGATGGAATAATGTCCCAGATCGGCGGAGGAATTCGAACGTTAACAACAAGGAAGCAGGTTTCAGCGGTGGTAGAATCACTAAGTTCTACTTATCCAATCTTCCACCGGGGTGCAGACCATGGGATGTGGCGGACTTCTTTAGAGATTACGGAGAGATTACCGGGATGTATATTGCTAGGAAGGCAGATAAGAAAGGAAACAGATTTGGTTTTTTGAGTTTCAAGAACGTAAAAGACGTGAAACAACTTGAATCGGCTCTCGACGGCTCTAAGATGGGTGGGTGCAAACTCAAGGTAAATGTGGCAAGATTTGCTAATGAAAATGCAAGTCTCGGGGAGGTTAACGAGAAGTTACACGAGAAGAAACATGAGAACTTTGATCGACCAGGCGGTAAAAAGAACCCCAGTGTGGGGAAGGGAGACAAAGGTAAATTCCGTATGGAAGGTGTGTCGTATAGGGATATGTTGGCGCCTAATTGTCTTCATAATTCTAAGTCCGATGAACAGAGTTTGTCTAAAAAACCAGAAAGAGTTCTTGAGGTTCACAAGGAGACAAGTGCATTTTTTGCTTTCCAGGAGAAGTCGGTGGTTGGGAGAACTAGGAACATCAAGTCGTTATCGGACTTGAACGTTTTGTTAAGTTCGGCTGGGTTCCCTAATGCTAAGGTTTATTACCTAGGCGGCTTACATGTTCTAATTGTCTTTCCGGAAGACTATGAGGCTGTGGAGTTCTTGAACAACCATAATATTTGGAACGATTGGTTCTCGTTTTTAGATATGTGGGAAGGTCAGTCTCTTCCGTATGAGAGAATTGCTTGGATCAAAATTGATGGGGTGCCGGTTCATTTAGCCGAAAACAAGGTGTTCAATGACTTGGCTGAAGCTTATGGGAATGTGATTCATGCATCTCATCTGTCCCCAGATATCAGAGATCTGTCGGTAAATCGTGTTGGAGTATTGGTGGAGCATGGGGATCGAATTAAGGACACCGTTGTCCTTAGTTGGAAAGGCAGGAGGTACAAGGTGTGGATTTCGGAAGAACAGAACGATTGGAGGTCGGAATTCTTGGCGGAAGATTCTCGACCGGCGACGGTGGTCGGAGATAAGGTTGGAACTCAGAACCAAGTGGTCGGTACCGGGGAATCGAAGAGTCAGGATTTAGAAGGTGAGAAGCCATGCATGCGTGATGAGGAGAGAGGATGTTTTAATTCCGCTGTTAATGATGAGGGGGCTGGTAATGTTATAAGAATGGTATGTTCCCAAGGAGCTTTCTGTGCAAATGAGGGGCCCAAGGATCTGTCACACGTACAAAAGAAAAAGCCATTTAATTTATTTAAAGATAAACATAAGCAAGTCCCTAAACCTTCTAGCCCAATGAGCAATAAAAGGCCATGTAAGAGATCAAGAGTAGAGTTGGAAAGCCCTTTTGAACCTCTTATTCTCCCGGCCCAGCCCATCAGTGGGGTTAACAATGACCAGGCGAATATTCAGGTCGATAGGCTGCAAGAATTGAATTCTAACTTTGACCTAAATGTGGGAGCCCTCTCTAACGAAGACGATGGTAGTGACTCGCCGGGGGAGACCCTGGTGGATGACACTCAGGTCAGAAAGCAGAACGAAAAGGTTATCCCAGACGGATTTGAGGAGACGATTCGTATCGGGAACATGGTGGGGGTGAATCTTTTTGATCATAGCGTGCTGGTGAACAAGGCTTTGGCTAATGAAGGTATCAATGTGGTTCGTAAATGAATTTTCTCTCTTTAAATGCTAGAGGGATTGGGGGGTCTGTCAAAGAATTGTGGATTAAGGATCTGAAGCTGAAAAATAAGGTTGATTTTTTAATGATTCAAGAAACGAAGTCTACGGATCTATTAAGAATTAATTTGGCTAAAATTTGGGGAAATATCGATTTTGGTGTGGAAAGTGTAGAGGCGTCGGGTCTCTCAGGGGGTCTTTTATGTTTATGGGACAAAGGGATTTTTGAAGTCAGTAGCTCTGTGAAGGAAATGAACTTCCTTTTGGTGAGTGGAAAAATTAAAGGGTCTCAGGAGAAGCTCAACATTGTTAACGTTTATGCTCCTCAAAGAACCGCGGACAAGTTGGCTCTTTGGAATAAGATTAAAGAGGCTATGATCGGAGTTGAAGGGATGTGGGTTATTGCTGGTGACTTTAATGCTGTGCGGTGTCAGGATGAACGCAAAAACTCGAGCTTTAAATCGGCTTGTGCAAGAAATTTTAATGAGTTTATTTTCGATGGTGATCTGTTGGAATACGAGCTAAAAGGAAGGAAGTTCACGTGTGTTAGGGACAATGGCAGGAAACTTAGCAAGATCGATAGGTTTCTGGTTTGTCCTAACTTCTTTAACATGTGGCCGGAAGCGTGCTTGAGGGGTTTGCCGTTCTCTCATTCTGACCACTGCCCGCTGTTGCTCACGATTAACAAAAAGAATTATGGAGCTAAGCCGTTTAGAATTTATAATTCGTGGATGGGGAAAAGTGGTTTTAAGGAGACGGTCGAGAGGGCCGCGACTGTTCAGGTGGAAGGTGGTAGTGCTGATTTGAAGTTGATGAAAAAATTCAACGTGGTTAGGAGTGCTCTCAAGGATTGGAGGTTAGAAAGCTCGAAAAAAGAAGGGGAATCGGTCTTCAAGGCGGAAGAAGAGTTAGAGGTTCTTGAAAAAATTATGGAGGAGCGTGATCTAAGTGAAGTTGAGGAATGGGAGTATGTGGAAAACAAAAAAGTATTGCTGGAGTTCGATTCTAATAAGTGTGAGGACATGAAACAAAAATCGAGAACGAGGTGGGCGCTTGACGGGGATGAAAATACCAAATTTTTCCACTCTCATGTTAATTTGAGACGGGCCTCCAATCAGATTCCGGGTCTGAACCTTAATGGCAGTTGGGTTACAAAACCGAATAGGATTAAAAGTGAAGTTATGAAGTTCTTTAGAGACCGTTTTAAAGAAGAATTCCGTCTCAGGCCTAATCTGGTGTGCGACAACTTGAAGAAGCTGAACCAGGACGAGAAGAACTTGCTCACTGCTACGTTTTCTTTGTCTGAAATTAAAGATGCGGTCAATGAGTGTGGAGACGATAAAGCGCCCGGGCCAGATGGCTTCAACATGAAATTTGTGAAGAAGTTTTGGGATCTGTTCGAAAAGGATTTTAAAGATATTATGGATGAATTTTATGTGAACGGCTCGATCAACATTGGATGTGGCAGCTCTTTCATAACTCTTGTCCCTAAAACCAAGGATGCTTCGGATCTGAATAGCTACCGTCCTATAAATCTTATTGGCGTCATCAGCAAGGTTGTTTCCAAAGTCTTAGCTAACCGGCTCAGAAAGGTAATCGGGTCTGTTATATCGGAATCTCAATCGGCGTTTATTAAAGGTAATTATATTCTTGATGGTCCTCTTTTAATCAACGAGATTACTAACTGGGGCAAAAAGAATAAAAAGAAAGCTTTCTTTTTGAAGATCGATTTTGAGAAAGCTTATGATAACGTAAATTGGAACTTTTTAATTGAAACGATGGGTCAAATGGGGTTCCCGGTTAGGTGGTGCTCTTGGATAAAAGGAATTCTGGAGTCGGCAAGATCGTCGGTTCTTGTCAACGGATCGCCTACTTTCGAATTTCAGTGCCATAAAGGTCTTCGACAGGGAGATCCTATTTCTCCCTTTCTCTTCCTTATGGTTATGGAGGTTCTTTCCTGTTTGATTGATAAGGCTGGAACCTTAAATATTTTTTCGGGTTTTCAAGTCCCAAATGGCCCGTGTGTTTCTCACTTGTTGTACGCTGATGATGCCATTATCCTCGGGGAATGGTCGTCTGAGAATATTATTAATGTGGTTCGCATCCTCCGGGTTTTTTACATATGTTCGGGCCTTAAGATTAATATTAACAAATCAAATTTGTATGCTATTGGTGTTAATTCGGTTGCGGTTTCAAACATGGCCGGTATTGTGGGTTGTCAAGCTGGATCCTTTCCTTTCAAATACCTTGGTCTCGCGGTTGGAGCCAACATGAACAGGATTGCAAACTGGAAACCTGTGTATGATGTGTTCGATTCAAGATTAGCTAAGTGGAAGGCGAGTCTTTTGTCGTTTGGAGGGAGAATTACCCTCATTAAGTCGGTTTTAGAATGCTTGCCTAATTATTACTTCTCCTTGTATAAAGCACCTGTTAAAGTGATCAAGGATTTAGAAGCCAAAATGAGGAACTTTCTCTGGGGTGGAGACGGATCCTTAAAAAAGTTAAACTGGGTGGCTTGGGAAAGAGTAACGCTTCCTGTGATTAACGGTGGTATAGGTCTGAGCAAGCTTAATAACGTCAATATAGCCCTTCTGTCCAAGTGGGGTTGGAGGTTCTTATCGAACAGGAACATGCTGTGGTGTTGAACTATCGAGGCATTACATAGAAATAACATAAATGGTGAGTCTATTCCGTTTAAAAGATCTCTTGGTGGGGTTTGGTTTAACATAGTGCAGGTTATCAATAAACCGATCATCAACGGCTCCGCGTTAAAATTGAGGTTCAAAGCATCTGTGGGTAACGGATGTAGCACATCCTTTTGGCTGGACAATTGGATCGGGAATAGGCCGCTGAAGGAACTTTTTCCTAACCTCTTCAGGCTCGAGGATGTCAAAGACTGCATGGTAATCAGCCGGGTTGGTAATTGGGATGTCGGTAACCGTTTTAATTGGAGCTGGAAGCGCCCGGTTGGGTCTGGAACTGAAGTCAATGAACTCGTTGAGCTGTGTACGATGTTGTTACAGGTGAGTTTAAACCAAAATAGCGATAAATGGTTCTGGCTCGGTGCTGAAGACGGGGAACAAGAAGTTTTTTCAGTTAAGTCGGTGAGGAGTCTTCTCGATAAAAGCAGGATCACTACGGATAATTACGTTCCGGAACGATGCAAGTGGATTCCCAAAAAATGCAATTTTTTCATTTGGAGAGCGGATATGAATAGGATTGCCACGGTTGATGCTTTAATCAAACGCAACATCGATGTTGGGAGTCCGATTTGCAGGTTATGTGGTGATGGAGATGAGAACGTCGAGCACCTGTTCACGTCCTGTTTCTTTGCTTCAATGCTTTGGTCGTGGATTGGCAATTGGTGTAAGTGCAGGCCTTTGGTTGTGTTTTCCTTTAGGGATCTAATTGAGGTCCACAATCATGCGGGTTTGGACAGGAAGAAAAAAGAGGTTTTAAAGGGTCTCATTAGAATTGGATGTTGGTCTATTTGGAGATCGAGAAACGAAGCGAGCTTCAAGAATAAAGAGGCAAAACTTGAGTTCATTATTGGTGAAGTTAAGAAGTTAGGTTTCTTGTGGTATAAGACTAGGAATAAAAATGTAGATACGTCTTGGGGTGATTGGTGTAAGTTTGTAAATTTGTAATGTTGTAGTGTTGTCTTTGGCTGCCTCGGTTTGAGGTAGTTTTTGCGGTTATGAAGTTCACTTTTCAAAAAAAAAAAAAATTTATTTTTGCCAAGTCAACCCTTTCACTTTGTTTTATCATCATAATAAATCAAATCTCACTAATCATTATCCAGTAATAATTATTCCTCGTTTTAGTCGAATAGTTTTAATTTGATCGTCTCATTAAATTGACTAGTGAAACGCTTTGAATTTATTTTATTCCTAACAAAATAACATCTTTAATTTATTATCTAAATAATAAATCAATATTCGTTTAACCCTTTAAAATTGATTTTTAATTTTTAAGAATCCAGTTATACGGGTTTAAACCATTAAACTGGTTTACAAAATCTTCAAAATTGATTTTTAAAATTTTAACAATCCAATATTTTGGTACATTTCAGTGACATAAACTTATTGTACCCTTTTATTTTAGAAAAAAAAAATATGTCGGAAAATGGAGTACTTTTGAATTATTTTGTTATTATGGATTAACTTTTGGATTATTTTTTATTATGAAATCAAGTATTTTTGGATTATTTTTTGACTTGAAGTTGTATCTTATGAAATTATAGAGTTAATTAGTTAACCCAGATGAATCGCCCGACACGACACAATTTAATCGATTGAACCTTTCCTGAGCGTAATCAGGTATGGTTTAAAAACTGATTTTTATAACATTGGTCATTTCTGTTGACTATTTTTAAATTTCTTCACTTTTCTAAACGTTTATAGCATTTTTGTATACAAAATTGTTTTCTCCAAAAAAAAATTGCATCGTATCGGGCATTTTTTATCTTTATTTTGAGTATAATATTGTTATATAAAAATGACAAATAAAAATATACAAAAATATGTTGTATATCTATGTTGTATAACAATTTTGTGCTAGATTTTTTGTAATGCATTTTTGTGTTAGATTTTGTATACTGATTTTTTTGTGCTAGATTTTGTATGTTGGATCTTTTGTGTTATCTCTTTTGAGCTAGTTTTTGTTTGTACCGGATTTCCTGTACTGAATTTTTTGTGCTGAAATTTTTATACTTATATTTTTTTGGTTGTGTTTGTACTGAATTTTTTTATACTGATTCTTTTTGTACTAGTATTTTTGTGTTGTATTTTGAGAAAACAAAAAGGTGAGAATTCATGTTTTAAGACAAAAATGTCTTTTTATTTTAGTTATAAAGAGTGTCACATATCATTTCTATAATTCATCTTATGCTACTTATGCAAAATATACTTTTTAGGGGATCGTTCCCAATATAACTATCTTTTGAGAAGAAAAGTTTATTTGTGAAGAAAGAGAGGAAATAGTATAATAGTAAACCGTTAAATAATTTATCTTTCCCCAATATTAGTTATTTTCTCTCTAGTTACTTTGTTAAAAACATTTTATTCTACGGATATTGATATTTATCCTATACATATTTGAATTTATCCAACAAACATCCTACACATATCGAAATTCATAATATATTTATCCTACATTTTATCTTACACATATCGTAATTTATCCTTCTCCATAAATTAAGTTTTCTTTGAAATGATATCTTTTGATAATGAGTTATTAATTAAATTTAGTTAGCTAATTTAAAGGAATATAATAAACTAATTTGTAATATAAATCTACCTCTATACCCTTACAATAATATTAAATACATATCTCAAATCAAACATTTTTATTAGTTTAAAATTATTCTTTCTATTCTTACAATATTTTTTTATCAGTTGAACTATATATATGGTATAACATTTAATTATATTTCATATATTTTCAATGTGTTCGTTTACTACATTATTTTATTAGTTATCATGAATTAAGTGGTACGTGATATAGGGAATCACTTACACTATTAGAGGAACATTAACAACATAGTGTAGCATAAAACTATACTTCAAGCATAGTAGTCTACTAAGTAATGTTGTGTACTTGTGTTGTACTAATCACATTTTCAGAAAAGAGAGAACATATGTGATTTATACGTTACTATTTACTAATATAACTTAGTATCATGTTAGTTGCTATTAAATTTTTGCTGTAAAAAAATAATCACCTCCCGGCACTATTAAAAGAAAAATTGACAAGTCAATGAGTTCATAAATGGAGTATTGTCTATACTATATAATAAAAGAAACCAATTGATTGACACTTGTCATTATTCTAGACCATCCTTAATTGTAGATAATAATTATTTAATTTAAATTATTAAATATTAATTAAATTAATATAAATCTTATCAACTCTAAATAAATAAATAAACTTAACTTCAAATTGTAAAGTCTTATCTAAAGTATGAGTTTGTTTATGTTATTCATTATATAAGTTGAACTAAAAACAAACCACAAAATGGTTTGAAATAAGAGGAGAAATACACACGTTTTTTTCAAAGATGGTTTTGTAATGTTTCTTATACTATTTTCTTATTATTCTATATCCTTAATTGTAGATAATAATTATTTAATTTAAATTATTAAATATTAATTAATTAATATAAATCTTATCAACTCTAAATTAATAAACTTAACTTCAAATCGTAAAGTCTTATTTAAACTAAAAAGTATTGTTTCACTTAAAAGTAGATAAACATGCATATTATTTATTGTTAATGTTATTATTGTTAACTATGAGAAATTATTATATTAAATAACTTATTAATCAAACCAAAAATTTAAAATAGTATTAACCTAATTTAAAAATACACAGGGTTTTTAAAGATATAACTTTTTTATTGTTTGCGATATAAAATTAGATTTATTCAACCTGTACAATACACGAAGTTTTTTTTAAATATAACTCTTTTTATTATTTAGTATTTAAATTAAATTTCTTCCACCCATGAATACACAGGGTTTTTTTTAAAAAAAATAGGTTTTTTATTATTTGGTATATAAAATTACATTTATTCAACACATGTAATAAAAGAGTTTTTTAAAAATATATTATTTTTTATTTAGTATATAAAATTACATTTATTCAATCCCGTGTAATACACGGGGTTCTAACCTAGTATTGATATATATTACATAAGAGAAAGAGACAGTTGTGGGTTTGTGAAATAAGAATATTCTTTAGTTATAGAGAAATAAAACAATTAGATTTTTTAAATTAATTAAATATGCTATCGATATGTTTAAGAATTAACTTAATATATAAGAAAATAAACATGCATAATATCTGAAGTATATATGAGAAGTAAAATCTTTTAGTCTTGTCAAACATTGAATATTTTTAAGCATACTTTTAGATTAATAAATTAGACCCGTGTATTGTTACTCTATAAAAACTCAGTAAATACGGATCGAATTAGATACCAAATTTAAATGCTGGATTCTGAAATGTGTCACGATTTTTTTTTAATGCAGCATGTGCATATAATGGATCATTAAATCATGGGTCGCTACTCACAACGTACTTAATTGAGACGTATAAACATTAGATGGAAGCTTTTGTTTTTTTTGTTTTTTTTTAAATATAGTTTGATCTCATATATTAACTGAACCACACTCGAATAATCTGAAATCCAGTTCGAATTTGAATAACGACCTAATTACTAAACGATTGCTCCTTGCCTCATTCAGTTTCTATCTGCTATTAGGCGACAATCACTGCATACACAAGTTAACCCTTATCCCGATATTCATAGTAATTTAGATTGTTAAAATTTGAGGAAAATGGTGATCTTTTTTTGTAATATTTTATTTTTATCTAATTTTTTTCCTAATTCATATATACCCGAATTCAAGTCAAATTCGAACAAGCTTGTTCGAATTGGTTAATTCGAATTTCATGTGAATTCGAATACAAATTTCAAAACTTCAAACTTGAATATAACCTAAAATTCAACTTATTCGACTCGATGCCTTCTATCCCTACCGCAAAAGAAATTGTGTTAACTAATTACTAGTTATCAGAGTAAAACATACATTTTTTTAGAAAAAAAGTATTTCAGAGACATGATTTGAACACATGACCTCAAGGTTATAAGTCTTGCAAACTACCGAACGCTTCTACCTGGCGCCGAAGAAAAGAAAAAACTAATATAGAAACAAGGATTGAATTTGCCCCTATACCATATAGTATTAAAAGAGAAAAACAGTAAAAAAGGTTATGATTTGAAGGTAAGGTTGTCAAAAGTTAAAAATATCTTTCTGTTTAATATCAGTATATATGCCATAATAATACTAATATTTAAGCTCATTAATGTGGATCAGATCACTTGGTAAATACTTTTGTCTTTTATGGGGAGATGTTGAGTTCAATCCCAAGCAAAGAATAAATTAAGATTAATTTAATATAAATTAAAAGTAAGCATTGTCATAAAAAAATTGCATTATTTAATATGTTAACTTCACATTTAATATTTTGTTTGATATTTAATTACTTATTTTAATGTATGAGTTTAGTATTTGAAATTTTGATAAACTATATAACACCGATAATAATTGATTATGTGTTACATTCTGTATAAGTTATTAGTTATTTAATGATGTTATGAATTTAAATATCATTACATGCATGTGATACTACTATTTATATCAAATACTTTTATTTATCTAAGTATTTTAGTTTTCTTATTATTCAGAACTTAATTTGAAACAACAATTGAATACTCAAATTCATGCAACTTTATTTTGAACTAATGGAATAAAATGGTCACAAACAAACGATTAAAAAATTCCTTTATAAATAGGAAAAATTAAATGAATAGTATGTGTTCTTATGGCTTTAATTAATTTACTTCCAACAATATGTCTTTTTCAAGACCGACACATTACACATTAGTATGGTAAAAATCACGTCCCGACCTTAAATGTGATTGGTTTTGCATCATATCACATTTGACATATCAATATCTCATGGGCGGTGTCATCATAACCATTTCCATTAATAGATGTCTTTGTATGCTTTGAATTCGTATACCTGTTTTTCTCAGAAAATAATGTGGGAAGCTTGTCTTTATTTATAGAACTACAAAACCCGATCGACTCCATGTTTATGGTAACCTAACCCTCTTAAAACACTAACATGACAGATTTGAGACATAATTAACCACAGTTTTACTGAATACAATACAACACAAGAAAACACAACACAAATTACAACATTTCAGGTCGAGAACTTCACTACAAGTAAAAAATATGAGTATGGTATAGTGGGATTGAAGCATCGATTACTGATTCATCTCCAAACCTAATTGAATATGTGCTAGATTTGTTACCGTTTGTGTTATTGTGTAGGTGATTAATTGTATCGGTTGTTATGAATGTTAGGGTTACAAAGGCATATATACAAAACCATATTTACATTGCCAACCCTTATCTATCACTACTGTGTTTAATATTCATCCACAAGCTAAGGTAGAGGAGCAGCATGTAGCTTGGAGCATAAATATGTATATATTTACATTGACAATGATTTCGTAAAGATGTATGCGATCTGATCTCCTATGGATATGAAGTGTACATGCAATAGTCCTTGAGAAACCTTTTCTCTCACGAATTCAGAATCAACTTCAACGTGTTTTGATCGAGCATGAAACACATGATTAACATCAAGATTGCTTGCATCTAGGTTGTCACATCAGGAAGTTGGAGTAGATTGGGTGTTTACGCCAAGTTCTTGTAGAAGAGCTTTTAACTAGGTCAGTTCAACAACAGTGTCAGTCAGCGCTTTGCATTCTGACTTTGTGGATGATCGAGATACGGTTTTCTAATTTTTGTGTGGTCCATGATATGAGATTAGAACTCATATAGATGGAAAATTCCTATGGACTGGCGGTCCAGTTAGCACCAGAGTAAGTAAACAGGGTGGAGGTATGCAACCAATGAACAACAGTATTGAAGAAACACTGACCTTAACAGTAAGCTCTGGCTAGGACTTCAACTCTTTGGCGATCCGAACAGCTGACTGCAAAACAGAACACCGTTAGGACTCGTTACAGGAATGGGGTTATTCCAGTAACCACCCTCCGGCGTGAGAATAAGTCTCGATTTTGGGAGTAAGAAAGTATGAGTAGAGAGAGAGTAAACGAGAGCAGAATGAATGCATACCTTTGATGTTTATCTCTATTTATAGTTTACCATTAGGGTTTCCTCTAACTTAGGATGGGCTCCGATAAGTTAGGGATGATCTTCCCAAAAGATTGGGGATTTAGTTACGTGGTTTATCCATGCAGAAGGGAACATTCTAGAATAAACATGTGTAATTAAGTATTTATAATAAAATAATAGGTAATGACCGGGTCGGGTTGGCTGATTCGGGTCATACCTCGTCATGTCCCCCCAGTCCGAAGTTATGAAATGAAGTTCATGAGATCGGACTATAAAGGGAAAAAGTCAAAATTCCCCCCTTGGAGTGTAAGTTTCTCGAGTGGGGTACCGTTACTTATTTGAAAAATGGCGGCGATGGGAACATATGTGACAGTTAGGTCATCATTAGTATGACAGTTGTACCTCCCCTGTCTTGACACGCGTTCCCATCCGTTTGCCTTTTCGAATTCGAAAGGTTGTTATCCCTTATAAATAGGTTTCCCGTTTAGGGTTTGAATTCCATTTCCATCTTTGTTCACAACTTCTTCACTTTTTTCAATTTCTTGATTTCAAAAATGGCCTCCAAGACTGGCGAATCTTCTTCAGCCCCCACAAGTTCTGATGCACTATATTGCAAATGGGGGCCTGTATCATACAACAATCTTATACATGAGTATGACATTAAGTCGGAGTGGAATCCGGTGCTGCCGTCAAAGACAGACACGACGTTTCCATTGAAAGAGGGCAAAATCACTCTGTTCAGTGATTTTTTCAAATTTTGCAATTTCCGGTTGCCAATCACCAAGTTTTGCAAGGCCGTTCTTGACAAGTATCACATTCATATCTCCCAATTGCATCTTTTAGGGTTGGTGAAACTTCGTCACTTTGAGTTTGCTTGCACAGGCCTGGGTCATATCCCTGAAATTACCGTTTTTAGGGCTTTTTTCATTCTCGTTTGGAAATCTCCCTTCTTTACTTTTGATAGGCGAGACATTGGTGTGTCTTGTCTGAGGGATATCCCTACTAGTTCCAGGGATAAGGAATGGAAGAAGAAATTATTCTATATTGATGCCAGTGTTATCCCCGGAGAAATGCAGTGGAGGGAAATGGGAGCCAAGGACAAGTTCAAGGACGACGGTCCTCCTGCTGATGCTTATGTTGAAAATGCTCTGTTTAAGAGGTTGTGTCAACGCCCCTCCGAGTGCACAGTGATCTCGGAGGGGGCCCTGGTGATGGCGGGGATGAGCTTGCTATGGCATGATGCCAGGTTATACCCTTCCTTCCAGAAGGATGATGAAGGTATGTGGTCTTTTGCTTTGAATTTACTCTACTAATTGTATTTGTATTAATGTGTGTAAATGTCAAATAGGCAAGTGGAGCTTGTTTGATTTCGTTGATCCCCCTCGGAACGCTGCTTTGAAGGCCGCGGACCGCGTGATTGGGGAGCAGGAACCCGACGTGCTGAAGATTCACCTTGAGCAGTTTTTGCTGCCCGTCGTGCCGGCGGATCCAACTGCTTATATATCTCCTCCTGCCCCCAGCGGAGAGAGTAGCGTTTCTGCTGTAGAGACAAAGAAGCCTACCCGGGTGAAGTTCACCGGGAGGAAGTATATGGCCGTGGGGGTTACTACTTAGCCTATAGCGGTTAGCGTCTATGTGGCCCCAGGGGGTGCAGATGTTACTTCCGCTGCTGCCATTTTGATGAGTCCACTACGTGCTCAGAAAAAACGCAGGATATTGCCTCCTTTGACCTCGTTTCAAGCAATCCAAACTGCTCACGCCCTACCCACTGGTAAGTGACTTTATTTGTGAATGTAAGCGTTGACTTTTTATACTATTGTGCTGAATACCTGATTGGATACAGGTTCCATTAATGAGGTCCAAGTTGAGGGTGTGTCCTCTATGCCCTTGACATCTGGGGATGTCGTGTCTTCCTCTTCTGGCGGGACAAGCCTTTCAGACCTCATATTGCAGGCGAGTGCTGTTGTTGTTAGCTCTTCAATGTCGCCGCCTGTGTTTACAGCTGCTGTGTCTGTGACCACCAACCCTGGTTCTATGCCGCTTTTTTCTAGCGCTACCCCCGTATCAATGTTCGACTCTCCAATTGGCGTTTCTGCTGCTTCTGAGAAGGAGATGCCTGCAACTTCTGTTGTCGGTGAGTCAACCAGTGCCAGTGATGCTACTGTAAGTGACACTGGGGGGGGGGGGGTCTAGCAGTGGCTTTGTTGATGATGGGGCCTATTTGGGCGATGATCTCTATCTGCCCACCATTTATTGGGATCCAAATGTGCAGGACAAGCGCTATCAACCCAAGTGGAAAATAGCGGAGTCGTCCAGATTGATCTTCCCCCCGGTGGCGCATCACTGGGTTGAACGGGCATATCCCCTGGCTGAGTCAACCTATGTAGAGGAGTTAAATAATGAAAATTTGATGAATGCCACGATGGTGGATGGCGTCAGTCAATCCCGGAGGTTGGTGGAAATCCGACGCCGGTAGATGCATGATAACAACGAGCTCCACCAGGCGTGGATCACCATTCAGGAGCTTATGGATGAAAAGTACCGCTTGGAAAGCCAGCTTCAAGCCGTGGGTCTCAGGGAGAGTAGGTTTGTCTCCGAGAAGAACAAGGCAGAGGATGATCTGAAGCGTGTGACAGCCAACCTTGCCGAAGAGAGGATACTGTGGGCCTGCGATATAGCGGAAAAAGACCGAGTCCTTGCTCACGCCAACAACGTTCAGGAGGAGTTGGAGCCTAAAGCTGTCGCCGAGGCTCAAAAGGTGAGATCTGAGCTGTCTGCTAAGATGGAAAAGTTCCGTATTGACACTGATTTTGTGTCTCAGGTGCAGGAGTGGTATCAAGGTTTAACTTTGGAGTTAGAGGCGTCCAATGCCAAGGTCCAAGCTAAACAGGTTAAGTTGGAGGAGCGGGAGGAACAACTTAGGAAACTCCAGCAATGATGTGACTCCCTTGTCTCTGAAAAGAACCAACTTGTTCAGTCTTCCACCACCCACCAGGCGCGCCTTAAAGAGGCGGAAAGTGCATTAGACTAATCGAACGCCAAGGTGGATAGCTTGACCAGCCGCCTGGCTGGTTTACAAGGTGACAGGAATTGGTTGATAACCAATGGCCTGGTTGGGGCGTTTGAGTATCTACGCCAATCAGAGTCCTTTGTGACTCTTTTGGACCGCCTTTCTGTTGCTGCTTATCAATCAGGGCACCATGATGTTTTTACCATGGTTACTTTGATTGTCAACGAACGGATAAGATTACTTTCGCGTTCCAAGAGAACAGAGGCAAACTACAGGCAGAGATGGCGGATGCTCTTGAAGCGGCTGGTAATGATCCGCTGCCCGCGTATGTGGATCTGATGGACACGGTGGCCGAGGACGGCGTGGACTCCTTACGCCTGATGCTGGACCCGGCGGAGGAGTCTTGAGAGTCATGAGTGTTTTATTTTATTTGCTATGTACACTGTTCCTTAGATATTTTGTAAAAACACTGTTTTGTTTGGGGTGCGTGTAAGCACTTAATTTTCTGTCAGACAATTAATGCTATTATGATGATGACGCCGCCGTTTTACTTAAGTGTGGCGATTTGACATGTAATGATGTTTTCTTATTATTTTGCCATCGTCATCGTTGTCAGACCTCTTAATCCCTCTATAAACTATGTCATTCTTTTTCCAAATTTGGTAATTGAAGAAATGGGGCGACAATGCCATAATCGGAGAATTTCCGACGTACTTCGAAATTTGGATGCAGTAGATGGTTTAATCCGTCTCCAGTTCCCGGTGACGGAGGAGATGATCAGAGGTACGCGGACTGACTCCGGTGATACCTTTCCCCAGATAAACAGGTCCTGCAGGAGTATCGGAGAAGAAGGCCCTTCAAAGGCTGAAGTAGGTGTGGTCTCCTATCGGCCGACACCGTGATGCAAGCATCCCCCCCCGAGCATGTTCAACGCTCTAGGATGGTATATGAACGACGCCGCAGTGGCCGTCGATGTGCAAGCCTGGTTGATGATCGGAGGGTGTCAGCTTCTCCGGTTGGTGAGGTGAATGTTGACGGCCTAATCATCGATCCTCATCATTTGGAGTACTAAGGTGAAGCATTCTACACCCCTGCAGAGGTGAGAGCAATGTTCTCCAATGTTTATGTAACACCTGTGCCTCCACGGCCATCAAACAAATACCAAACCAATGAAATATTATATTTCATACTTGGGATTTGTAAAAATATGTGTATCATTTGCACATATCAATTTTTGTTCCATTCCAAACTCTAAATCGCTTTCTGGAAGGTTATACGCGCACCGATGCGTAAATGTAACCAGTTTAATGCAACAAACACTCCGGAATAGTGAAATTGGCTTAACATACCTTAAATAACCTTTACATAACTTAGAAACAAGTTTTGAAGGCTTTGGTATGGCAAAAACAAGTTAATTCACTTACAGGGACTAAACTTGACAAACTACGAAAGTATGCCAATTTGAACAGTAACAGACATTCCGGAACATGGCCATAAGTTAAACATACCATAAATATCCTTCACATAGCTTAGAAATAGGCTTTGAGTTGTTCGGTGTGCTAAAATAAACTTTTCGGCCATTCAGGGACTAAAAGTGTCAAATAGTGCACAAGTTTGCATTTTTGCGCATAACTTACGTTCTGAATACATCCGGACATCCAAAAATTTATGTAAGCACTAAAATATTTTATTTTAGTGTTTGGAATAAGAAAAATCCATTCGTCGCGTCATTTGGATCGTTTTTCACGCTTATGCGCATTCCGTCGTAATTAACAGAACATCGCGATCGTACGACCAAACGAACCGACATCCAAGATATTTTTGAGCATGTTTTAAGTTCCCTATACTTTAACTTCATTTTAGAGCCTTGAAATGAGGTTAACGGGGTTCAAACGCATCGAAAATAGCTTAAACGGGCTGCAGGGACCAAATCTGACATTCTGCCAAACTAGGTCCTTGCGCACCGCAACAAATATTTGTTACGGTGCGCAAGGGGTCTACAGACCAGATGCAGTGTATTAAACAGCCTGTTTGCAGCTGTTTGATCCTCCACCACACACTCACACTTGTCTAGTCAGCTGATAAGAACCCATTTTTAGGCTACCATAACTTTGCAACAAGTGTACACACAAGATTAAGGCACGTTTTCCATGAAACGATCCTAACGGTTCGGGTATTCCTATAAATACCCAACCCACCCCATTGCAAAACCTACAAGAATTCTGATTTGAGGAGCTCTAAGTTGAAACCTTTGTTTCATACCTGAGCTACTTGGATCGGGATTAGCATTCGGGGACCCTTCATAAGTATTCTTTCGTCTTTTATTGCTTTTCGAGTCCGAAAGTCAAACTTTGTTTGACTTTCAGCGTTGACCAGCCTATGGTCAATGCGAAGTTCGTTTGAACTTCGCAACGTGATTGTAATCACGATGGTTATAGTCCCTTGTGACTATGCCTACTGATTACCACGTTGTCTAGGGTCGTAAGGGTAAGCGATCTGATAAATCGCTTATACCTTCGAACCCGACCCAGTTTGGTCGATCATTAGGATCCGACCAAATACATTAGGTGACCATAGTATATAGGGAATAACCTTCCGAGGTTATACCTTATGGTCACATCGTTTAAGTAGTTGTATGATAAGTAGTTTATATGCCTTAGGTAAATTACCAGAATACCCTTTTCATGTATAATTGGTAATTAAGCATATGTAACCTAAACTTTTGTCACATAACTGATAATGTAACATGTTTAGGCATATAACACTTGTCATAGGACTAGTTAGGCGGTCCGAACGCGTTATACGCGAACGACGCGTTAAAGTAACATAAGCTACCTAAACGGGTCGTAATGGGTCGAAAGCACTTAGATTAAGGTTTCATTTAGTATGTAGGCTTTGTTAAACCATATGACACGAGTCTCTATACTCGTTTGGTTTACGAACCCTCATTCTATCAGATCTTCCGATTTAGGTCCGGTTTATTAACATAGTTACCTATATTAGGTGCCGTTTGATTTCCGTGATCTCTAGCGTTGCTTGGTGGTTATCTTAGGACTCCTGAGCAATCTCAAATGAGTACATAGACCCCTCTTTTACTGTTTTCCAAACGTTTTGGGGTGGAACACATGTGCCTACTTGTTACTTTCATGCTTTCATGTTTTCACATCATATACATGCTATGTTCAATAGTACACTTATAGTACATTGTTTTACATGATTTCATTGTTTTTATGCTATGTATGTCCATTTCGTGCATACTTAGTACATCGTTTTACATTTACATTTTATGCTATGTATGTCCATTGCGTGCATACTTAGTACATCGTTTTCATCACATGCTTACATTTTGTTATGACATTTGGGTTGTTTACAATGGAACAATACATTCATTAACATTAGCTACGCCGTTCGTTAGTAGGTAGTGGTACCATAGGAATTGACAACTCCCGTTCCTGAAATACTGGGTATGGGGATTGGAAGGAATGACCGAATTCGATATACATAATTTAGATAAACCTTTAAGTTGTTTAAGGGTTTATCGCCGCAGTCTCAAGGCTTGGATGTATGCATTTTCACAATACCGCATAGATGTTCGTATCAGTATAGCATGCATTTCCACAAAACATAGCTTTGATTTAAACCAAGTTTTACTTCAATACTATGTTCTTGTGCATATGGTTTAGTTGATAAATTTCACTAGCCATACATATCATTTTGTTTACATATTACATGATTTACATTGATCATGCATTTCCACAAAACATAGCTTTGATTTAAACCAAGTTTTACTTCAATACTATGTTCTTGTGCATATGGTTTAGTTGATACATTTCACTAGCCATACATATCATTTTGTTTACATATTACATGATTTACATTGATCATGCATTTCCACAAAACATAGCTTTGATTTAAACCAAGTGTTACTTCAATACTATGTTTTTGTGCATATGGTTTTGTTGATACATTTCACTAGCCATACATATCATTTTGTTTACATATTACATGATTTACATTGATCATGCATTTCCACAAAACATAGCTTTGATTTAAACCAAGTTTTACTTCAATACTATGTTCTTGTGCATTTCATATATGGTTTAGTTGATGCCTTTTCACTAGCCATACATATCATTTTGGTTACATATTACATGGTTTACATTTGACACATAAACACTTTTGACATTGGTTATACATTACATGATTTACATTTTGACATAAACATTTTAACATATTATTTCAATACATTTGGAAGTTGGTTTAAACATAGACATTTTACATTATTGGTTTGATTTGAGTAAGTGATTAAGTAACGAGGCGTGTGTAATATGATACAAGCATGGTGGATACGCCGCTGGTACTTCGTATATATAAGTGATTGTATGGTATTACATATCGTAGCGTTATTTGAATCATTTCAGTTTATGACATATCATTTTATACAAATAACATACTTTTCACAATACATTGTTTTACAAATAACTTAACTTATACAAACTCATTTTACATGGTTATTCATTTAACCATGCATTATTCTCTTATTTATACGTATCATCTGAACTTATTGTTTTTCAAATGATTTACAAAGACAAAGCAAATTACAAGGTTCATGACTAAACATTTTCTTAAACAGAAGTTATGAATCTTATTTTCACAATACCTATGTACTCGCCGGCATTTTTATGCTGATGTACCTATTTTCACATGTGTTTCAGGAAATGAAGCATAGGATTGATCAAGATACACTTAGGCGGACATGGGCCTTAGTGACAATAAAAGATGCAGACTAGTTATTTATGTTATGTTTCTTTAATTATCAAGACATTGTAACTCATTTATTCAATAAAACAGTATTTCATTTTCCATGTGTTATGAAACAATGATTCTGTTACAACACTCCCCGATGTTTCCGCCATGTTTTGTTATTTTACGTGGTCGGGGTGTGACAGAAAAGTTGGTATCAGAGCTCATGGTTATAGGGAATTAGGTTATTAGTAATACTTTGACCTAGTCTATAACCTTTCTAGGACCCTAACGCGAGTTTACTTGCGTTTAGTCATAAAACAATACTGTCACCTATCCTTAGGCGACAACCACAACAAGAACATAAAATTCAAAACCGCTTTGAAAACTAATCATCTGTTCTAGGATGATTGATTACTAGGTTTTGAACCCTCTATTGTAAGGTTTTGAACTCTCTATTATATGGTTTTGAACCCCTTTGAGTTTTCAAAATCTCGTCAAGGTTTTGGGTTTTAAATAATGTGAACACGTGCAAACTGGAAGGGTGAATGCCTGTATTCTGGGTTTTCTGTCTAGGCAAGCACTTCGTATACATCTCATCAGACGCGAGACCAGTTGTGCTTACCTGGGAATTCTTGGGATGAGTGTTCACTTATAGGCGAGCATGTCTTCGCGATACATTATTTTTGACCCATTTACTTTGATTTGTCACCATCTCATTTGTTTGCCTTAGGTAACAAACAAATGATCACAATTTTCATTCGTTACCATTCTGTATTGATAACCTTTCACTTGCTTCTTCCTATGTCTTTCATTTTCTTCTAGAATGTCTATTCCTCTCAGCACCGGTCAAATGTCTGAGCAAACAGCCAAATTTGCCCAGCAAATAGGTGAGGTGATACTGAAGTCTGTGGATCTGGGCATTTCCATGTCTCGTCTCAACAAAGAAGCCTCTCGTCTCGACAATGAAGCCACTCAAGAGCCATCAAAGGAAGCAGAAGTCAAGCCAGCACCAAAATCAAGGAAGCGTAAGGCTTCAAGGAAACCCGCAGCGGTTACACCTAATCAAGCGGGACCTAGCCATGTGGCAAGGCCACCAGCTAGGAAGCCATACAACGGAATTGAACCCTTGTGCAACCAATGTACCCTTCATCATCACCCTAGTGTGAAATGCCGCAAATGCCAAATTTGTGGACTTAAAGGTCATACGGCAAAAGTTTGCGTAGCATCAGTACCAAATCAAATAGGACCCAATCGGGTGGCAACACCACCTGTTAGGAAGCAATACAAGGGAACAGCCCCAATATGCGACAAATGTAATGCACACCACTTAGCTCACCTACAGTGTCGTTTGTGTGCATCATGTGGGCGACTCGGTCACCTGGAAAATGTTTGTCGATTTACCCCAAACCAAAGTGGTCCAAACCAACCACAAGCCAACTCTGCTCAAGCTCGTTTCTCACCAGGGTCTTGCTACAACTGTGGCGAGATGGGCCATTTCCTAAGGGATTGCCCAAAGCTTGCTAATGCAAATCCCACCCACGGATGAGCAGTTGGCTGACTAGAAGATGTTGCTGTCTTATGCTTTTGTTCTTTTGTTTCCTTGTAATGTGAAACAATCTGTTTTGTTTATAAATAAATCGTTGTTCACAAATTCTGATATACAAGTATAGTTACATGTGTGTATGATTTTCCTATGATACCTACATCAAGGAACTATGTTCCTTACAAACTACTTTTGGGATTTCTCTCTTTCAAATGATCTCTCATGATTCCCTCAAAAATTTTAAGTACTCGTTTCATTCCAGGAGATGAAGTACAAGAAATAAGGGGAAATTATGAGTAATCGTGCTTTTTGCACATCTGTGCCTTTGAATCCTTGGTTAGATAACTAAGGGTATTTTCAAATCTCATACCCATTACATTTTGATTTTTCAACATACACAGTACAAGTATTTCAAAACAATCTTCATGATCTCAAAACATTTCATATAGTTTGAAAACAATTTTTCTAGATGCATTGTCTATGTTATTTCAAAAACATTGGCCATGTTATCAAAACCAACCCTCCTAATTTCAAAATATTTCATATAGTCTGAAGACAATATTAACACAATACATTTTCTTATCAAGTGCATGATTTTGAAAAGCATCATTCATGTCTTTCAAAAACCTTATACATAATTTCAAAATTCATCTCGCATGATTTTAAAACATTTTTGTAAATATATCTATCTAATACATCTACTTTATGATTTCAAAAGTATTATATATAAGGTTTCAAAAACGTTAAACACATTTTTCTTAAAAGAACCCCATGCATAGTTTTCAAAAATATTTTCCTCGTACATTGACTTAACCTTCAAATTCTGCTTCATATGTCGCCTTGACATATCAAGCATCACAACTTCATAAGCATTCTTATTTCACGTTTTGACCTAAGCACATCAAGTGCAAGGTTTCAAAACATCTTCAACTTCTAAAATCCATATGGGATCTTTTTATCTACACATTTAGACCCTTGTGGATGATCATCATTCAAATCAGAGTCCTTAATTGGATTCCTTATGTACCTTAATTCGAATATTTCGGTTCCTTACAATCGAAAGCGAATTTTTATTTTTGAATCTTTCTATCTTTATAATTAGATTCTTGATAACGTTTAAAGTACCAAATGAAATCCACGGATTGGATTCCTAGTGTGCTTTAAATGCATGTACGCAATTAACAAGACAAATTAACAAACAATTTTGTGGTTATATGACTATGTGTTTATGCATCTTATGTTTTCTTTTATGCATTTTGTGTTTTTATACTCTGGATATTCGTTATCCATATCCTCGTAGAATCTTTCATATCTTCATATGAGGGATTCGTAGTAGGATATTCAAAAAGGTACTTCCTTAAATCCTTAATGGGCTTCTATGTAATAGTTAAGACCCTTGGATTATATAGTACCACTCCATGATTCATAAGAGACCATTTAGAGGTCTAATAAAAAAGATTGATTCACAATTTGGTTAAAGAACGACATCTAGTGATGTAGCTGAACAGACTCCTTGATAGTCTATTTAGATCATTTATTGATTTAATTAAAAGGACTCTATGGCAGTCTAGTCACACTCATCACAGGATTGTTCATTTGGTTTTACCCTACACATTATAAAATAAACTGTATGAACTGTGCAAGGAATTGTCTAATTATGGACGCGTACATAATTATGAAATTTAGTGCACAGAAACCCAGTAAGATTTATTATGTCTAAGAACCGATAGTGGCAACAATAACGGAATGTGAACAATGTAATGGAGGTACGGTGGACGCACCAATGACGCTTCATATACTTGTATATAAGTATCCCTCTTACATTGCAAGCATGATGTTATTAAAGTTACTAGAAATTCAGAACCCTAACCAAAGTTGTTCGATCTTTTCAACTTCATGTTTTAAACTCTCACGAGTTTCCTCTAAATAAATTTCGGGACGAAATTTCCTAAAGTAGGGGAGACTGTAACACCTGTGCCTCCACGGCCATCAAACAAATACCAAACCAATGAAATATTATATTTCATACTTGGGATTTGTAAAAATATGTGTATCATTTGCACATATCAATTTTTGTTCCATTCCAAACTCTAAATCGCTTTCTGGAAGGTTATACGCGCACCGATGCGTAAATATAACCAGTTTAATGCAAAAAACACTCCGGAATAGTGACATTGGCTTAACATACCTTAAATAACCTTTACATAACTTAGAAACAAGTTTTGAAGGCTTTGGTATGGCAAAAACAAGTTAATTCGCTTAAAGGGACTAAACTTGACAAACTGCGAAAGTATGCCAATTTGAACAATAACAGACATTCCGGAACATGGCCATAAGTTAAACATACCATAAATATCCTTCACATAGCTTAGAAATAGGCTTTGAGTTGTTCGGTGTGCTAAAATAAACTTTTGGGTCATTCAGGGACTAAAAGTGTCAAATAGTGTACAAGTTTGCATTTTTGCGCATAACTTACGTTCTGAATACATCCGGACATCCAAAAATTTATGTAAGCACTAAAATATTTTATTTTAGTGTTTGGTATAAGAAAAATCCATTCGTCGCGTCATTTGGATCGTTTTTCGCGCTTATGCGCATTCCGTCGTAATTAACCGAACATCACGATCGTACGACCAAACGAACCGACATCCAAGATATTTTTGAGCATGTTTTAAGTTCCCTATACTTTAACTTCATTTTAGAGCCTTGAAATGAGGTTAACAGGGTTCAAACGCATCGAAAATAGCTTAAACGGGCTGCAGGGACCAAATCTGACATTCTGCCAAACTAGGTCCTTGCGCACCGCAACAAATATTTGTTACGGTGCGCAAGGGGTCTGCAGACCAGATGCAGTGTATTAAACAGCCTGTTTGCAGCTGTTTGATCCTCCACCACACACTCACACTTGTCTAGTCAGCTGATAATTACCCATTTTTAGGCTACCATAACTTTGCAACAAGTGTACGCACAAGATTAAGGCACGTTTTCCATGAAACGATCCTAACGTTTCGGGTATTCCTATAAATACCCAACCCACCCCATTGCAAAACCTACAAGAATTCTGATTTGAGGAGCTCTAAGTTGAAACCTTTGTTTCATACCTGAGCAACTTGGATCGGGATTAGCATTCGGGGACCCTTCATAAGTATTCTTTCGTCTTTTATTGCTTTTCGAGTCCGAAAGTCAAACTTTGTTTGACTTTCAGCGTTGACCAGCTTATGGTCAATGCGAAGTTCGTTTGAACTTCGCAACGTGATTGTAATCACGATGGTTATAGTCCCTTATGACTATGCCTACTGATTACCACGTTGTCTAGGGTCGTAAGGGTAAGCGATCTGATAAATCGCTTATACCTTCGAACCCGACCCAGTTTGGTCGATCATTAGGATCCGACCAAATACATTAGGTGACCATAGTATATAGGGAATAACCTTCCGAGGTTATACCTTATGGTCACATCGTTTAAGTAGTTGTATGATAAGTAGTTTATATGCCTTAGGTAAATTACCAGAATACCCTTTTCATGTATAATTGGTAATTAAGCATATGTAACCTAAACTTTTGTCACATAACTGATAATGTAACATGTTTAGGCATATAACACTTGTCATAGGACTAGTTAGGCGGTCCGAACGCGTTATACGCGAACGACGCGTTAAAGTAACATAAGCTACCTAAACGGGTCGTAATGGGTCGAAAGCACTTAGATTAAGGTTTCATTTAGTATGTAGGCTTTGTTAAACCATATGACACGAGTCTCTATACTCGTTTGGTTTACGAACCCTCATTCTATCAGATCTTCCGATTTAGGTCCGGTTTATTAACATAGTTACCTATATTAGGTGCCGTTTGATTTCCGTGATCTCTAGCGTTGCTTGGTGGTTATCTTAGGACTCCTGAGCAATCTCAAATGAGTACATAGACCCCTCTTTTACTGTTTTCCAAACGTTTTGGGGTGGAACACATGTGCCTACTTGTTACTTTCATGCTTTCATGTTTTCACATCATATACATGCTATGTTCAATAGTACACTTATAGTACATTGTTTTACATGATTTCATTGTTTTTATGCTATGTATGTCCATTTCGTGCATACTTAGTACATCGTTTTACATTTACATTTTATGCTATGTATGTCCATTGCGTGCATACTTAGTACATCGTTTTCATCACATGCTTACATTTTGTTATGACATTTGGGTTGTTTACAATGGAACAATACATTCATTAACATTAGCTACGCCGTTCGTTAGTAGGTAGTGGTACCATAGGAATTGACAACTCCCGTTCCTGAAATACTGGGTATGGGGATTGGAAGGAATGACCGAATTCGATATACATAATTTAGATAAACCTTTAAGTTGTTTAAGGGTTTATCGCCGCAGTCTCAAGGCTTGGATGTATGCATTTTCACAATACCGCATAGATGTTCGTATCAGTATAGCATGCATTTCCACAAAACATAGCTTTGATTTAAACCAAGTTTTACTTCAATACTATGTTCTTGTGCATATGGTTTAGTTGATAAATTTCACTAGCCATACATATCATTTTGTTTACATATTACATGATTTACATTGATCATGCATTTCCACAAAACATAGCTTTGATTTAAACCAAGTTTTACTTCAATACTATGTTCTTGTGCATATGGTTTAGTTGATACATTTCACTAGCCATACATATCATTTTGTTTACATATTACATGATTTACATTGATCATGCATTTCCACAAAACATAGCTTTGATTTAAACCAAGTGTTACTTCAATACTATGTTCTTGTGCATATGGTTTAGTTGATACATTTCCCTAGCCATACATATCATTTTGTTTACATATTACATGATTTACATTGATCATGCATTTCCACAAAACATAGCTTTGATTTAAACCAAGTTTTACTTCAATACTATGTTCTTGTGCATTTCATATATGGTTTAGTTGATGCCTTTTCACTAGCCATACATATCATTTTGGTTACATATTACATGGTTTACATTTGACACATAAACACTTTTGACATTGGTTATACATTATATGATTTACATTTTGACATAAACATTTTAACATATTATTTCAATACATTTGGAAGTTGGTTTAAACATAGACATTTTACATTATTGGTTTGATTTGAGTAAGTGATTAAGTAACGAGGCGTGTGTAATATGATACAAGCATGGTGGATACGCCGCTGGTACTTCCTATATATAAGTGATTGTATGGTATTACATATCGTAGCGTTATTTGAATCATTTCAGTTTATGACATAACATTTTATACAAATAACATACTTTTCACAATACATTGTTTTACAAATAACTTAACTTATACAAACTCATTTTACATGGTTATTCATTTAACCATGCATTATTCTCTTATTTATACGTATCATCTGAACTTATTGTTTTTCAAATGATTTACAAAGACAAAGCAAATTACAAGGTTCATGACTAAACATTTTCTTAAACAGAAGTTATGAATCTTATTTTCACAATACCTATGTACTCGCCGGCATTTTTATGCTGATGTACCTATTTTCACATGTGTTTCAGGAAATGAAGCATAGGATTGATCAAGATACACTTAGGCGGACATGGGCCTTAGTGACAATAAAATATGCAGACTAGTTATTTATGTTATGTTTCTTTAATTATCAAGACATTGTAACTCATTTATTCAATAAAACAGTATTTCATTTTCCATGTGTTATGAAACAATGATTCTGTTACAACACTCCCCGATGTTTCCGCCATGTTTTGTTATTTTACGTGGTCGGGGTGTGACAGAAAAGTTGGTATCAGAGCTCATGGTTATAGGGAATTAGGTTATTAGTAATACTTTGACCTAGTCTATAACCTTTCTAGGACCCTAACGCGAGTTTACTTGCGTTTAGTCATAAAACAATACTGTCACCTATCCTTAGGCGACAACCACAACAAGAACATAAAATTCAAAACCGATTTGAAAACTAATCATCTGTTCTAGGATGATTGATTACTAGGTTTTGAACCCTCTATTGTAAGGTTTTGAACTCTCTATTATATGGTTTTGAACCCCTTTGAGTTTTCAAAATCTCGTCAAGGTTTTGGGTTTTAAATAATGTGAACACGTGCAAACTGGAAGGGTGAATGCCTGTATTCTGGGTTTTCTGTCTAGGCAAGCACTTCGTATACATCTCATCAGACGCGAGACCAGTTGTGCTTACCTGGGAATTCTTGGGATGAGTGTTCACTTATAGGCGAGCATGTCTTCGCGATACATTATTTTTGACCCATTTACTTTGATTTGTCACCATCTCATTTGTTTGCCTTAGGTAACAAACAAATGATCACAATTTTCATTCGTTACCATTCTGTATTGATAACCTTTCACTTGCTTCTTCCTATGTCTTTCATTTTCTTCTAGAATGTCTATTCCTCTCAGCACCGGTCAAATGTCTGAGCAAACAGCCAAATTTGCCCAGCAAATAGGTGAGGTGATACTGAAGTCTGTGGATCTGGGCATTTCCATGTCTCGTCTCAACAAAGAAGCCTCTCGTCTCGACAATGAAGCCACTCAAGAGCCATCAAAGGAAGCAGAAGTCAAGCCAGCACCAAAATCAAGGAAGCGTAAGGCTTCAAGGAAACCCGCAGCGGTTACACCTAATCAAGCGGGACCTAGCCATGTGGCAAGGCCACCAGCTAGGAAGCCATACAACGGAATTGAACCCTTGTGCAACCAATGTACCCTTCATCATCACCCTAGTGTGAAATGCCGCAAATGCCAAATTTGTGGACTTAAAGGTCATACGGCAAAAGTTTGCGTAGCATCAGTACCAAATCAAATAGGACCCAATCGGGTGGCAACACCACCTGTTAGGAAGCAATACAAGGGAACAGCCCCAATATGCGACAAATGTAATGCACACCACTTAGCTCACCTACAGTGTCGTTTGTGTGCATCATGTGGGCGACTCGGTCACCTGGCAAATGTTTGTCAATTTACCCCAAACCAAAGTGGTCCAAACCAACCACAAGCCAACTCTGCTCAAGCTCGTTTCTCACCAGGGTCTTGCTACAACTGTGGCGAGATGGGCCATTTCCTAAGGGATTGCCCAAAGCTTGCTAATGCAAATCCCACCCACGGATGAGCAGTTGGCTGACTAGAAGATGTTGCTGTCTTATGCTTTTGTTCTTTTGTTTCCTTGTAATGTGAAACAATCTGTTTTGTTTATAAATAAATCGGTGTTCACAAATTCTGATATACAAGTATAGTTACATGTGTGTATGATTTTCCTATGATACCTACATCAAGGAACTATGTTCCTTACAAACTACTTTTGGGATTTCTCTCTTTCAAATGATCGCTCATGATTCCCTCAAAAATTTTAAGTACTCGTTTCATTCCAGGAGATGAAGTACAAGAAATAAAGGGAAATTATGAGTAATCGTGCTTTTTGCACATCTGTGCCTTTGAATCCTTGGTTAGATAACTAAGGGTATTTTCAAATCTCATACCCATTACATTTTGATTTTTCAACATACACAGTACAAGTATTTCAAAACAATCTTCATGATCTCAAAACATTTCATATAGTTTGAAAACAATTTTTCTAGATGCATTGTCTATGTTATTTCAAAAACATTGGCCATGTTATCAAAACCAACCCTCCTAATTTCAAAATATTTCATATAGTCTGAAGACAATATTAACACAATACATTTTCTTATCAAGTGCATGATTTTGAAAAGCATCATTCATGTCTTTCAAAAACCTTATACATAATTTCAAAATTCATCTCGCATGATTTTAAAACATTTTTGTAAATATATCTATCTAATACATCTACTTTATGATTTCAAAAGTATTATATATAAGGTTTCAAAAACGTTAAACACATTTTTCTTAAAAGAACCCCATGCATAGTTTTCAAAAATATTTTCCTCGTACATTGACTTAACCTTCAAATTCTGCTTCATATGTCGCCTTGACATATCAAGCATCACAACTTCATAAGCATTCTTATTTCACGTTTTGACCTAAGCACATCAAGTGCAAGGTTTCAAAACATCTTCAACTTCTAAAATCCATATGGGATCTTTTTATCTACACATTTAGACCCTTGTGGATGATCACCATTCAAATCAGAGTCCTTAATTGGATTCCTTATGTACCTTAATTCGAATATTTCGGTTCCTTACAATCGAAATCGAATTTTTCTTTTTGAATCTTTCTATCTTTATAATTAGATTCTTGATAACGTTTAAAGTACCAAATGAAATCCACGGATTGGATTCCTAGTGTGCTTTAAATGCATGTACGCAATTAACAAGACAAATTAACAAACAATTTTGTGGTTATATGACTATGTGTTTATGCATCTTATGTTTTCTTTTATGCATTTTGTGTTTTTATACTCTGGATATTCGTTATCCATATCCTCGTAGAATCTTTCATATCTTCATATGAGGGATTCGTAGTAGGATATTCAAAAAGGTACTACCTTAAATCCTTAATGGGCTTCTATGTAATAGTTAAGACCCTTGGATTATATAGTACCACTCCATGATTCATAAGAGACCATTTAGAGGTCTAGTAAAAAAGATTGATTCACAATTTGGTTAAAGAACGACATCTAGTGATGTAGCTGAACAGACTCCTTGTTAGTCTATTTAGATCATTTATTGATTTAATTAAAAGGACTCTATGGCAGTCTAGTCACACTCATCACATGATTGTTCATTTGGTTTTACCCTACACATTATAAAATAAACTGTATGAACTGTGCAAGGAATTGTCTAATTATGGACGCGTACATAATTATGAAATTTAGTGCACAGAAACCCAGTAAGATTTATTATGTGTAAGAACCGATAGTGGCAACAATAACGGAATGTGAACAATGTAATGGAGGTACGGTGGACGCACCAATGACGCTTCATATACTTGTATATAAGTATCCCTCTTACATTGCAAGCATGATGTTATTAAAGTTACTAGAAATTCAGAACCCTTACCAAAGTTGTACGATCTTTTCAACTTCATGTTTTAAACTCTCATGAGTTTCCTCTAAATAAATTTCGGGACGAAATTTCCTAAAGTAGGGGAGACTGTAACACCTGTGCCTCCACGGCCATCAAACAAATACCAAACTAATGAAATATTATATTTCATACTTGGGATTTGTAAAAATATGTGTATCATTTGCACATATCAATTTTTGTTCCATTCCAAACTCTAAATCGCTTTCTAGAAGGTTATACGCGCACCGATGCGTAAATATAACCAGTTTAATGAAAAAAACACTCCGGAATAGTGACATTGGCTTAACATACCTTAAATAACCTTTACATAACTTAGAAACAAGTTTTGAAGGCTTTGGTATGGCAAAAACAAGTTAATTCGCTTACAGGGACTAAACTTGACAAACTGCGAAAGTATGCCAATTTGAACAATAACAGACATTCCGGAACATGGCCATAAGTTAAACATACCATAAATATCCTTCACATAGCTTAGAAATAGGCTTTGAGTTGTTCGGTGTGCTAAAATAAACTTTTGGGTCATTCAGGGACTAAAAGTGTCAAATAGTGTACAAGTTTGCATTTTTGCGCATAACTTACGTTCTGAATACATCCGGACATCCAAAAATTTATGTAAGCACTAAAATATTTTATTTTAGTGTTTGGCATAAGAAAAATCCATTCGTCGCGTCATTTGGATCGTTTTTCGCGATCGTACGACCAAACGAACCGACATCCAAGATATTTTTGAGCATGTTTTAAGTTCCCTATACTTTAACTTCATTTTAGAGCCTTGAAATGAGGTTAACAGGGTTCAAACGCATCGAAAATAGCTTAAACGGGCTGCAGGGACCAAATCTGACATTCTGCCAAACTAGGTCCTTGCGCACCGCAACAAATATTTGTTACGGTGCGCAAGGGGTCTGCAGACCAGATGCAGTGTATTAAACAGCCTGTTTGCAGCTGTTTGATCCTCCACCACACACTCACACTTGTCTAGTCAGCTGATAATTACCCATTTTTAGGCTACCATAACTTTGCAACAAGTGTACGCACAAGATTAAGGCACGTTTTCCATGAAACGATCCTAACGTTTCGGGTATTCCTATAAATACCCAACCCACCCCATTGCAAAACCTACAAGAATTCTGATTTGAGGAGCTCTAAGTTGAAACCTTTGTTTCATACCTGAGCTACTTGGATCGGGATTAGCATTCGGGGACCCTTCATAAGTATTCTTTCGTCTTTTATTGCTTTTCGAGTCCGAAAGTCAAACTTTGTTTGACTTTCAGCGTTGACCAGCTTATGGTCAATGCGAAGTTCGTTTGAACTTCGCAACGTGATTGTAATCACGATGGTTATAGTCCCTTGTGACTATGCCTACTGATAACCACGTTGTCTAGGGTCGTAAGGGTAAGCGATCTGATAAATCGCTTATACCTTCGAACCCGACCCAGTTTGGTCGATCATTAGGATCCGACCAAATATATTAGGTGACCATAGTATATAGGGAATAACCTTCCGAGGTTATACCTTATGGTCACATCGTTTAAGTAGTTGTATGATAAGTAGTTTATATGCCTTAGGTAAATTACTAGAATACCCTTTTCATGTATAATTGGTAATTAAGCATATGTAACCTAAACTTTTGTCACATAACTGATAATGTAACATGTTTAGGCATATAACACTTGTCATAGGACTAGTTAGGCGGTCCGAACGCGTTATACGCGAACGACGCGTTAAAGTAACATAAGCTACCTAAACGGGTCGTAATGGGTCGAAAGCACTTAGATTAAGGTTTCATTTAGTATGTAGGCTTTGTTAAACCATATGACACGAGTCTCTATACTCGTTTGGTTTACGAACCCTCATTCTATCAGATCTTCCGATTTAGGTCCGGTTTATTAACATAGTTACCTATATTAGGTGCCGTTTGATTTCCGTGATCTCTAGCGTTGCTTGGTGGTTATCTTAGGACTCCTGAGCAATCTTAAGTGAGTACATAGACCCCTCTTTTACTGTTTTCCAAACGTTTTGGGGTGGAACACATGTGCCTACTTTTTACTTTCATGCTTTCATGTTTTCACATCATATACATGCTATGTTTAATAGTACACTTATAGTACATTGTTTTACATGATTTCATTGTTTTTATGCTATGTATGTCCATTTCGTGCATACTTAGTACATCGTTTTACATTTACATTTTATGCTATATATGTCCATTGCGTGCATACTTAGTACATCGTTTTCATCACATGCTTACATTTTGTTATGACATTTGGGTTGTTTACAATGGAACAATACATTCATTAACATTAGCTACGCCGTTCGTTAGTAGGTAGTGGTACCATAGGAATTGACAACTCCCGTTCCTGAAATACTGGGTATGGGGATTGGAAGGAATGACCGAATTCGATATACATAATTTAGATAAACCTTTAAGTTGTTTAAGGGTTTATCGCCGCAGTCTCAAGGCTTGGATGTATGCATTTTCACAATACCGCATAGATGTTCGTATCAGTATAGCATGCATTTCCACAAAACATAGCTTTGATTTAAACCAAGTTTTACTTCAATACTATGTTCTTGTGCATATGGTTTAGTTAATAAATTTCACTAGCCATACATATCATTTTGTTTACATATTACATGATTTACATTGATCATGCATTTTCACAAAACATAGCTTTGATTTAAACCAAGTTTTACTTCAATACTATGTTCTTGTGCATATGGTTTAGTTGATACATTTCACTAGCCATACATATCATTTTGTTTACATATTACATGATTTACATTGATCATGCATTTCCACAAAACATAGCTTTGATTTAAACCAAGTTTTACTTTAATACTATGTTCTTGTGCATATGGTTTAGTTGATACATTTCACTAGCCATACATATCATTTTGTTTACATATTACATGATTTACATTGATCATGCATTTCCACAAAACATAGCTTTGATTTAAACCAAGTTTTACTTCAATACTATGTTCTTGTGCATTTCATATATGGTTTAGTTGATGCCTTTTCACTAGCCATACATATCATTTTGGTTACATATTACATGGTTTACATTTGACACATAAACACTTTTGACATTGGTTATACATTACATGATTTACATTTTGACATAAACATTTTATCATATTATTTCAATACATTTGGAAGTTGGTTTAAACATAGACATTTTACATTATTGGTTTGATTTGAGTAAGTGATTAAGTAACGAGGCGTGTGTAATATGATACAAGCATGGTGGATACGCCACTGGTACTTCCTATATATAAGTGATTGTATGGTATTACATATCGTAGCGTTATTTGAATCATTTCAGTTTATGACATAACATTTTATACAAATAACATACTTTTCACAATACATTGTTTTACAAATAACTTAACTTATACAAACTCATTTTACATGGTTATTCATTTAACCATGCATTATTCTCTTATTTATACGTATCATCTGAACTTATTGTTTTTCAAATGATTTACAAAGACAAAGCAAATTACAAGGTTCATGACTAAACATTTTCTTAAACAGAAGTTATGAATCTTATTTTCACAATACCTATGTACTCGCCGGCATTTTTATGCTGATGTACCTATTTTCACATGTGTTTCAGGAAATGAAGCATAGGATTGATCAAGATACACTTAGGCGGACATGGGCCTTAGTGACAATAAAAGATGCAGACTAGTTATTTATGTTATGTTTCTTTAATTATCAAGACATTGTAACTCATTTATTCAATAAAACAGTATTTCATTTTCCATGTGTTATGAAACAATGATTCTGTTACAACACTCCCCGATGTTTCCGCCATGTTTTGTTATTTTACGTGGTCGGGGTGTGACAGAAAAGTTGGTATCAGAGCTCATGGTTATAGGGAATTAGGTTATTAGTAATACTTTGACCTAGTCTATAACCTTTCTAGGACCCTAACGCGAGTTTACTTGCGTTTAGTCATAAAACAATACTGTCACCTATCCTTAGGCGACAACCACAACCACAACAAGAACATAAAATTCAAAACCGCTTTGAAAACTAATCATCTGTTCTAGGATGATTGATTACTAGGTTTTGAACCCTCTATTGTAAGGTTTTGAACTCTCTATTATATGGTTTTGAACCCCTTTGAGTTTTCAAAATCTCGTCAAGGTTTTGGGTTTTAAATAATGTGAACACGTGCAAACTGGAAGGGTGAATGCCTGTATTCTGGGTTTTCTGTCTAGGCAAGCACTTCGTATACATCTCATCAGACGCGAGACCAGTTGTGCTTACCTGGGAATTCTTGGGATGAGTGTTCACTTATAGGCGAGCATGTCTTCGCGATACATTATTTTTGACCCATTTACTTTGATTTGTCACCATCTCATTTGTTTGCCTTAGGTAACAAACAAATGATCACAATTTTCATTCGTTACCATTCTGTATTGATAACCTTTCACTTGCTTCTTCCTATGTCTTTCATTTTCTTCTAGAATGTCTATTCCTCTCAGCACCGGTCAAATGTCTGAGCAAACAGCCAAATTTGCCCAGCAAATAGGTGAGGTGATACTAAAGTCTGTGGATCTGGGCATTTCCATGTCTCGTCTCAACAAAGAAGCCTCTCGTCTCGACAATGAAGCCACTCAAGAGCCATCAAAGGAAGCAGAAGTCAAGCCAGCACCAAAATCAAGGAAGCGTAAGGCTTCAAGGAAACCCGCAGCGGTTACACCTAATCAAGCGGGACCTAGCCATGTGGCAAGGCCACCAGCTAGGAAGCCATACAACGGAATTGAACCCTTGTGCAACCAATGTACCCTTCATCATCACCCTAGTGTGAAATGCCGCAAATGCCAAATTTGTGGACTTAAAGGTCATACGGCAAAAGTTTGCGTAGCATCAGTACCAAATCAAATAGGACCCAATCGGGTGGCAACACCACCTGTTAGGAAGCAATACAAGGGAACAGCCCCAATATGCGACAAATGTAATGCACACCACTTAGCTCACCTACAGTGTCGTTTGTGTGCATCATGTGGGCGACTCGGTCACCTGGCAAATGTTTGTCGATTTACCCCAAACCAAAGTGGTCCAAACCAACCACAAGCCAACTTTGCTCAAGCTCGTTTCTCACCAGGGTCTTGCTACAACTGTGGCGAGATGGGCCATTTCCTAAGGGATTGCCCAAAGCTTGCTAATGCAAATCCCACCCACGGATGAGCAGTTGGCTGACTAGAAGATGTTGCTGTCTTATGCTTTTGTTCTTTTGTTTCCTTGTAATGTGAAACAATCTGTTTTGTTTATAAATAAATCGTTGTTCACAAATTCTGATATACAAGTATAGTTACATGTGTGTATGATTTTCCTATGATACCTACATCAAGGAACTATGTTCCTTACAAACTACTTTTGGGATTTCTCTCTTTCAAATGATCGCTCATGATTCCCTCAAAAATTTTAAGTACTCGTTTCATTCCAGGAGATGAAGTACAAGAAATAAAGGGAAATTATGAGTAATCGTGCTTTTTGCACATCTGTGCCTTTGAATCCTTGGTTAGATAACTAAGGGTATTTTCAAATCTCATACCCATTACATTTTGATTTTTCAACATACACAGTACAAGTATTTCAAAACAATCTTCATGATCTCAAAACATTTCATATAGTTTGAAAACAATTTTTCTAGATGCATTGTCTATGTTATTTCAAAAACATTGGCCATGTTATCAAAACCAACCCTCCTAATTTCAAAATATTTCATATAGTCTGAAGACAATATTAACACAATACATTTTCTTATCAAGTGCATGATTTTGAAAAGCATCATTCATGTCTTTCAAAAACCTTATACATAATTTCAAAATTCATCTCGCATGATTTTAAAACATTTTTGTAAATATATCTATCTAATACATCTACTTTATGATTTCAAAAGTATTATATATAAGGTTTCAAAAACGTTAAACACATTTTTCTTAAAAGAACCCCATGCATAGTTTTCAAAAATATTTTCCTCGTACATTGACTTAACCTTCAAATTCTGCTTCATATGTCGCCTTGACATATCAAGCATCACAACTTCATAAGCATTCTTATTTCACGTTTTGACCTAAGCACATCAAGTGCAAGGTTTCAAAACATCTTCAACTTCTAAAATCCATATGGGATCTTTTTATCTACACATTTAGACCCTTGTGGATGATCATCATTCAAATCAGAGTCCTTAATTGGATTCCTTATGTACCTTAATTCGAATATTTCGGTTCCTTACAATCGAAATCGAATTTTTCTTTTTGAATCTTTCTATCTTTATAATTAGATTCTTGATAACGTTTAAAGTACCAAATGAAATCCACGGATTGGATTCCTAGTGTGCTTTAAATGCATGTACGCAATTAACAAGACAAATTAACAAACAATTTTTTGGTTATATGACTATGTGTTTATGCATCTTATGTTTTCTTTTATGCATTTTGTGTTTTTATACTCTGGATATTCGTTATCCATATCCTCGTAGAATCTTTCATATCTTCATATGAGGGATTCGTAGTAGGATATTCAAAAAGGTACTACCTTAAATCCTTAATGGGCTTCTATGTAATAGTTAAGACCCTTGGATTATATAGTACCACTCCATGATTCATAAGAGACCATTTAGAGGTCTAGTAAAAAAGATTGATTCACAATTTGGTTAAAGAACGACATCTAGTGATGTAGCTGAACAGACTCCTTGATAGTCTATTTAGATCATTTATTGATTTAATTAAAAGGACTCTATGGCAGTCTAGTCACACTCATCACAGGATTGTTCATTTGGTTTTACCCTACACATTATAAAATAAACTGTATGAACTGTGCAAGGAATTGTCTAATTATGGACGCGTACATAATTATGAAATTTAGTGCACAGAAACCCAGTAAGATTTATTATGTGTAAGAACCGATAGTGGCAACAATAACGGAATGTGAACAATGTAATGGAGGTACGGTGGACGCACCAATGACGCTTCATATACTTGTATATAAGTATCCCTCTTACATTGCAAGCATGATGTTATTAAAGTTACTAGAAATTCAGAACCCTAACCAAAGTTTTTCGATCTTTTCAACTTCATGTTTTAAACTCTCACGAGTTTCCTCTAAATAAATTTCGGGACGAAATTTCCTAAAGTAGGGGAGACTGTAACACCTGTGCTTCCACGGCCATCAAACAAATACCAAACCAATGAAATATTATATTTCATACTTGGGATTTGTAAAAATATGTGTATCATTTGCACATATCAATTTTTGTTCCATTCCAAACTCTAAATCGCTTTCTGGAAGGTTATACGCGCACCGATGCGTAAATATAACCAGTTTAATGCAACAAACACTCCGGAATAGTGACATTGGCTTAACATACCTTAAATAACCTTTACATAACTTAGAAACAAGTTTTGAAGGCTTTGGTATGGCAAAAACAAGTTAATTCGCTTACAGGGACTAAACTTGACAAACTGCGAAAGTATGCCAATTTGAACAATAACAGACATTCCGGAACATGGCCATAAGTTAAACATACCATAAATATCCTTCACATAGCTTAGAAATAGGCTTTGAGTTGTTCGGTGTGCTAAAATAAACTTTTGGGTCATTCAGGGACTAAAAGTGTCAAATAGTGTACAAGTTTGCATTTTTGCGCATAACTTACGTTCTGAATACATCCGGACATCCAAAAATTTATGTAAGCACTAAAATATTTTATTTTAGTGTTTGGCATAAGAAAAATCCATTCGTCACGTCATTTGGATCGTTTTTCGCGCTTATGCGCATTCCGTCGTAATTAACCGAACATCGCGATCGTACGACCAAACGAACCGACATCCAAGATATTTTTGAGCATGTTTTAAGTTCCCTATACTTTAACTTCATTTTAGAGCCTTGAAATGAGGTTAACGGGGTTCAAACGCATCGAAAATAGCTTAAACGGGCTGCAGGGACCAAATCTGACATTCTGCCAAACTAGGTCCTTGCGCACCGCAACAAATATTTGTTACGGTGCGCAAGGGGTCTGCAGACCAGATGCAGTGTATTAAACAGCCTGTTTGCAGCTGTTTGATCCTCCACCACACACTCACACTTGTCTAGTCAGCTGATAATTACCCATTTTTAGGCTTCCATAACTTTGCAACAAGTGTACGCACAAGATTAAGGCACATTTTCAATGAAACGATCCTAACGGTTCGGGTATTCCTATAAATACCCAACCCACCCCATTGCAAAACCTACAAGAATTCTGATTTGAGGAGCTCTAAGTTGAAACCTTTGTTTCATACCTGAGCTACTTGGATCGGGATTAGCATTCGAGGACCCTTCGTAAGTATTCTTTCGTCTTTTATTGCTTTTCGAGTCCAAAAGTCAAACTTTGTTTGACTTTCAGCGTTGACCAGCTTATGGTCAATGCGAAGTTCGTTTGAACTTCGCAACGTGATTGTAATCACGATGGTTATAGTCCCTTGTGACTATGCCTACTGATTACCACGTTGTCTAGGGTCGTAAGGGTAAGCGATCTGATAAATCGCTTATACCTTCGAACCCGACCCAGTTTGGTCGATCATTAAGATCCGACCAAATACATTAGGTGACCATAGTATATAGGGAATAACCTTCTGAGGTAATACCTTATGGTCACATCGTTTAAGTAGTTGTATGATAAGTAGTTTATATGCCTTAGGTAAATTACCAGAATACCCTTTTCCTGTATAATTGGTAATTAAGCATATGTAACCTAAACTTTTGTCACATAACTGATAATGTAACATGTTTAGGCATATAACACTTGTCATAGGACTAGTTAGGCGGTCTGAACGCGTTATACGCGAACGACGCGTTAAAGTAACATAAGCTACCTAAACGGGTCGTAATGGGTCGAAATCACTTAGATTAAGGTTTCATTTAGTATGTAGGCTTTGTTAAACCATATGACACGAGTCTCTATACTCGTTTGGTTTACGAACCCTCATTCTATCAGATCTTCCGATTTAGGTCCGGTTTATTAACATAGTTACCTATATTAGGTGCCGTTTGATTTCCGTGATCTCTAGCGTTGCTTGGTGGTTATCTTAGGACTCCTGAGCAATCTTAAGTGAGTACATAGACCCCTCTTTTACTGTTTTCCAAACGTTTTGGGGTGGAACACATGTGCCTACTTTTTACTTTCATGCTTTCATGTTTTCACATCATATACATGCTATGTTTAATAGTACACTTATAGTACATTGTTTTACATGATTTCATTGTTTTTATGCTATGTATGTCCATTTCGTGCATACTTAGTACATCGTTTTACATTTACATTTTATGCTATGTATGTCCATTGCGTTCATACTTAGTACATCGTTTTCATCACATGCTTACATTTTGTTATGACATTTGGGTTGTTTACAATGGAACAATACATTCATTAACATTAGCTACGCCGTTCATTAGTAGGTAGTGGTACCATAGGAATTGACAACTCCCGTTCCTGAAATACTGGGTATGGGGATTGGAAGGAATGACCGAATTCGATATACATAATTTAGATAAACCTTTAAGTTGTTTAAGGGTTTATCGCCGCAGTCTCAAGGCTTGGATGTATGCATTTTCACAATACCGCATAGATGTTCGTATCAGTATAGCATGCATTTCCACAAAACATAGCTTTGATTTAAACCAAGTTTTACTTCAATACTATGTTCTTGTGCATATGGTTTAGTTGATAAATTTCACTAGCCATACATATCATTTTGTTTACATATTACATGATTTACATTGATCATGCATTTCCACAAAACATAGCTTTGATTTAAACCAAGTTTTACTTCAATACTATGTTCTTGTGCATATGGTTTAGTTGATACATTTCACTAGCCATACATATCATTTTGTTTACATATTACATGATTTACATTGATCATGCATTTCCACAAAACATAGCTTTGATTTAAACCAAGTTTTACTTCAATACTATGTTCTTGTGCATATGGTTTAGTTGATACATTTCACTAGCCATACATATCATTTTGTTTACATATTACATGATTTACATTGATCATGCATTTCCACAAAACATAGCTTTGATTTAAACCAAGTTTTACTTCAATACTATGTTCTTGTGCATTTCATATATGGTTTAGTTGATGCCTTTTCACTAGCCATACATATCATTTTGGTTACATATTACACGGTTTACATTTGACACATAAACACTTTTGACATTGGTTATACATTACATGATTTACATTTTGACAAAAACATTTTAACATATTATTTCAATACATTTGGAAGTTGGTTTAAACATAGACATTTTACATTATTGGTTTGATTTGAGTAAGTGATTAAGTAACGAGGCGTGTGTAATATGATACAAGCATGGTGGATACACCGCTGGTACTTCCTATATATAAGTGATTGTATGGTATTAAATATCGTAGCGTTATTTGAATCATTTCAGTTTATGACATATAACATTTTCTACAAATAACATACTTTTCACAATACATTGTTTTACAAATAACTTAACTTATACAAACTCATTTTACATGGTTATTCATTTAACCATGCATTATTCTCTTATTTATACGTATCATCTGAACTTATTGTTTTTCAAATGATTTACAAAGACAAAGAAAATTACAAGGTTCATGACTAAACATTTTCTTAAACAGAAGTCATGAATCTTATTTTCACAAAACCTATGTACTCGCCGGCATTTTTATGCTGATGTACCTATTTTCACATGTGTTTCAGGAAACGAAGCATAGGATTGATCAAGATACACTTAGGCGGACATAGGCCTTAGTGACAATAAAAGATGCAGACTAGTTATTTATGTTATGTTTCTTTAATTATCAAGACATTGTAACTCATTTATTCAATAAAACAGTATTTCATTTTCCATGTGTTATGAAACAATGATTCTGTTACAACACTCCCCGATGTTTCCGCCATGTTTTGTTATTTTACGTGGTCGGGGTGTGACAGTTTAGGTATATAGAACATGTTCGTTTTTTGGTTCCCATATGTTGGTGTTTAGCAACAGGGACAAGTACTTGGTTTTTGTAAGATAGTTGTATGTATTTATTACCAAAATACCTATCTTTTTGTAGTGGTTAATGTATCTATTACCAAGATACCCACTCTTAGCGCTGTATAGTTTTGGTCGTCTGACTTATATATGAAAAATATTTCGTGTCAGAGACATTTTTTACCGTTATATGCAGTTTGAATGCGATGGTAACTTTTTGTACCGTAATATGCAGTGTAAATGCGATGGTGATTTTTTGTACCGTAATATGCAATATGAATGCGATGGTAATTGATATTGTGCATGTAAGTAATAAAAGATAAAAAAAGTAACTTTTATTAATTCAATGAAGAAAAAGAGACATCGTCAATGATGGATTACACTTATTTAAAAAAGAGAACAGTCTATCCAGCCGTTAGGGACGGGAGTCTACATGTAACATTTCTTCAACTGAGCAGCGTTCCAGCTACGTGGAACCGATGTGCCATCGAGCCTGGATAGGCGGTAAGCCCCTTTGCCTAAGTCTTCTTAGACGATGTAGGGACCTTCCCAGTTGGGTCTTAGTTTGCCTGAGGGCTCCGCTCTACTGGCCTCGTTGTCCCGCATGACATACTCGCCTTCCTTGAAAGTTTGCTGAGCTACGCGTTGGTTGTAGTACTTCTCTAAAGTTCTCTTGTATTTTGCCTCGCTGATGGCGGCTGCCTCGTGCCGTTCTTCTAGGAGGTCAAGGCCTTCCCGCAGGAGCTTGTCATTATCATCATTAGTAGTAAGGCGCCTTAGCGACGATAATCCAACTTCCGCAGGTATCATTGCTTATGCGTCGTAGGTTAGGCTAAAGGGGGTTTCATTGTTGCTTGTCTTGGGCATGGTTCGATGTGCCTAAAGGACATTTGGCAATTCTTCTACCCAAGAGCTCCCTTCGTAGCCTAACCTTCTTTTGATCCCATCAAGCAGACTCCTATTTGCCCGCTCCACTTGGCCGTTTCCTTGGGGATGTGCAACCGATGTAAAGATTTGTTGAATCTGAAGCTCAACACACCAATCTTGCAAGACTCTATCTGTGAATTGTGTTCCGTTATCGCTCCCAAGGTATAGCGGTAATCCAAACCAGCACACTATGTGTTCGCATAGGAATTTCTTGGCGTTTTCAGCAGTTATCTTGGCCAAGGGCTTTGCTTCGACCCACTTGGTGAAATAATCAATCGCCACGATTAAGTACTTTTGTTTCCCTGGGGCCAGCGGGAATGGTCCCACGATATCGACTGCCTATTTTTTAAAAGGCCATGTCGCGGCCCCCGACCCGGTTTGACCCGTATCAGGAGCCGCGGGACAGAAATCCCGTGGTATTTAATTAATTGAGTTTAACAGCGAAAGTTTATCATCAGGATCTTTTAAAAACTGAAATATTTCCCGATTATTTTATTTCACAACTCAGGATAAAACCCGATAATTTACAATCTTGAGATTTCACGAATAAATCTTTTATTTTACAAAACATGTTTATTTATTTTATACTGAGCCACTTCCTTAAGCTTGTAGTGCTTCTCGGCACTTTTCCTGGATCACAACAGATCACCTGAAACATGTTTAAAAAAGGTTTTGTCAGCGGGAAATACTGAGTGAATCATTCTTTTTATGAAACCGACTTGTTTGTTATAATTTACAGTATTAAGAGCAATTACAATGTTTCAGATATCAACCAACTACCCTCGGTATTTGTCATTCGACTCGTTTCTGTGACTATGGTCATATCACCCATTGGCTAACTCGTTGTCCAATGGTGAAGATTATCAAGTAATGTATACAAAACCCCACATACCGACTGTAATATGGTGATTACAAAGACTTAATCCCTGTAATTATAACCTTGATAATAAACATGATTTTGAAAGTAATTTGATAAAAAGAGAATGACTCACATTGCAGATTTAATTTGAGCAGAGCCTAGCCTACTGATTAGCCTTTTTAACCTAAATTTAATAACAGGCACACAATTCGGTTAGTAACTTAATACAACATTTACGATAACTCACGAGATCAAACCCTCACAACGAATGACAAAGTGCTATGCTTAAACATCCATCGAATTAACGACTAATGACAAAGCATCACCCTAATGTGGGCAGCACTTAAACATCCATTGGATATATTGATCGATCGGACAATGAATCGTAATAGCGATCGAGTTATTACCCTGATTGCGGCGTCGATTAGTGAATCGTGTGTGTTAATTGTGGTAAACAGAATGTAACTCGGTGCCTGAAATGAATTTCTTCGTCGAACATACGCCGAATTTCAAGTGCCAATGTCTGCTATTTATAGTCAAAATGTCGCATTGCTTACGGACAGTAAGACTTAACCCTTACGGTCCGTAAGGGACACCTCATGCTCATAGTGTTGCCACGTGTGGGACTAGGCCTGATGAGTTGACAGTTTCTCAAAATTTGCTTTTGACAGCATGATTTTAAGATAATCGTGACTAGGGTTTACCCCCCCTGAGTTTTAGGGGCCCTGATCCTGATTCCGATTGTTCTGAAAATTTTAGGGTTTGTGCAGAATCACTTGGGTGTCTCAATTAGGCTTTCCTATTGGACCATTAAAATAATAAATATGACTTTTGATGAGAGTTGTTACATTCTCCCCACCTTAATAAAAATCTCGTCCTTGAGATTTACTGGAATAATTGAGGATACTTTTTCTTCATCTCAGATTCCAACTCCCAAGTGTATTCAGCTCCTCTCTTTGAATCCTATTTTACTTTAACTAGCACTAGTCTTTTGTGCTTGAGAAACTTCACTTTTCTGTCTTCTATCTGAAGAGGTTTCTCAACAAATTTTAATTTTTCGTTTACCTCTATATCTTGGAGAGGTACTACCAAATATTCGTCTGATAGACATTTCTTGAGATTGGATACATGAAATACATCATGTACTCCAGCTAACTCTTCTGGTAGTTGTAAACGATAAGAAACTGGTCCTATACGTTGGATCACTGGAAATGGTCCTACGTACCTTGGACTTAGCTTTCCTTTCTTACCAAATCTAACAACTCCTTTCCAAGGGGAAACTTTCAACAGTACTCTGTCTCCAACTTGGAATTCTAATGGCTTGCATCTATTGTCTGCATAACTCTTCTGGCGATCTCGAGCCGTCTTCAGCCTTTCCTTGATTTGAGTAATCTTGTCGGTCGTCTCTTGCACTATTTCAGGACCTGACAATTGATTTTCTCCCATTTCTGCCCAACAAACTGGAGTTCTGCACTTTCTTCCATATAGTGCTTCGAATGGGGCAGATTCAATACTTGAATGATAACTATTGTTATAGGAGAATTCAATTAATGGTAAGTGTTCGTCCCAATTCCCACCAAAATCTATTACACATGCTCGGAGCATGTCTTCTAGAGTTTGGATCGTTCTTTCACTTTGCCCGTCTGTTTGTGGATGATATGCCGTGCTTAGATTTAGTCGAGTTCCCATTGCTTTCTGGAAACTTGTCCAAAAATGAGAAGTGAAACGACTATCCCTATCTGATACAATGGAGAGTGGAACTCCATGTAGAGATACGACTTCATCTACATACAACTTTGCCAATTTTTCCATGCTAAAGGTTTCTTTCATAGGCAAAAAGTGAGCAGATTTGGTTAATCGATCCACAATTACCCAAATCGCATCATTACCTTTTCTGGTTTTGGGTAACTTAGTAACAAAATCCATTGTTATAAGTTCCCATTTCCATACTGGCATCTCTAATTGTTGTAGTAGACCTGAAGGTTTCTGGTGTTCTGCCTTAACTTGTGAATAAGTAAGACACTTAGAAACATATCTAGCTATATCCTTTTTCATTCCTATCCACCAAAAGATATTTCTTAAATCTTGGTACATCTTATTGTTTCCTGGATGAATTGTATACCTTGACTTATGGGCTTCTTCTAGAATCTTATTTCTTAATTCTCCTAGCTTAGGTATCCAAATTCTGCTTTTGTGGAATCTCCAAATTCCATCAACTCCTTGCTCTAATTCTTTTATTCGTCCCTTCATTCCTTCAGCATCATCTTGGATTGCTGTTTCCTGAACATTCTTTATTTGTTCCATTAAATCTAATTGTAGATTTAATCTGAGAGCACGAACTCGTTTTTGGTTCTCATGATACTTACGACTTAAAGCATCTGCAACTACATTTGCCTTTCCTTCGTGATACTGAATATCACAGTCGTAATCACTTAAGATTTCCATCCATCTCCTTTGCCTCATGTTTAACTCTTTTTGCCCGAATATATATCTTAGACTTTTATGATCTGTATAGATAGTAAACTTACTTCCGTACAGATAATGTCTCCAGATTTTCAGGGCAAAAATTACGGCTCCTAATTCTAAGTCATGAGTCGTATAGTTCTCTTCGTGCTTTTTCAATTGTCTTGAAGCATACGCAATTACCTTCTTGCGTTGCATAAGCACACATCCAAATCCTAGTTTTGAAGCATCACAATATACTTCAAAATCTTCAGTTCCTTCTGGTAAGGCTAAGATTGGAGCATTGGTTAATTTCTGTTTCAAGATCCTGAAAGCTTCTTCTTGTTTAGGTCCCCATTCAAACTTAACGGTTTTACAGGTTAGCTTAGTTAACGGTACAGCTTTCTTGGAAAAATCCTTAATAAACCGTCTATAGTAGCCAGCTAAACCTATAAAACTTCTAATTTCCATTGCAGTTTGTGGAACCTTCCAATTGGTAATTGCCTTGATCTTAGTAGGATCTACATGAATACCTTTATGATTCACCATGTGTCCTAAGAATTGCACTTCTTGCAACCAAAATTCACACTTCGAGAATTTGGCGTAAAGCTTTTCTTTTCTTAACAAACTTAAGAGTGCATGCAAGTGCTGACAATGTTCGTCCTGACTTTTTGAATAAATAAGTATATCATCTATGAAGACAATTACAAATTTATCCAAATACGGTTTACAGATCCTATTCATCATGTCCATGAATGCGGCAGGTGCATTCGTTAACCCGAAGGGCATGACTGTAAACTCATAATGACCATACCTAGTTCTGAAAGCAGTTTTAGGTATGTCTTCTTCTTGTACCTTCAATTGATGATATCCGGAGCGTAAATCTATCTTAGAAGAATATCTAGCTCCTTGAAGTTGATCGAATAGATCATCAATCCTAGGTAATGGGTATCGATTCTTAATTGTAATCTTATTCAATTCTCTATAATCGATACACATTCTCATTGAACCATCCTTCTTCTTTACAAACAACACTGGTGCTCCCTAAGGGGATGAACTAGGTTGTATGAAACCTTTACTTAGTAATTCATCTAATTGCTTTTTCAGTTCTAACATTTATGTGGGTGCTAACCGATAAGGTGCCTTGGCTATCGGTATAGTTCCTGGAATTAGATGAATCCTAAATTCTACCTCCTTATCTGGTGGTAATCCTGGTAATTCTTCTAGGAATACCTCTGGGTATTCTGAAACTACTGGTATTTCCTTAAGATATTTTCCCTTAGTACTAATGATTACTGAAATCATATATACTATTCCTTGTTTTCGTTCATAATTTGTAACTTTCATTACTGATATGAACTTCATAGGTTTACGTGGTTTATCTCCTGTAATCACAATTACTTCTCCGGTAGGTGTCTGAATTTCTATGGAATTCTTATCACAAAGAATTCGAGCATGGTTGGCTACTAACCAATCCATTCCTAATACAACATCAAATTCGGCTAATTTCATAGGTAATAGATTTGCAAAGAATTTATGACCTGAAAGTTCTAATTCTACATTTTGCAAAACCTTATCTATTTTAACTGAATTCCCATCAGCCGTTTCGACTGTAAAAATCTGCCTAATGTTGGTTAATGGTAATTTAAGAGCTTGGCAGAATGAAGTATTGATAAAACTTTGGTTTGCACCAGAGTCAAATAATACTTTTGCGTATACCTTGTGAACTAGGAACGTACCAGCTATCACATCTGGAATCATCTCGACTTCCTGAGTAGTTAACTGAAAGGCTCGGACATTCTTCTTAGTAGCTCCATCAATTGTCTTGGCTTTGTTGTCTGCTGGTTTGATTAATTTAGGACATTCTGGTCTAAAATGTCCCTTTTCTCCACAGTTATAGCAAATCGTTGTTTTCTTTCTGCAGTCTTCTTCACGATGTCCTACCATTTTGCAAAAATTGCAGGTTACATTACATCTTCCATAATGTTTTCTTTTGCAATTCTTGCAGAATGGCAGAGTTGAGGATTTTCCCGTTCCTCTTCTCTTGAAGTTGCTATTATTACCTGTACGAAATCCTTGGGTAATTTTCTGAGCCAGTTCCTTCTTCCTGTTTTCATCTTGCGTACGTATCAGTTCGTCAGTTAAGGTATTGGCTAATTCCACAGCATCGTCAATCGTACAAGGTCTCGCAGCTTTAACGATGTTACGGATTTCACTAATCAGTCCCCAAATATAGCGAGAAATAAGTACCGGTTCTGGCGAAGCCAGTGTTGGTACCACTCTAGCATATTCAAAGAATGTCGAAGTATAACCGCGACAATCTACACCCATCATTCTATGGTTTAAAAACTTATTTTCCATTTGATCTTTTTCATATTCGGGACAAAATTTTCTTTCTACAAGACTCTTAAATTCTTCCCATTTCATGGCATAAGCCTTATTTCTTCCTTTAGCCTGTAGCACCGTGTTCCACCATTCTAGCGCCCCTTCTTTGAAAAGGTTTGACGCATACATGACCTGATCATCCTGAGCACATTTACTTATGGCAATTACTGCCTCGGTTTTCTCTAACCAACGCAGTGCCGCAGTCGCTCCTTCATTGCCTGCAAACTCAGTGGGTTTACACGCAAGGAATTCTTTATAAGTGCAACCAGGCGTTGCAGCTTTCATTTTCTTAGGGAGCGGAGCTTGCCGTGGTTCATTATCATGATTGACATGATTATTGCCTCCGTTTATGCTATTACTGAAGTTATCTTCAGAAATACGTTTGCTAGGAACGATTTGTTGTGGTTCGATTGGATTTTTAACAGCAGCAACGATTGATGGAATAGCGTTGGCTATCCCTTGAGCAACAATTTCTGGAATCGCGTTGGCTATCCCTTGAGCAACGATATTTTCTATATCCTGCCTAGTCATATATTGATCCCCCGGTTGTTGCTCAGATTGATTAACTTCGTTAACTGGTTCATTATTAGCATTTTCCATCTGATAATTAATATATATAATTTATTAGTATTAAATAAATAACAATTACACACAAAATCATCATACAATTTCACAATACACATATAGCCAAAACTTATCAAGTTCTCAATTTATAGTATGCATCAATACACACAATTATCTTACAAAGTTTTATTTGTAGTTATTTTACAGACTGATTCTTACTATTACTATTACCCAACCATATTTCCATAAATCCCCTATCTTTTGTCAGATGATATTCTAGTAATGGCGTTCCCTCTCATCATATTTCCAGGAGATTTGTCCCCCAATCTCTTGGATCCTATTCCCAGCATCCATTAGTTCTTTGTCAAAATGACGGAGTTCAGCCATATTCTCGTTATTCATTGGTCGATTTGGTAAAGGTTTTGGATTGAACTGAGGAAAAAACTTATAGGGATTGATTTGTAACTGTATTTCATTAGTCAACCATTCGTCTATTTGCGAGTGGATTGAAGGGTTTGGAATAGCTGGTTCTAAATTCATTGGTAGTTGTGTTTCAAGAGAGTGAATAAAAACATTTTCATTAACAGGCTTAATGGTATTATAGTTTGCTATTATAAAATCTAGCTTTTCCTGAGATGGTAACCCCTCAATTTGCCTAGAGCTTTCGCCAATTTCCATTTTCTTAGGCTTGGGTTTCTCGATAGGTAAAGCGTTGAATTCTATAGGTTCTTCTATGTCTGGTATATATCTATTGAAATCTCTGGAAACTTCTATTCTTACCGGATAAAGATTTAAATTCTGAAGGGCATCAGACAAGTCACTCATGCTGTTTAAATATGCAAAACAATCAAAATTTATTAAGTCAAAATTTTATAACAAAATTTCATAGAAAACCTTTAAATATTATTCCAGACTATGTAACTACAAATAACTGAAAATTAAAACATACTAAGGTTTACTTATTTATTTACTGGGTAAAGTTTCTAGACTGTAGATAATCCGGTTGCTAAAATTTTAAGTCAGATTATTTTAAAGATTTGTATTTATTGCTACAATGGCTAGCATATAAGGATCTGCCCATATTGTACACAATTAATCAGATAATAAAACACATAATCACAAAATAGTAATTAATAAAAAAAATTAAGTATTTTCTAAATACTTAATTGGCTTAAATCAGTGGCTCTGATACCACCTTTTTCTGTCACGGCCGTGGTATTTAATTAATTGAGTTTAACACCGGAAGTTTATCATCAGGATCTTTTAAAAACTGAAATATTTCCCGATTATTTTATTTCACAACTCAGGATAAAACCCGATAATTTAAAATCTTGAGATTTCACGAAGAAATCTTTTATTTTACAAAACATGTTTCTTTATTTTATACTGAGCCACTTCCTTAAGTTTGTAGTGCTTCTCGGCACTTTTCCTGGATCACAACGATCACAACAGATCACCTGAAACATGTTTGAAAAAGGTTTTGTCAGCGGGAAATACTGAGTGAATCATTCTTTTTATGAAACCGACTTGTTTGTTATAATTTACAGTATTAAGAGCAATTATAATGTTTCAGATATCAACCAACTACCCTCGGTATTTGTCACTCGACTCGTTTCTGTGACTATGGTCATATCACCCATTGGCTAACTCGTTGTCCAATGGTGAAGATTATCAAGTAATGTATACAAAACCCCACATACCGGCTGTAATATGGTGATTACAAAGACTTAATCCCTGTAATTATAACCTTGATAATAAACATGATTTTGAAAGTAATTTGATAAAAAGAGAATGACTCACATTGCAGATTTAATTTGAGCAGAGCCTAGCCTACTGATTAGCCTTTTTAACCTAAATTTAATAACAGGCACACAATTCGGTTAGTAACTTAATACAGCATTTATGATAACTCACGAGATCAAACCCTCACAACGAATGACAAAGTGCTATGCTTAAACATCCATCGAATTAACGACTAATGACAGAGCATCACCCTAATGTGGGCAGCACTTAAACATCCATTGGATATATTTATCGATCGGACAATGAATCGTAATAGGGATCGAGTTATTACCCTGATTGCGGCGTCGATTTGTGAATCGTGTGTGTTAATTGTGGTAAACAGAATGTAACTCGGTGCCTGAAATGAATTTCTTCGTCGAACATACGCCGAATTTCAAGTGCCAATGTCTGCTATTTATAGTCAAAATTTCGCATTGCTTACGGACCGTAAGACTTAACCCTTACGGTCCGTAAGGGACACCTCATGCTCATAGTGTTGCCACGTGTGGGACTAGGCCTGATGAGTTGACAGTTCTCAAAATTTGTTTTTGACAGCATGATTTTAAGATAATCGTGACTAGGGTTTACCCCCCCTGAGTTTTAGGGGCCCTGATCCTGATTCCGATTGTTCTGAAAATTTTAGGGTTTGTGCAGAATCACTTGGGTGTCTCAATTAGGGTTTCCTATTGGACCATTAAAATAATAAATATGACTTTTGATGAGAGTTGTTACAGGCCAGGCCGCCGTGACGGAAATTAAGTTATTTTTAGGGCGGAGTGTTTGTGGAGCAAACTTTTGACAACTGCGGCATTTTCTGAGTTCGTCTACCACGTCTTCATGCATCCCGGGCCAATAATATCTGGCATTTCGGATTTTGGCAACAACTGCCCGGGGTCCGGCGTGAATGCCGCATATGCCAGCGTGGATTTCCTGGATCAAGTACTTTGCCTCTGCTGGGGATACACACCGCAATAGTGGTCACAAATACGACTTCCTGTATAGGACGCCGTTATTCACCTCATGTTGTAATGCCTTGGTTTGTATCTTCTGGGCTTCGCCTCTGGCGGAGGGTAATTCCCCCTTTGTGAGGAACTTTAGAATTGAAGTGTACCAGCAGGGCTCTTCCGCTGTGACAGCGGACACTTCCTGGGGTTCTATGGAAGGTGCTTGTAGCGTTTCTACCTTTACTTCCTTTTCCATGCCTGAGGTAGCTAGCTTGCTCAGGGCATCCGCTATTTGATTTTTTCCCCGATGGACATGATTGAGTGTGACATTGTCGAAAAAAGCTATGAGCTCCTTGGTCTTAGCCAGGTATTTTGCCATCGTCTCATCCTTGGCTTTATAGGTCTCGTTCACCTGGTTATTGACTAATAGAGAGTCAACATATGCATCGACCCTTGTTGCTCCCATAGACTGGGCCATTCTCAAGCCCGTTAGCAGCGCTTCATACTCTTCTTCGTTGTTGGGGCATTCAAAGTCAAACTGCATGGCGTACATCAATCTTATTTCATCTGGGCTTATCAGCATGAGGCCCGCCTCAGATCCTTTTCCACTGGAAGATCCGTCAGAGTATAACTACCAGGTTTGCCTGGCTGCACTAGATTCGGGTATGTCTTTGACCACGGGGTCTTGTATTATTTCTCCGTCGGGAATCTCAGCTAAGAAATCGGCGATCACTTGCCCCTTGATTGTTGTTCGTTTTCGATATTCAATGTCTAGGGCTCCCAACTCAATTGCCCATTTGGCCAATCTTCCAGAGATTTCTAGCTTGTGTAAGATTTGCTGCAGGGGGTAATTTGTTAATACTTGCATCTGGTTCCCCTGAAAGTATCTTCGGAGGCGTCGTGTAGCGTGGACTAAAGCAAGTACCAGTTTTTCAAGTGTTGGATACCGCGTTTCAAGTCCCGCTAATACCCGGCTAATGTAATATATGGGCATTTGTTTGCCATCCCTTTCCACCATGAGTACCGCGCTTACAGCGTTGTGGGTTGCCTCCAGGTACATCTTTAAGAGTTCTTCTGGGTATGGTGCTATCAACATAGGTAGCTTTTCAATGAACCGCTTCATGTCTTGCAAGGCCTCTTCTGCTTCACTGGTCCATTTGAAGTTTTTCTTGTTTAGGCAGTCTTTCAACGTCTTTATAAATGGCCAAGATCTCTCGGCATGTCTTGCCAAGAATCTATCTATGTCACCAAACGCTTATTGAGTGCTTGTGCCTCCTTTAAAGTGCTTGTGCCCCTAAGAACTTACCTTCTTCTACCCTAAACGAGCATTTATTGGGGTTGAGTTTAATGTTGTATTCTCTTAGCTTTTGTAAGGTTTCTTCAATGTCTTCGAGCATTTGTTTTTCCTCCCTGCTCATGATCACTAGGTCATCGACATAGACCTCCAAATTTCTGCCAATTTGCTTTTCAAAGGATTTGTCCATGAGATGTTGATAAGTAGCCCCGGCATTTCGTAGACCAAAAGGCATTTTGGTATAGCAAAAGATGCCTATATGGGTGTGAAACGCCGTTTTTCTTCATCTTCTCTTGACATTTTGATCTGGTGGTAACCTTTATAGGTGTCTAAGAAACACTTATACCTATAAGAGACCAGAGAGTCAACTTTGAAATCCATCTCAGGCAACGGATAAGCATCTTTAGGGCAAGCCTTGTTCAGATCTTTGAAGTCAATACACATCCGCCATATGCCATCTGGTTTTTTAACCATCACGGGGTTTGATTCCCATGTATGATATTTAGTTTCCCTGAGGATTCCAGCTTCTACCAGTTTTCGTACTTCTTTCACTACTGCTGCTTTTCGGTCAGGGGCCATGCTACGCTTTCCCTGGGCGACTGGCTTAATGCCTGGGAGTGGGCTAACTTGTGCTCTGCCTTATCTCGGGGTATTCCGGTCATGTCAGAGTGTTCAAAAGCGAAGATATCGGCGTTCCTCCTCAGTAACTGTTTCAAGTTTTTTTTAACCTCAGGAGAAAGGCCGTCTCCTATTGTAACTGTTTGCTCTGGGTGGCGTGTGCTCAAAACCCACCTTTCTGGGCCGATGGCGCCGGTAGGTCCTTGTCGGCATCTCTTAGTATCTAAACCTTCACCCAATTTGTCTCGGTAAACCGTTGCAATACCCCGCGGGGTGGGAAACTTCATGAACCCGTGCACCGTGGAAACTACAGCGTCTAGTTTTCCCAGGGTGAACCTTCCAATGATTACATTGTGGTAGGATTCAGCGCGTACCACAAGAAACGTGAGGAGTATGGTCCTTTCCTGGGGGGCGTATCCAAATATTACTTGAAAGGTGATTTGGCCGATTGGATCAACTTTTTCTCCGGTTAATACCTTAATGGGGGCGTGTACTGACTCGAGCAATTTTTTGTCTTCTGGTTGCATCCTGTTAAAAACAGTGCTCATAAATTATGTCTTCTGAACTCCTTGTGTCTACCAGAATCCTTCTCATATTGTAGTCGCCTACAGCGGCGGATATGATTAGGGGGTCAGTGGTGAGGTGTAAGTCCTCAACACGTGGTTCGACTGTCATGGTTGCCAGCATCTAGGGCTCGAGTGTGGAGAAACTCCGTTTCGCTCCCTTTCCCTTATCGGCGTATACCATATTTAGCTCCCGCTGCCTTTTACCTGCCCCTTTGTTTGCATCATCCTTGTTGGGGGGCGGGCCTTGCTTTATATCGCGAACCAGGTGAGCCAACTTACCCGCCTTCATAAAATATTCGATTTGTTTCTTTAACTGATAGCAATCGTTGGTATCATGGTCGCTGCCCTTGTGATATTCACAGTACTTGCTAGTATCTTTGCTGGGGGCGTCTTTCAATGGCTTTGGAGGGTTGAATTTCAAGTTTTTAGAAGCCAGGATTTCTGCCAGCGTTTTACTTAAGTTAGGGTAATCAGACCTCGACTTGGAGGAGGATTCATTTTTTGAATATGAGTTCCTGGATCTGTCATATCGCGAATCTGGCCTGTCATTTTTCTGGAACCTGTTTCCTCTGCCTTTGCCCTTAGAGTTCCGCTGCTCTCTATTGTCTTGGCTTTTTTGTGCTTCCTTTTTTCTGTTAGCCGCGTAACTGGCTGCCACAGTTTTTTCTTGTGTGACATACACTTTGGCTATCCTTAGGATTTCATCTATAGTTGAGGGCACGCCATCCCTTCCATAAAGTGTCCTTAATCACTCATCATCATTTACTCTGTTGGGATTGAACCCTACCAGAGGAACAATTGATTAAAGCCAAAACCGGATCAGAGCAGTGGATCCAAAATAAGCAGATGTTATGTTTACATTCTCTCCCCTTGAAAGTGGTTCTAACAACTGATGACCTCCATCCACTGATCCTTTACAACATCTGCTGACTTACAACTGCTGATCAAGTTAAAGACTGATGAAGACCAAAGCCTGTTGATCAATCTACTGCTAAAGGTCAAGCACTGCTGAAGATATCAAGTACTGCTGGAGTCACAACAGTGGTAGGATAAAGAAGTAGTTTAGTCTTTCTTATGTAATGTATTGTAATCAGTAGTTAGCATAGCAGTGTTTGTATTAGATCAGTAGTTAGAGTTTGTTAGGAGGTTAGATGTCACTATCATGGTGACGTCAGTAAAGATGCCACAGTGGTTTGTTCGTGCCTATAAATAGAACAGTACCCTGTACTGTTCTATCAGCTCTTCATCACTTTTCTTCCTGTACGAACAAATATTGTGAGCTCAGGCTGAGGGGGAGTTTGTTACATGCATGCAAAATTGTAATCGGTGATTGGAATAAATTCAAGCATTCGATTCATTGTTAAACTTATGTGTTAAAAGCATTTCTCCTGTTTGATTGTGTGCAAAGTTTATTTCCCTTTTAATTTCGCTGCATTACTTGTTCATTTTTCAACTTAAATCAAACGTAAAACACAACCAATCCAAACTCAGATCCTAACAATTGGTATGAGAGCTCGGACAGTCAAATTTGATCTAACAATCATTTTAACGTAAATAGTTCAGCTCACAATCTTTGATACTGATAGTTGTTCGTTTTGTTGAAAAATAGAGTAAGGTTTAATCACGATCAAAGTTGATTAATCAGTGCCTGTAAAACAACCAGGATGACGTCACAATCACAAGATGATAAGAATAACATCGGTTCACTTTTCAAACCACCCATGTTGAAACGAAATGAATATAACATCTGGGAGAGAAGGATGGGTCCCATCCTTGCTCAACAGAATACTGGATGTTAGAGATCTGTTGTTTTTGGACCACATGTTCCCACGGTGCCAAGTGCTGAGGATACAAAGAAGTTCGAACCTAAGAAACCAGAAAACTATACTGAAACGGATTTTCAAAAATTCAAACTCGATGCCAAAGCATTTAGCATCATTGCATCTGCACTACCCAATGAAATTTATGATGGGCTGTTACATTGTAACAGTGCCAAGAAATTATGGGATGCACTTAAGGAACACTTTGGGGGAACTGAAGAAGTAATTGAAAATAACAGGGAAATTCTGAATCAGCAGTATGAAACCTTTTGTCACATTAAGGGCGAATCATTAACTCAACAGTTTGAGCGATTCAGTTGTCTCATTAGTGAGCTAAGACTTGTTAAGGTTGTATTTCCAAATTCTACACACAATAGCAGGTTTCTTAGATCACTACCTGAAAAATGGGATACAATTGCCTTTGTAACTAGAAACTCTGTTGAGTTCAAAGATCTGACACTGACCCAACTTCATGGTAGACTCCTGACCTATGAAAGGGAGTTAAACCAGAAAAAGAGGTTGCAAGAGTCTGGCAAAGTTGCAGATGATTATTCATTTGGCAACACAGCTCTTCTGGGTCAAGAAGAGTCTGGCAGTAGTAAGGATCAGAGTTATGATCATTTTATTAACATAACTGCTGAAAGTCAACCCCTGTTCTCTCATTTCCTTGGTAATCATTGTTGATTCAAAATCAGTGTTTTATCCAATGATAGGCTATCCACTGATAGTCAAAGTCTCCCACTGTTTTCATTGTACCGTTGCAACCACTGATATTGCTCCATCAGTGGTTCCATAAAACAACTGTCTTCCATTATTCATCAGGGGTTGGCACGTGGACATTACATAGCGGTCAGATCTTTTGTAACCGCTGCCACGTCAACATTCACTTTTTTCCCTTATAAAACCCTGATCAAAACCCCCAAACAGGGTTTTACACTGTCGAATTGAATTCTAAAATTCCTTTCTCAAAGCAGTTTCCATCTTTCTCTCTCAAATCCCTCATCGTCTTCTTCATCTTGCACCCTACTCATGTCTTCTCCCGCTCCAAAATCATCAAAAAAGGCCACTCAAATGGCTACCACACCCATCGAAATTCCATACAAAGCTCCTCACAATTATTTGGATCTACTCACAAAACCCACTCAAACTGAAACCTTCAATTCCATCATTGACACTATTTCGTCTTCAAAGTACAAAACTTTGTTGACTGCTGATGCTCCAATTTACCTAAAAACCCAGATAGAATTTTGGAAAAATGCCACACTTGAGACCCAAGGTGAAACGGTCATAGCCATCAATTCCTCAATAATGGGTAAAAAGGTCAAAATTACACCACAATCCATTTCAGAAGTATTTGAACTCGATGATCAGCAAGGTAAAACCTCTTTTCCCAAAAACAAGTATCAAACTGGTTTTCTTGAGAGGGGGTATGCTGAAGAAATGAGAAACGACACCTTACAAAAGGGTAACTTTCCTCCTACAACAAGTTTTTTATTCCATACCCTCTTGATGTGTGTTTCAAATAAAACAACTGCTTTTAATGAGATACCATTAAAGATCCAATACTTGGGATATGCTATTTTACAAAACGAAAATTTTAACTACTCCCAGAAGATCTTTGATGACTTGGTCAAAAATGTTACTGCAAAATCATTTTTATTATTTCCAAGGTTCTTAAGTTTTTACTTTCAAAAGAAATTTGGAAAGGATGATGCTCATGTGCTCATCCAAGGTGACTCTTTTCAAATAAATGGCTTACAAACTGAAACATTTACAAGATTATCAAAGCCTTCTAAAACAAAAGCAGAGGCTCCTGAGAAGAATTTAGCAGCTACCACTTCTCCTCAGGCACCTGCTGCTAAGCCCACTGCTCTAGGTGATCACAGCAATAAAACCACTGCTGTGAAACCCACACCTAAAAAACACCAGAAAACCAAGACAAAAGAAAACTCAAAAGCCCCCCAAACCTAAAACAAAGGCAACTCTGGAAGATGAGATCCCAGAGTAACTGCCAGTGACAACACCAAAGTCACTAGAAACCACTGCTGCTACTTCCTCACAGCAGATGGTAGAAAGATCTCAACCCATGCCTCAAACTCCTCCTGCTTCTTCTCAAAAAGAACAGGTTGTACACATAGGGACACCACAATATGATGCTCTGGAATCAATTGCTTCCATCATCCACAGCCCACTGCCCGAGGCAAATTCACTTTCTACACCCATACTCACAGGCACAATTCCCCCACAAACAAAACTCTTGTTGGATGGTCTTGATTTGAACCAGACACAAACCAGTCCTTCTCACTCACCTGTTAATGAGAATATACCTCAACAAGTGACTGGGTCTGGTGTTTCAATCATTGCTAGCCCACCAACAACACCTGAGGAGGTTACACCCCTTGAGTTACAAGTAACTCTTGGTGGTAGTTTAAGTGAAGCAGCCACTACAAGTGCTGAACCCACTGGTTTGCACTTGGACAATGGTTTCATTAATAAGACTTCCTTGAAGGCAATCTCTTCTCTGGGAACTCTTGTGTATCCAGTGTTCACTGGTCCACTGAAAAGTGTTTCTCATTTTAAAGGAAGAGGTCCCCAGTACCAAGACAAAGGGGCATCAGTGGATGACTTTTGGGATACATTTCCTGAGACAACCACTGTTACAACCACTGCTAGTGGGAAATCAGATGATCCCATTAAGTTGGGTGATGGTTTAATGTACCAAGAATTGACGGGTAGAATTGATAAACTTGATACATCTGTTGCAGAAATTAAAGATATGCTGCAACAGTTGTTGAGAGTTCCAAAGGTACCACCCACTGCTGCACCAACTCCAACAGCTGCTCCATCATCTGCTCCTACTACAGATGAGCTGTGGAGTTTGTTTCAACCACTGCTCCAGCATCAAAGAGAATTAGCTGATCAGCAACATGAGATTCAAGTTCAAAAGATCAGAAATCTCATGGAGTCAAGTTTTAAACACACCCGGGCTGATATCAAGGCTATTAAGGCCCATTTGCTGAACACCACTGGCACTGGTCCTCCCTCTAACATCTTTGTGGATGAACCACCACCAGCTGATGCCAAAAAGGGGGAGAAAATAAAGCAGTGGAAGAAAAAGGGTTATGAGGATGGTTTATATATTGCTCCAGACAATTCTAGCATGCTTGCAGGCATACCCTTACTAGATGGTTCTAAAAAGATTGATGTTACCACAAATGCCATAGCTGATGCTAAAAAGGATAAGGAGGCTAAGGATAAAGCAAGGTGGGAACAGGAGAAAAGAGCTTTTATGTAGCTGAATGAGCAGGGTACTTCTGAGCCTAAGGATGATGAAAATCCTGAGCCAAAAAGAAAGCAACCCACTAGAAAAGTGAGGCAACCCAAACACACACCATCCAGACCCACAAAGCAAACTTCCAAACCTACCAAAAACTCCAAACATCAATCTCCTAAGCCAGCAGCTGTTAAAACTCCTGTTGTATCAACAGCTGTTGATACTCCAGTGGTTTCAACAACTGCTAGCCAAACAACTGCCACCACTTCAACACACACCACAATCACTGCCTTACCACCACCACCACCACCAAAAATACCATCACCACCACAAATAACTACAAAGCCACCATCACCTCCTGCCAAAAAGCAGAAGACAGCTGATGACACATCATCAGTTGTAATGACAACAGTGGTTTAAACACCAGTTGTTTCAACAACTGTTAGTCAATCACCTTCCACTACAACAACCACCACTCAAATCACCACCACTGAACCAACCAACACACCACAAGCCTCTCCTAAACCAAAAAGGAGAAGGATCATTTTGAAAGATGATGATTCTCCATTACCACCAACATCTTCACAACCATTATCACTTGTAACTATTCCAAACCCTGTTCCTCTCTCTTCAGCCCAAGTTGAAAAACCAATCACTGCCATTGTTTTAGCATCTGTTCAGTATCCATTAGAGCTCATAGCCGTTAGAGAATAAATCAAATCTTTTTATTCTGAAGATGATCCTGCTAAAAGAAACCTACCATCTGTCCAAGGATATCCAAGGCCAAATAATATTGAAGAATATTTGAAGGAAAAACTGATAAATAAATTCAAAGGCACTATCAATTTCTACTCACACAAGTCAGAACTTTGGAGCAGTTTTCTAAAGATTTGTGTCAAAAGCTTTCAGAAAGAGATGATGAAACTTTAAGAAAAGATTACATTGAGCACATCATGGCCTTCAAAAGGTACGAAGGTGACAAAGCTCAATATAAAGAATGGACACTGGGTAAACTTGAAACACCCCGAAAACATATTTGGTAATTAAACTACGTTAGTACTAAAAGACGGGTAAATTACCGTTAGGGGTAAAAGTAACCCGGTGAATATTAGGATTTTTAAATAAATAAGCCTAATATTAAATGAAAGCGGAACGAAAGCTTTTGGGAAAGTAAAGTTTATCGAAGCCTGCGTTAACGGGACTTAAAATAAACTTAGTCGTAGATTCCCCGAACTCACTAATTTAACTAGGAATGTTTAACCTAGTTAATAAGTGGGAATATTGTTAGAAATAAGTAGGTTTTGTCCTACTTAATAACTAACCAAACAAGAGGGGGCACATTCGGATAAATGGAAAGTTTAATTATAAAATAAACTTAAAACACAAAACACACACAATGTGTGTTCTGTACGTCGACCAGAAGGTTCCCCAAGAACCAAACCCTAATCTCACTCAAAATCATCAAATTGAAGGTCCAAATGGAGTCTAAATTCACAATTGAACATGGATTAATGAAAGGGCTGGCAATAGGTAACCTGTAGGTAACCTGCTAAGACACGATAACAGAAAAGTACACCATGTGATTTTTTACGTTTTTAAAAATAATCAAAACTTGAAAGTTACGATCCATTATTTCTCCTTCTATGTGCATAAAATATACATCTGTCTTATAGATATTCGATATAAAGTAGTTAAACGAGCCGTATTCATGTTTAAAATTTTTGTTGTTCGCGATATTAGATACCTGTTAAACCTGCTAAGACACGATTTGCCAGCCCTAATTAATGATCACCCAAGCTAGGGGATCATAAGGTATGTAAAATCTTGATGTTTGGTGAAGTTGTAAAGATTGGATAATCATCCTAATCACGAATTAGGCATGGATTAGAGAAGCTATGGCTAGATTAGTGATGTATACTTGCTTAGGAACAAAACCCTAAGTGAAAATCATACATAACATGCTATGAATTGAATGATTGAATGAATTCCCACACTAGGTTAAGTGGGTATTAGTCATAAGATGAATTTGATGATATGATTATGATAAGAATCATCATGCATGTTAGTAATCAGGAAATACTTGAACAAATTGTGTGTTTGAGTATATAATCATACTTAATACGAAATAAGTTTAGTATGATATGATAAAATGATGAAATATTCTTGATTAGAAAGGTGTTGATAACATCATGTGTTAAAGTGATTTAACCGGTAACATAAGAATGACGATACCGGACAATTGGCCAAGTAATTAAACTAGTAGTTGAGCTACTTCGTGTAAATTATTTGTGTTAATAGGCCGTTTGACTTTTTAAAGTCAAAATGACCAATGATATGATCAAATGATAATTTTGAAATAAAGAGCGTAGGATGTAATAGTCATGAATAATTATGACTCGTCTAACCATCTTACAATGTACAATGATAGTTGACGATTAACAAGCTAGGTGAAAGCTTGGGAACGAAGCGGGTCAAACGAAGCAAGAATGACGAAAACGCATAATCTGGATGTAAGGTAAGTAAAGCTTACACTCTAATTATTTAATACCTATTGGTTTTATAGGTTATGAATGATAAGTCTTGTTTAAATTATGATGTTCTGACACGACAAGTGCGGTCCGGAACAAAAGACAATGGTCATAAATTATGTTTAATGGATAAAAAGGAGCTAATATGGTTAGATAGTCATGAATGACTAAAAGATAACGAGTTTTTAATGATTACTTTGTATGGTAAACCAATGCAAATAATAAGGGTAAAATGGTACTTTGGTCACTTGTTGACATAAACCGTTAGTTTGGGAAAGACACGTTATTGCGTAGGTTATAATGGGTCAAAAGAATCAATAGATGATTTACAAGTAAAACGACTATACGTTGTAACCGGAGTTAGTCATATGGATAAGATGGTAATAAATATCATCTCATAGAGTTTCACGGTTATTTAGACCAAACGGGTCAAAAGGTGAGATTATCACCCTTTGACATGGTTGTAAAAGTCGCTAGGCGCTCCCTAGTCGGTCGACCGGGGAGTTGAGAGTACTCGGCCTAGCCGGAGAGTACACAGGGAGTACTCAGAGATACCAAATTATAAAGAAATTATGTTGGACCGATCTACGACCTTAAACCGTCAGTTAAGGCAGTTCATCTTTGCGTACGAAGGCGGAATCAACGTAAACAAAGTCATAACAGCTCTAATCCTTTTAATCCTTCTTTACTGATTGATTTGAGTGCTTGTACAACGTTTTCTTATACAAATCCGGCAGCACTTCGTGTTTCACACAATGACCAAGTTCTTTCAAATGAACAACACAACAGCCTATTTATAGACTTGAGATTTCGCTTGAGATTGCTTGAAGTGAAATCATCACATGTTGATTTCGCTTGAAGCTGTTTCAAGCGAAACCTTCAAGTTTATTACATACAAACCCTAATTAAACCCTATTGTGTGATCATTCAAACAATTCTAGACACAAGACTTGATTATGACGTAATCAACAGACATTTAGTGCACCAACAGACTCCCCCTTGGATGTTGATGAAGTCTTTGGCTTCAAGTCTTTGCCTTTAACAATCTTCAAACATTGTAAAAACTTTCTTCAATCTTTATCTTCAAGCTTTAAACTTTAAACTTCAATCTTCCCTTTGACAGTTGATCCAGACTCCCCCTTTCACAGACTCCCCCTCTCGATATGCTAGAATCTGAGAAATCTGGTTCAAGCTTTGACAATTAGCCTCCATTGGGAATAACGAAGTCCAAACCTGTTACTCAACCAACAAACATTACAATTCTATCTTTTCAACAATAATTCACAAACTCAATCAGTTTTTAGAAATCCACTCAAGTATTCAGGTCCAAATTAATGACCCTGATTACTCAATTAATCTACCAAGTCCAAATTAATGACCTTGGTTGATCTTTTGACGAATCACACTGATTTTAAAAACAACAATTTCAAACATTTTCTGAAAATAACAAGTATCAAATTAATGAACTTGTTTTTGACTTTTCAAACAATTCAAACTTTATCAAAGATAAGCTCTCCTCATTCTTCAGTCCAGAATCTCCTGCATCTGCTTCAAACAACTAAGAATCCAACAATCAACTCTCCACTTTGGTTTGTCGGAAAATAAAGCAGAAATAAAATCTTTTTGAATTTTATAAAGTGTTCTAAACTAAGAAATGAAATACAAAAAACTTAAATTTCAGAAAGTAAACAAAGTAAACTATTTACAAACATATTTTGGTGAGCGTGTCAGGGAATCATATCAGCTTTTCAGACAAATAACAGGTACCGTTAAGCTTCATTTCATACTCAGACTTAAACAATTCACCTCGATTGTCGATATACTGATCCATCTTAAATTCCCACACAAATTTCAATCTACTCAGGATACGATTTAGATGAAATATGAACTTAGCTCATTCATGTGTCCCACCTCTTGAATATACTCCCGTATCCAGAATCCCAATAATCAGTCTTACAGGTGAGAATACTACAATGATATCTGTATATAAATTAGGTATGCGAGGGCCGAGGGATCTCAGGTCGATACTTCCGTATACGCAGAGAGATATCAGCTTCGACTTTTCGGTGTGTCCCCTTTAGAGGATCTTTTTGCTTACAACAGCAGCATATATCAATTTTATTGTTTCAGCATGCTGAGGGTTTAATGCTGTGTTTCAAGCATTGCAGCAAGTATTAGCCAGGGACTAGGTCAGAACCACCGTTCAGCAGAAGTCCCGGAATAATACCCCAGATATCATAGAGTATAAAGACCTAGTATATCAGATTACGAGACCTTTCAAACGAGATTTCAGGGGTTACCTATATATCCAAGTAGTGTTCCCCACGAATTCACAAGTTTGAATTTAGGTTTATATCCCGAATAAATCTACTAAATGTGTGAAAACCTATCGACACATCATCAGTGAGACTGTTTAACTCTTTTATACTATACAAATCTTTAGCATACTGTGATCATCTAGCCGATGTACTATCATTTTCCCTATATACACAAGCTCTTTTTCATTTTATCATGTTTTTGTATTTTTGCATTTTTTACTGTTTTTGTATTTTCTGAAAAATAACTATGTACAAACATCTACTCCCCCTAAATACCAAAACAAGTAAAAATTCGACAAACCATTGCAGATTGTTTCTCGTCTTCATCCGCAACAGTACTCTCATCAACGCCAAGTATGCCGTCCGACACCGACAGAAGCTTCATACCGTTCAGTTTTAACAAATATTTAAACCGATTTTGATCAAAAGCTTTGGTATGTAAATCATCTTTTTGTTCGTCAGTGTGGATTTTCTCAATTCGTATAAACTTTTTTCTCAAAGCAATCACGAATAAAGTGATGACGAATTTCTATGTGTTTAGTTTTAGCGTGATGTACTGGATTTTTAGTTATATTTATAGCGACCTCATTATCACCAAAAAAGAGGTGTGTTAAGAAACTGCAAACCGTAGTCGCGCATCTGTTGCTGTATCCACAAGATCTGAGAGCAGCAACTGCTAGCAGAAACATACTCCGCTTCACAAGTAGATAACGCCACAGAAGTTTGTTTCTTACACTGCCAGGTAACCAATCTAGGACCAAAGAACTGGCATCCTGCAGTTGTTGATTTTGAATTGACTTTGCAGCATCCGAAATCCGAATCGGAATACCCTTCGAGCGTAAAGTCGCCTTGTCTAGGATACCACAACCCCAATGAAGGAGTTCCTTTCAGGTAGCGCAATATCCTCTTCACAATGATCATATGCGATGCTCTCGGGTTAGACTGAAATCTTGCTGCGAGGCACGTTGGGTACATTATATCAGGACGTGAAGCAGTTAGGTACATTAAAGAACCTATCATGGAACGGTAATACGTTTCATCAGCCCTGTCTCCGGTGAGATCTGGGTGAATCCCATGATTTGTTGCAACTGGGGTAGCAGCTGGAGTAGAACTTGACATCCCAAATTTCTCTAGAATATCATGAACGTACTTTGACTGATGAATGAAAATTCCCTCAGGAAGTTGTTCAACTTGTAAACCCAGAAAGAATTTCATCTCCCCCATTGATAACATTTCAAACTTCTGCTTCATCACTGATTAAAAATATTTGCATAGATTTTCATTTGTCGACCCAAAGATTATATCGTCCACTGATGCGTGCGAAGTGTCGTATATATTAGGTGTATATTTTAAGCCCTTTTTAACACTTATTTTAGCCAAGTTTTAAATTTATAAAACACGATATTTCACTAACACTAAACACACATATGGGCAAGTGCACCTAGGGGTGCAAATGAGCCGAGCCGGCTCGCGAGCTACTCGAGATCGGCTCGAGAAAAAGCTCGAAACGAGCCGAGCTTTTTCGAGCCCGAGCCGAGCTTGAGCCTCAAAACAAAGCTCGTTTGTTTATCGAGCCCGAGCTCGAGCCTTGCATGTGAAGCTCGTTAGGCTCGTCGAGCCTTATCGAGCTTTAGTGTAAACGAGCCGAGTCGAGCCGAGCTTATTTAAACTTGTTTACAAGCCGACCTCGAACCTAAAAATAAGCTTATTTAGTAAACGAGCCCGAGCCCGAGCTTCACTTATCGAGCTCACGAGCCTAAAAAGTCTATTATTTATATTATTTTTATTTAATATACAAATTAATAGATAATAAACGAGCCGAGCCCGAGCCGAGCTCGAGCTTGAGAAAATACAAACGAGCCGAGCTCGAGCCTTGAAAACAAAGCTCGAATCGAGCTCGAGCTCGAGCCCGAGCTCACATAAAGTTAATCGAGCTCGAGTCGAGCCTGGTCAAGCTCGAGCTCGGCTCGGCTCGTTTGCACCCCTCTGTGCACCCATCGTTGAGTGTAGTATAGCGTTGGTAAGATACCGAGGTCGTCCAAGGACACAAGAGCTTTTAGTACCGGTTTATCCTCAACGTCTAACCAAAATAAAAGTTTAGAAAAATGTTTTAAGCTAAGAAAAATAAAAACTAACTAAAATGCTGAAAATAAAAATAAAATAAAAACAGATAGACAAGATGAATCACTTGGTTCCGACTCGTATCTAGTATAACCTTTGATTATTTCCGCACTTTTGCACATAATTAAGAGATTATCTTAGTTATTGTAGTAGGCCCCTCTTTTGAAGGTGACGTTACCCTCACCCCAGTAGTTTGAGTCAGCAGGGATACAATCCTAAAAGGGTGGATTATTGGAAGATAATGAATTAAGTTATTAATGCAGTATTGTGGTAGGCCCCGCTTTTGGCGGTGACGTTACCCTCGGCTAAGTAGTCTGAGTCAGCAGGGATACAGTCCTAAATAGCCGGGTTATAGTATTAATAGTAGTTAACTTATGAGGGGATCAAAGAGTTTGGACCCCCGCCATCCAATACCGTGAAGTATTGAAGGAGGTCCTACTAAATTTGACCCAGGTCCATTGCAGGACCTCTAAACGCTGAACAATGGCAAGACCTTTACCAAACCGTTCCCTTAACCCCCTACCAGGTAGCCAACATACCTCCATATAGACCGTGGAGATATGAATGGTGAAAATCCTTTATTTTATAGAGACAGCAAAATAATGCCAAGACACCACGGACAAACGATAAGGAAAGATCACCTTCAACATAAGTAACTAGTTATTAAAGTCATTAATACAAAACCAAATAAAAAGTGCAAAAGATTAGAAATAAAAAGTATTATACTAGACACTTTGTCTTCACCAAGTGATGTAAGAGACTTAGGCAAACATGGCCTTGATTGTCAAGAACTCTTACGATCAATCTTGGATCCCGAGACGACTCACACACTCTACGATGGACAATGGATGATGGTGGTGGATGATGGTGTTGTGATGGTGGTGGGTGGTGGATGAAGTGTGAGAGAGGTGGTGTGCCAAGGGATGAGATGAAATGAATCCAAGCACTCCTATTTATAGGCTGAACAGAGAGCTGGACACGGCCCCGTGTCTGTCTGACAATCTCTCTCCTCATTAATTGTAATTCGCAATTACAATAAATGCGCCTGCTGTACTTTCGACACGCCCCCGTGTCCGCTGAGCACGGCCCCGTGATGGGCAATAGAAGCTTCTATAGGTTTGTCTTTTCTGCAGCTTCTTGGGCACGGCCCCGTGCTGGCTGAGCACGGGGCGTGTTCAGTCTTCTGATTTCTCCATTTTGCTTTGGAAGGTGCCGTTGAGGGGTCGGGCAGTCCACTAATATTCCTTTTCTTGTATTTATGTTGGATTTAGCTGTCTTTTTGCTTCTTTTGCGTTTTTGGGCTCATTTAATCCTGAAAATACAAAAGGAAGACAAAAACACTCTTTTTCCAATATTAGTACTTAAAAAGGGTTAGTTTTATGCCTCATTTGATGTAATTTATATGTTGCATTTTACACACATCAAATACCCCCACACTTGAACTTTTGCTTGTCCTCAAGCAAAACTCTTTAATATGTGGCTTACACTCCCAAATGGAATAGGTAGAAGAGAAGGTTTTGGGCTTGTCGTAGAGTGTCGGGATTTCCAAGATCTTTTTGGGTTTTATTTTTATTTATTTACACTCCTATTCGTAATGATTTATTTAGAACTTTTCATAAAAGAAATTACTTATTTGGGCATAACATGCCTTTTTAAAATTCTATTTATATACAAGTTCACATACCTCACGGGGAAATCACTCACACTCGGCCGAAGGTGTATTTTTAGTGAATCACTCGAGAGCGGCATGGAACTTATTCCTACCATAGGCTTGCCAAGAAATCAATCCTCCTCCTTTTTAACTTTTATACCTTTGTAGATATCAAGAGGACTTTGTGGGTTAAGGGTTAGGCTAGGGTTAAAGGTAGGTGGTTGGGTTAGTGGTTAGTAGAAAAAGGGCTAAAAGCGTAACAAGTGTCGGTTTTCGTATTTTTGCAACTTTTTATTTTGATGAAGCTTTTATTCAAACTAAGTTATTTTTGATTAACTTGTTTGTTTATTTTCTTTTTGCTTCATCATTATCACACATTTTTTTTACGAAGAACCGAACTTGTTACTAAAATAAAGGGTTAAAAATGAAAAAGGTTTTGGTGGGTAAAAGAGTTTTTTTTTTTTTTTTTGGGGGGGGGGGGGTGATGAAACGAAAAGGTTTAGGCTCAAAGGGGCTAACTAGGGGGATTTTTAGGTAGGTGGTAAAAGAAAAAGAAAAATAATGGTGTAGAAATAAAAATGGTTAGTCCTAATGCCTCCATCATTTACTTACTTGGGTTTAAGTTGATAAGGACCGGGAATGTATTGTCATGGCAAGTTCTAGAGTCGTAAGAACCAAGCGGCTATTCACACAAGAAACGAAAAATGAGCATTTAGTCAATTGATATGTAATTGTGTGCTCAATAAAGGCTCAAAACTCACTTTTGTGGGAATGGGTTTTTATGTGATCAAGTATATATAATCAAATTTTAAATAAGTTTGCTATGCCTTTTCATAATTTTCTTATGTTGGTTCTTTTTATCACTACGCTATCGGTTGTAAATTTGTAAAAATATAACCTTTTTGAGAACTTGAATTTTCCGAGTTAAACCTAGACAAGTAAAAAATGAAATTTTTGAAAAAAATTGGGGTGATTAGCGGTTCCAATAGAGTTTTGTGTAAGGCTTGTATTTTAGGACTTGCAAAATTCAAGGTTTTAGCATCCCCCCCACACTTAAATTACACATTGTCCTCAATGTGTCCCAAAAATAAATTTTTAGGTTGATTAGATGTGTAAAATAGTGTTTAAAAAGCAGAAATTTGTGTTACTGGGCACTGGACACGACCCCGTGTTGTCCGGGCACGGCCCCGTGTTCAAGTGCCAGTAACAGAATTAAAACAAGAGAAACAGAAGCCTGGACACGGGGGCGTGTTGGGTGAACACGGCCCGTGTCCAGTTACCTGAACTGGGCGTTTTCTGCAGGGTGCTCAACACGGGGCCGTGTTGGTTGGGCACGGCCCGTGTTGAACCTTCTGAAATGGAGAAAATTGTCGGGTTGCCTTGTTCTTGTGCATGGGTTCATTTTTCTCGTTCCCCTTTTCATCCTTTACCACCATGAGTGTGTTTTATTTATTACAAACCATCCAAACCTTAAAACCATCATTTCATTTCATCATAGAGAGAACTTACATAATCCTAAATTAGACTAGATAAAACAAGGAAATAACAAACCATGGAGTCCTAGTCTTTATTTTATTTTAATTAGCAAAATTTCCAAGAAGTAATTAATCTTGGTTAAACAAGGCCTATTTGAACTCCTTCTTCCGCGTGCGGTTCTCCTCAAATGTCGGCGAGCCATTCTTCCACCTCCCTTGGAAGGAGAAAAGAAGGCTCATTGGCATTAGTTTGAGGAGTTTCAACTTCCACCGGGATCTCTTGTTGGTGTTCCATGGGAGGTTCCGCTGGAAAGTCTTCCCACCCGGTAGGGTTGTTGATTCCGAGTGCCAGGTTCCAATCCTGTTGAGGAAGGACTGGTTCCATTGGAGGTGCTACAAGAATATTTAACCTCTGGTGCAAGAGGTTAATTTCTTGGAAGCTGCTTTCAAGTCCCATCGTAAGATTGTTAATACGGTCGATTAGGACCTCCTCTACTGACGTCATTTCATCGAGAGCCTCCCTTAATGCTACCACATAGTGCACAAGTGTAGCTTCAATGGAGGGTCTTCTTCCTCTTCGGCTGTTTGACGAATGCACAGAAGATGTTTCGCTGTTTTCACTCGACATCCTACGAAAAATAAACTAAAAATAGTTTATTTAATGAAACAGTGACCAGACACGGCCCCGTGCTCACTGAGCACGGCCCCGTGTCTATCTTTCTGCAGAGTTTTGGAACAAGGAAACTTGGATTTTTAAGTTATTTTCTGAACTTGTGGGGCCTTTTTAGCTACTAATAACTTAAAACAATGTTTCATAACATGTTTTTACCAAGATTCTTTGAACAAAACTCATTTATCCCTACCATAGAGTTGGATGAATTCCAAACTTTCAATGGTAGCTCTTGGAGAAAGATGGAGAAGAAGGAAATGGCTAAAAGAGGAAAGGACAAGATGGGTTGTTGGAACCTTCTTTTAGACTTACCTAGGATAGTTTGAGAGAAGATTCCTGCAAATCTCTGCCCCAAGTTGGTCCAAATGTGCAGGATTCTTGGCTGCATTTATAGAATATGACAGCATCCTGGACACGGCCCCGTGTTCAGTGGACACGGCCCCGTGTGAAGGTGGAGTTCTGACACATTTTGTCCGTATTCTGACGTACTGATCAGAATGGAATCTTTCGATGGACACGGGGGCGTGTTGGCTGGGCACGGCCCCGTGTCTAGGGACTGTTTTATGAAGTTTGTCTAGTTTTTTAAGGAACTTGTTAGTATCGGGTGGCTCCTGACTGGTTGGAACAACCCCAAAGTGCCTAAGATACCTTAATTGTCCTAGACTAAGGCGAGAACGCAAGAGGTTGTCGGTGAGGGTAATTCCTATTTTCATTCTAGGTGGACAAGTCCAACCCTTTTCCGGGCTCTTGTTAAAGAAGGTATATGCCGAATCGCTCAGGTCTATGTATGCACCGAACGAAGTCGATGGAGAGTCCTTCACGGCACAATTGACACAGGGACGACTATCGTCCAAGTCTTTGCTAGGTACGAAGGTATTTTTGGGAGCAACGAGGTTGTCGGAATGCGGTACCAACAATTCTTCATGGTTATCGTCTTGGGTTGGATCAATAAAATCCTTCCTAAGCTCTTCTAACCAATTCTGAAGTAGCTTTTCTAGTTGAAATAGCTCATCAAGGAGCATTTCTCCTAGAATATCTGGCTGGGCGCATTCGAGGGAGAAATAGTGCTTATTTTTACTTTCGCCCCTCTTAAGGTTGTGAGAAGTTGGTGGGTCCATGTAGTGGGGCCTATAATTTAGAAAGTAGCATTTTACTTCTTCATGTTTGCCACCACATAATTGACACCACGTACCATAAGAGTGCCGAAAGTAAAAATAATTACTATCACTCATGTTTATGTCAGAAATTACCAACCGCCGGGATCTAACGGTTCTATTTTCAGTAACTGACTCTTGGGCACGGGGGCGTGTTGGGTGAGCACGGCCCCGTGTTCAGCTTACTGTCTGACGTAAAACAGGATTGCCAGTTCCAATGATTGAGCACGGGGGCGTGTTCAGCGGGCACGGCCCGTGCTGAGCTCTGCAGAAGCTGAAAAACTAAGAAAAATCCTAAAAAAATAAAAAGAAAAAGGAAAACTGATTAGGCCGTTGATTCCTAACTTTAATAAATCCTTGTGTCCCCGGCAACGGCGCCAAAAACTTGATGCGTGCGAAGTGTCGTATATATTAGGTGTATATTTTAAGCCCTTTTTAACACTTATTTTAGCCAAGTTTTAAATTTATAAAACACGATATTTCACTAACACTAAACACACATATGGGCAAGTGCATCCATCGTTGAGTGAAGTATAGCGTTGGTAAGATACCGAGGTCGTCCAAGGACACAAGAGCTTTTAGTACCGGTTTATCCTCAACGTCTAACCAAAATAAAAGTTTAGAAAAATGTTTTAAGCTAAGAAAAATAAAAACTAACTAAAATGCTGAAAATAAAAATAAAATAAAAACAGATAGACAAGATGAATCACTTGGTTCCGACTCGTATCTAGTATAACCTTTGATTATTTCCGCACTTTTGCACATAATTAAGAGATTATCTTAGTTATTGTAGTAGGCCCCTCTTTTGAAGGTGACGTTACCCTCACCCCAGTAGTTTGAGTCAGCAGGGATACAATCCTAAAAGGGTGGATTATTGGAAGATAATGAATTAAGTTATTAATGCAGTATTGTGGTAGGCCCCGCTTTTGGCGGTGACGTTACCCTCGGCTAAGTAGTCTGAGTCAGCAGGGATACAGTCCTAAATAGTCGGGTTATAGTATTAATAGTAGTTAACTTATGAGAGGATCAAAGAGTTTGGACCCCCGCCATCCAATACCGTGAAGTATTGAAGGAGATCCTACTAAATTTGACCCAGGTCCATTGCAGGACCTCTAAACGCTGAACAATGGCAAGACCTTTACCAAACCTTTCCCTTAACCCCCTACCAGGTAGCCAACATACCTCCATATAGACCGTGGAGATATGAATGGTGAAAATCCTTTATTTTATATAGACAGTAAAATAATGCCAAGACACCACGGACAAACGATAAGGAAAGATCACCTTCAACATAAGTAACTAGTTATTAAAGTCATTAATACAAAACCAAATAAAAAGTGCAAAAGATTAGAAATAAAAAGTATTATACTAGACACTTTGTCTTCACCAAGTGATGTAAGAGACTTAGGCAAACATGGCCTTGATTGTCAAGAACTCTTACGATCAATCTTGGATCCCGAGACGACTCACACACTCTACGATGGACAATGGATGATGGTGGTGGATGATGGTGTTGTGATGGTGGTGGGTGGTGGATGAAGTGTGAGAGAGGTGGTGTGCCAAGGGATGAGATGAAATGAATCCAAGCACACCTATTTATAGGCTGAACAGAGAGCTGGACACGGCCCCGTGTCCGCTGGACACGGCCCCGTGTCTGTCTGACAATCTCTCTCCTCATTAATTGTAATTCGCAATTACAATAAATGCGCCTGCTGTACTTTCGACACGCCCCCGTGTCCGCTGAGCACGGCCCCGTGATGGGCAATAGAGGCTTCTATAGGTTTGTCTTTTCTGCTGCTTCTTGGGCACGGCCCCGTGCTGGCTGAGCACGGGGCGTGTTCAGTCTTCTGATTTCTCCATTTTGCTTTGGAAGGTGCCGTTGAGGGGTCGGGCAGTCCACTAATATTCCTTTTCTTGTATTTATGTTGGATTTAGCTGTCTTTTTGCTTCTTTTGCGTTTTTGAGCTCATTTAATCCTGAAAATACAAAAGGAAGACAAAAACACTCTTTTTCCAATATTAGTACTTAAAAAGGGTTAGTTTTATGCCTCATTTGATGTAATTTATATGTTGCATTTTACACACATCATCCACATAAATCTGAACTATCAGAAGATGACCATCGACCTCTTTAGTGAAGAGAGTGGCATCCACTTTTCCACGAATGAACTTGTTGGCTAGTAGGTGTTGAGACAAAGTCTCATACCAAGCTCTCGGGGCTTGGTGTAAACCATACAGCGCTTTGTCCAATAAGTAGACCTTGTTTTTGTGGATTGGATCGGTAAAGCCCGGTGGCTGACCGACATAAACCTCCTCTTTAACCTTCCCGTAAAGAAACGCCGATTTAACATCCAACTGATAAACTTTGAAGTTCTTCCAAGACGCAAATGCTAGGAAAATTCTGATTGCCTCTAGTCGTGCTACAGGAGCATAGACTTTGGTAAAATCAATCCCCTCCTGTTGACTAAATCCCTGAACAACGAGTCGAGCTTTGTTCCTTACAACAACTCCTCTATCGTCCCTCTTACACTTAAACACCCACTTAGTGTTAATCTTTCTCTGACCATCCGGCAAATCAACTAACTTCCACACTCCCAATTTCTCAAATTGACTAAGTTCCTCCTGCATCGCATTGACCCAAGAGTCTTCAGTAAGCGCCTCTTTGTAAGTTCTTGGTTCAATCTGCGAGATAAAACAACTTAATGAAAATTCAGTTTGCAAAGGAGCAACTTTTGTATAAAAACATGTAAGCCCTTTATCAATCTGATTTCGAGTGAGAACTCCAGCTTGCAATTCTCCTATGATCAACTCCTCTGGATGATATGAAAAAGTTCGCGGCATCACTTCACTCGGAACATCTACATTTCCCTCCAGATTAGTAACATTCTGCTCTGCATCTTGTTCACCAACTTGGTTTGTTTGACTTGAAATCTGAATTTGCTCCCCCTCAGAATCTGAATCTGAATCACCGTGATCAAAGACTGGCATGTTTTCAGCTTCTAGATTATCATTCTGAATTGACTGATTATCCTGAGCAACTTCATTTCGTTGGACATCATCATGTTCACCAGTATTACTTGGACCTGCTTCATCATCATTTGAAGTTTCCCGTGGTCTCCTCGAATACTCAGCTGGGAACCTTAACTGCGACTCATATTCACGCAAAATATCCAACTCATCAAAGAAATCTTCTTCATCCTCTGATTCTTCTCTCATGTCAAACGAATCCCAAAGTTTGTCATAATGATAACGCCATGAATCACCAGGATTCTGTGGTGGCATAGTATAACCTTGACATTCAACATTTGCAGCTTCAATAATCCGCTTCTCACTTGGAACGAAGATACGTCACAACGGATTTGCATAACCAACAAATATTCCCTCAATGCACTTCGGACCAAACTTTCCAAAAGGCTCTATAACCGTACAGGGTGACCCAAACGGTTCTAGATACTTCAAATTCGGTTTGCGATTATTGATTAGCTCAAAACACGTTTTGTTGAACTTCTTGACAGTAAGAACCCTGTTGAGCGTATAACATGCGGCAGAAACAGCTTCAGCCCAAAAATTAATCGGTAACTTTGAATCTGCGAGCATAGTTCTAGCCGTCTCGATTAGTGTCTGGTTTTTGCGTTCTGCGACTCCATTCTGCTGCGGAGTGTACGGAGCACTAAACTCATGCAAAATACCTCTTTCATCACAAAATTCTTCCATCTTGCTATTCTTGAATTTAGTACCATTATCACTTCGAATTCTCTTGATACACCTTTGGTACAAATTCTCAATCTTCCTGAACAGCCCCATTAAACTGTCAAATGTTTCATCTTTCGTCTTTAAGAAAGAAACCCACGAAAATCTGGAATAATCATCAGTAACGACCAAACAATAGTAATCTCCTGTAATGCTTTTGACATTCACCGGACCAAACAAATCCATGTGAAGTCTTTCCAGCGGTCTCGAAACTGAATTAATTTGCTTTGTAGGGTGTGACTTTTTCTTCTACTTGCCTTTGATGCAGCTAATGCACTCCCCTTCCAGATGAAAACCTTTGATATTAACTCCCAATACCAAATCATTGTGCACCAAGTGATCCATCTTCCTTAGGTGAATATGCCCCATCTTTCGGTGCCACAATCTTGATTCTTTCTTAGTTGCTCTAGACACAAAACAATGTGCTTGACCAGTAGTTGTAGTCGCTACACTCATGTCTAACACATATAAATCATTCACTCTAGGTGCCCTCATAATAATCCATTCTTCAGGGATAACAAAACCAGGTTTCAAAATCAAACATTCTTTATAAGTGAAGTGAGTAGTATACTGATTGTCACAAATCTGCGAGATACTAAGCAAATTGTTCTCCAGCTCAGTGATGTAGTTAACTCTCTCAAACGTTACAATCCCATTGGACAACGTTCCTTCACCAACAATTCTACCACCTTCATAACCTGCAAATCCCACATAACCACCATTAATGTTTCTCACATCATACAGCAACGCAGTTTTTCCTGTCATATGTCGAGATGCGCCACTATCCATGATCCATCTTGAAATGGCTCTTGGAAGATCCTGCACCTAACAAACTTCAAATTAACCAACTTTAAGAAAGATGCCAATTCATGCTTCGCGAACAAGGAAGCTCCGGCAATTCAAACTGCTTATTCGAACATGGTGTCCACCCAGGCCTCATCAGCCTTAGGTGTAACCTTGACTCTAGCAATTTGAATTTTGAAATTTTTAGCCTTCAAAGGTGGAAAATTTGCATCATAATCAACCGAAATTGATTCTTCAGCCTTTTTCACTTCAGAAGTTGAAATTTTCATTTCAGTTTTTGGTTTCCAAACTTGTTGAGATAATGCAACCTGTTTATAAAACTTATCGTTTTTAGTTACCACTTTCTTTACAGGTTCATTTTTCACTTTGATGTTGTTATTTTTCACACCCTTTTTCTCAACAATGATTGGTGCTTTACCCTTCACATCAACTTTCTTCTTTTATCTCTCAACAACTTCAGTCTTAGACTTGGAGTTGGTGCAATTTCTTGCAATGTGACCAACTTTATTACATCTAAAACACGTACGAGTATCCACAACTAGACTTGTGCCTTCAGACCGATAATGTGAAGCTCTTTTATCAAAGAATTCTTTATTTGATTTTGAAAAAATTTCATTTTCCTCATCTGAAAGTGAACTTGAACTGTTCACAAACACCTTCTTTTCAGCAAACCTTTTGTTTTGAAAACTCTTTTTCTGATAACTCTTACCATCCCTATAACCACCCGACCAATTGTTTCGATTGTTATTATAAAACCTTGGTGGAACAACAGGCTTTTTGTAGTAAGCTTTATCTTTCTCAAAATTCATTTGCCTTTTTGTTTGACTCAAACTGTTCACTTCCGACAACTCAACTTCAACCAATTTGAAAACATTTGTCAACTTTTTCACATTAACATTCTCAATTGGAAACTCAGAATCCGAATACAACTTATCCGATCCAGCCATCTTGTACAACACAAGACCCGGTTCATTACTTAAGTTGTTTTTGGACTTTGATTTCTGAATGTATTTGTCCAAGAAACACCCATCATCTTCAGTTGAATCAGACATTAAAACACTTTCAACTGTGCTCTTAACAATCTCTGTCTGAACACTGTCATCAGATGATGTAAAAGTAACATCAATGTTCTCAGGAAGTTTAACTACACTTTCTTCTTCAATTTCAACCAACCCAGATTGCTTTTTCGTGTAGTTATCAAGAACAGGTGGTGGAACTTGATGAAACCCCACCCCAGTTCCATCACAATACACATCTTCGCCCGCTTTGTCTTTCCCAATGGGTTTGGGAATGATATGTTGCAAAACAAAGCTTGCAGAGCTGTAACTGTTAAGCTTCAACTGGATTCGCTCATTTTCGATTACAACCTCTTGAACTTTAAGTTTCAATTTAGCGATTTCATCCAGTTGTTGATTGATTGATTCTTCTTTGACTCTAAGCACTGCTCTTAGATGTTCATTTTCTTTAAAAGTTTTACCATTTCGATCATCACAATCTTTCAATGTGCCTTTTAGTTTTTCAATTTTTTCAGAAATCTGACGGTTTTCAAGAATCAACTTTTCATTTTCTTGTTTAATTTTATCATGATCAATTTTATCATTTTCAATTTGTTTAGTTAATTCACTTATCCGTTCAGTTGAAGCTTTAACTGTTTTGTCACGATCAAGAATCTGATTCTCAACGCTTCTGACTTTAGCTGTCAGATCATCAACTTTCTTCCCGTTGAGATACGTGACTGTGCTACAAAATTTGCAATCTTTGTTGCAATTTTTGCAATTTTTGCAATCAGCATTTCCTTCAACTTTCTTACCTGACACATTTGTTGACATATCTGAACTGACCTGGCTTTTTGACTCAGACACGGAGTTAGAGTCTACCTCAAGTGCCTTAGCAGCTAGCACTTTGTCAGCCATTCTTCCAAGATTTTCAGCAGTCAACTCCTGCGTTGTGTCAATAACTCCAGTATCAATCTTCTTTGCTTTCTCGATCTCTTCTTTCTCTTTTCTCTCTTTCTCTTTCTCTTCTTCAATCATTTTCGAAGTTGGAGTTCCCCACCATTTGTGTTGCCAATACTCATCATCTTCTTTGTATTGCTGGATTATGGCTTCAATATCAAGTGTACTATCATCGATTGCAATATTTCCATACTCATCAAGATAGCACTCTCTATCTGGATCCCATCTATTTGCTCTCCTTGCTTCCAGAAAGATACGAGATATTCTAATGATTTTGTTTTCAGCTATCATTTTTCTGTAACTATACTTTTGCTCTTCAGTTCGATCGTCTTTCCACGGAATAGGATCGTCATTTTTCGCCATGAATGCGTAACCAACCGCATCTTCTTCTGGTAGAACCTCTTGACTCCAGTCATAACCCTCATCATCGTAAATCACCGCAAGAGCTCTAGATTTCTCTTTGTTGTCTTTAACCTGCTTCAATCTAGGCGGCTCAGATTTATTTTGGTGATAAATCGCCTTCTTGTAGTAATCATCTCTGAAAGGGTTCTCCGACTCATCAGCATAAGCATTTCGGCATTCTCGTTTGAAATGACCCTTCTGCTTACACTTGAAGCAAGTCACCTTCGATTTATCGAATCCCAGCTTGGTAGATGCACCACCAATTGTTTTTCTGCCGGTAATTTACATGAATCTTTGTGCACGACGAACAGCACTTGCCATAGCCCAACGAATATCGATCAATTCCATTTCCTCCGGATCAATCTGATCGTAATCTTCTTTCATCAGATTTGTGTTGCCTATCTTCCCAGCTACCAAGCCTTCATATGATTCCAACACCGATGCTAGGAAGATCATCTGCTGCTTGGCCGATTCCTCATCAAAGTTCTGAGCATTCTTCAAGTCTATTGCGACGTTGCATTGAAAACGATTCTTTGCATCAGAATGACTTCCAGAAGATGAAGATCCACTGTGATAACCACTGTGACTTCCACTGCTTTGACCACTTTGACTTTCTTTGCCGGCTGTCAAAACATTTTCAGCAGAAAACGCAGTTTTTGGAGAAGTTGCTTTTGGCATCATGCTCTTTGGATAATACAAATCCAAATTCTGCTGGTAAGATGAATGATTGACTTTGTACGTCTTTTTCAACTCCAACTCGTGACTCTCGAGTTTCTCAATCAGCAAATCTAATGTCAGCTTTTCTGGTTCTTTGATGGTATTTTTCAGCATCAGCTCATAATATCTCCAATCCATCTCGTCAGGTAACGAATCGAACAATTTGTCGATAAGATCTTCTTCAGAAATTTTGATATCATGTCTTGATAATTCCAGCTTCAGATGACCGAACCTTTCTATCATTTTACACACTGACTCATTCTTAAGATAACCAAACAGATCAAACTCTTTCCTAAGAAGTTTCTTTTTGTTTTTTATGATTTCAGTACTACCTAAACATTTCTTTTCTAACTTTTCCCAAAGATCTTTTGCATTTGAATAATCAATCAATGAGATTATGTCTTCCCGGACCGACTGAAATAACAATGCCTCACACTTTTGTTCAACTACAAACGAGTCAATCTCCTCGGCTGCTCTTAAAGTTTCACCATGTTTCTTTCCATTGGCATAACCGTTTTTCAAACTTTTCCAGCTAGTAAATGCGAATGCCATCAACCAGTCTTCAAATTTTCTGGACCACCGACTGTATTCTTCAATAGCCATTAGCTTTGGAGGTTTATTGAAAGTTCCGAAAGCACTTTCTGATTCCCAAGCTTCCTTTTTCTTCTCCTTTGGCGGGTTATCATTCACATTGCTTGACGAATTATCAGTGTTTCCGGAATCTCCAGCGAACGCGTACATATCACTAAACGGGTTCATGAAAATATCATCCATCTTGAACGTTCCTGCAAAATCAGCAAACACTTAGAAAATTTTTAAGTTTTGAAAATTCAGCAAGTTCAAGCGAAATCCTTGAAGTATAATCAGCTTCAAGCGAAATCAGCTCAATATAACTGTTCAAACGAAATCTGATAGAACAATTTCGCTTCAACTTCAAGCGAAAACCTGATGATCAATTTCGCTTCAAATGATTTCAAGCGAAATCCGAGACCAGCTATGATTCAAGCGAAATCTACTAATAATTCTGATTCAAGCGAAAACCAAGAACAAATCTGATTCAAGCGAAATCCAATCCAACAGTTTCGCTTCAACTTGTTTCAAGCGAAAACTACATATAACCTTCGAACACTTTCAAGCGAAATCCTGTTTTAGGTTATTTTTAACATGTTTTAGTCTAAATTTTAGTCCGAATCTTTGTAGGCTTTGTTAAAACTCAGTTTTACACAAGATACTCGAAAATCAGACCATTTCGACCGTTGGAACTTATTCAGATCTGAAAAAATATAAAAAGAAATGAGTAGAAAGAAGAGAATCCGCTGCTATGGTATGAACTCGTCGTCCTGAGCTCTGATACCACTTGTTGCACCGTTCTACGACCTTAAACCGTCAGTTAAGGCAGTTCATCTTTGCGTACGAAGGCGGAATCAACGTAAACAAAGTAATAACAGCTCTAATCCTTTTAATCCTTCTTTACTGATTGATTTGAGTGCTTGTACAACGTTTTCTGATACAAATCCGGCAGCACTTCGTGTTTCACACAATGACCAAGTTCTTTCAAATGAACAACACAACAGCCTATTTATAGACTTGAGATTTCGCTTGAGATTGCTTGAAGTGAAATCATCACATGTTGATTTCGCTTGAAGCTGTTTCAAGCGAAACCTTCAAGTTTATTACATACAAACCCTAATTAAACCCTATTGTGTGATCATTCAAACAATTCTAGACACAAGACTTGATTATGACGTAATCAACAGACATTTAGTGCACCAACAAATTAGTTTCCAGAATTAAATATATATCAAATAACATAAATATACTAATATTTATAACAAAATACGTGAAATTGATATTCATTATTTAATATGATAGGCATAGAAATTATGTTTTATTTTAATTTAAGTCAAACTCGGCCCGAGTTGACCTACTAGATCCGATTTTGGCCAATGTTGATCGCATTTGATCGATTCCGAGTAATTAGTCGGAGTTGAAGAAAGTCGCCTCGGCAGCCTACCTTGTAGCGACTACTCGGGGAGTACTCGGCCTTGGAGACCTTGTTTTACAACCATGCCCTTTGACAATATCGACTAATGGTTTGTTGAGTTATATGATTATAGGAATAAGTATCAAATGGATATTTACATCGCGATTACTTAGCGGCAACTAAGGCAAGGTATCGAAACGGGTCAATATATTGATCTGAGTCAGGTATGTGTAATAGGTCAACTACTCAATTGAATCTACAGGTTCATTGAGAGTTAAGTGAAGTAAAATAGACATTCGGTTACTTTAAATAAGTAAACCGAATGATTTAAATGGTGTCCATGGTATTTTGAAACCTAATGACCTTAAATGCAAGATCATAGTTTTAAAAGTGGGATGTTGGTCAAATATGGCTTTTAAAAGTCCTTTGTAGTGACAGAAGGGTTAAAATTGACCAAAACGCCCTTATAAGCTAAATTGAACAAACGACCTTTAAAGGTTATTTGAAAACGAGCTTTATGAGCAAATAAATACTTAGAATAAGTATTGAAAGTGAAAGATGTAAATACTTGGGTCAAATGACTCTACATGAGTCTTTGCCGTAAAACTATGATCCGAGAGGTAAAACTCGGAACATATGGATTTTTACACATTAAAAACCACCACACATATAGTTGTGATGGATGATTACTTGATAAGAAATATGAGAATTTGATGCTAGAAATGAAGAAAGCGATTCGTGTAAAAAATATGCTTAAAAACCCTTAACGGGTCAAAAGTTGCATATGGGTAAAAATGGGTTAAAAATACATGTAAAATCCATAAATTGAACCTAATATGATAGACAAGGTCGGAAATATAAGATACATCAGAAATTAGAATCAAACAAACTTGTTTGATTAATACATGAGCGGGTCAAAAGTTCCTAAGAGTAACATAAGCCGAAGACTTAAAAGTCAAAACTTTTTTAATCCGGATGTCAGATTTTTTTTCATGTGGTGGGGAATCGAATTACGGTCACGTAGAAAGAAACGTGACTTAAATCGGATAAACAAAGAGCAAGTTATGCTCGTTTGCGTAAAAATTGGTCATGCCCGGAATATGCAGCAACCAGCTGTGAACATTTTGTCAAAAAGTGGTCGTGGTGCCACGCGACGGCCAAAGGCCATAGTCGTCGCGGCACGCGACGTGCTTATCAAATCCCGTCGCGGGGCGCGACGGGTCATATTGCTGCAAATTGTTGTTGAAACTTGTGCGTTGCATGTTTTCGACTCGCGAACTAGTTTAGACGCGTTTTAAACGCTATATCACTAACTCATTTCATGTTTTTATGAAATGTAGGTGTTAATCGAGTTACCGGAAGATGATTAAGCTCAGCAAGGAACCAAACACATAAAGAATAAAGCTTCCACGAATAGTTTCGTCGTCATGTTTTAAACGATGACTCAAATTACAAAATGTTGAAATGTTTTATTTAGTAAAATGTTTTAATAAACTCGCATATTAAGTGTATGTTAAATTTTAAATACACTATTATAATAGAAATATATTTGATAATTGCATAAATCGGATTAAGGGTCTTACAGAACTCAAAGAGGAGTTGGAAAGAATTGAAAAAAATGATTAAAGACAAAGTGAAACACACTCCTCCTGTCTGGTCAAAGTACATGAAAAATGTACCAGCCAAAGTGTTAGAGCTAAAAAGGATCAAAGAGGAACTAATCACTACTGATTTTGGGTCAAGAAATCAGGTGACAAGGTGGAAAGAAGACAAAGTCAGGGCCAGCTACAAAAGATTGGAAGAACTAAGAAAGACAAATCCAAATATCCCACAAAAACCTAACTATCCTGAAGCAGAGGTTTCAAAAAGACCACCAAAAATGCAAGTCAGGAAAGCCACTGCTCCACCTGGTGCCATCTTTTATCAAAGAAGGAGGCAAAAACAGATGGATGCAGAAACAGCAGAGGATATAGCAGCAGGTAATGAAGTTATAAAAAATGGTCCTCAAGCAAATGACAGCTGATATTCCCGAGCTTGCTCGAGCTCAAAGCACTGCTCAATCAGTTATCACCAGGCCACCATCTCCCAACTCGTCTTCTAATAAAAATCTCCCACGAAACCCACTGGATTCAAAAATACTAAAGTGGAAAACTGACAAACAATCCCACGTATTGACTCTGATCAAATCCAGTGGAGAAGTGAAGAAAATATCAAGGGAACAAGCACTAGGCCTGAGTGTTGAAGATCTGCAAGATCTCCTTGATCTTACACTTTGCAGGGATGAAGATGATGCAGATGCCCTAGACTTTGAGTTACAACTTAAAGGTCAGATAAGGGAACTGCTGATGAGACAATAAAGATCTACAATAATGAAGGGTTTTGGCATCATCTGTTCCAGGGGGAGATTGTTTGGATTGAACCCTACCAGAAGAACAGTTGATTAAAGCCAAAACCGGATCAGAGTAGTGGATCCAAAATAAGCAGATGTTATGTTTACATTCTCTCCCCTTGAAAGTGGTTCTAACAACTGATGACCTCCATCCACTGATCCTTTACAACATCTGCTGACTTACAACTGCTGATCAAGTTAAAGACTGATGAAGACTAAAGCCTGTTGATCAATCTACTGCTAATGGTCAAGCACTGCTGAAGATATCAAATACTGCTGGAGTCACAACAGTGGTAGGATAAAGCAGTAGTTTAGTCTTTCTTATGTAATGTATTGTAATCAGTAGTTAGCATAGCAGTGTTTGTATTAGATCAGTAGTTAGAGTTTGTTAGGAGGTTAGATGTCACTATCATGGTGATGTCAGCAAAGCTGCCATAGTGTTTTGTTCGTGCCTATAAATAGAACAGTACCCTGTACTGTTCTATCAGCTCTTCATCACTTTTATTCCTGTACGAACAAACATTGTGAGCTCAGGCTGAGGGGGAGTTTGTTACATGCATGCAAAATTGTAATCGGTGATTGGAATAAATTCAAGCATTCGATTCAATGTTAAACTTGTGTGTTAAAAGCATTTCTCCTGTTTGATTGTGTGCAATGTTTATTTTCATTTTAATTCCGCTGCATTACTTGTTCATTTTTCATCTTAAATCAAACGTAAAACACAATCAATCCAAACCCAGATCCTAACATACTCCTTGTAGGAAAGCACCGCAAGCCAGATCATTTGTGATACCTGGGATCGCCAGGCTTTCTTTGTTAAATCTAATGATAAAACTCTCCACTGTTTCATTGTCTCGCTGACGAATGTGAAGGAGTTCGTTTCGATCCTTTGTGTGTCGTCTCTGTTGACTGAATTGCAACATGAATTTGGACTCTAAGTCTTCGAAACTATCGATTTCCCCAATAGGTAAGCTATCCCACCATACCCGTGCTGACCCTACCAGCGTTTGGACAAACATGTTGCACCACAGAGGCATAAGCCAACAGGCTACCTCTCCGGTGCTCTTGAATAGGTTGAGATGGTCATCAGGGTCGCCTAAACCATCATATTTGCCCACGGTCTTAGGCATCTTGGGTTTTTCCTTAATTGGGGCCTCGGCAATTATCCTTGTAAACTTGGACCTGAAAGTAGCGTTTGTAGGCTTATAAGGCCTGGTGAGGTCATCTTCTTCCATGTTAATGGGCTGTATCGGTTGAAATGCCCCGCCATGGCTTGTTCCCCAGGTGATAGGGGGTTGGGCTGTGGTGATATTGAGTGTGGAGTCGGGACCCCCATTTGAAGAAAAACGTGGTCTTGAGGCGTTTCTCCTGTCGTAAACAGGCTCCGCTGTGGGAGGGGATTGACTATAGGTCGGTTGTGACGTTGGAAAAGACCACCAGGGTGGCATGTATGCCGCGTATGATGGCTGCTGAGCATAACTCTGTGTTGTCATTTGCGGTGAATACATCTGGTTGTTGTATGGAGGTAGGTACCCGTAAGGAGGAGCATAGTAGTATCCTGGAAAATAAGCTTGATTCCCAGGTGTGACTGGAGCATTCATAACTCCAGCAGGCATGATCACTGGCTGATGGGGTGGCGTGGACAATGCTGCTGTAAGTGCCGCTGAGTACAGTGGCGGCATGGCGTATCTGGCCGGCGGCTGATAGTATTGAGCCATACTCATCTGCTGTGTAGTGATACTTTGACCCGCGGATGTGATAACGGGCATAGTGCTGTGACGTATAGTCTGTGCACTTGTTGTCGATGCTGGGGTGGAGACAATGGTGGTTGCTGTGGTTGGTATCACTGGTCATGCCTGCCAGGAGGTGTATGAGAGAGGGTCTACAGTTGTTGTCCCAAAGGGGGCGACTGAGATGCTTGCAAAGCCCGGTGGTGCTGCCTCTGCTTCAAACTCCTTGTCTAGAGACCTAGTTATGGCGGGTGAGACCGGCATGGTGGTGACCACAGAACTCGTTATCAGCAACGGGTTGCAGGTTATCATTACTTGATTAGGTGTTGTTGCCGTGTTCTGATCGCTTGCCATTGGGTTCAAGTTTGTTGTTGTTACCGAAGGTCCCACGGATGGCGCCAATGAAGAAATACTGACCTTAACGGTAAGCTCCGGCTAGACTTCAACTCTTTGGCGATCCGAACAGCTGACTGCAAAACAGAACACCGTTAGGACTCGTTACAGGAATGGGGTTATTCCTGTAACCACCCTCTGGCGTGAGAATAAGTCTTGGTTTTGGGAGTAACAAAGTATGAGTAGAGAAAGAGTAAACGAGAGCAGAATGAATGCATACCTTTGATGTTTATCTCTATTTATAGTTTACCATTAGGGTTTCCTCTAACTTAGGATGAGCTCCGATAAGTTAGGGATTTGCATGATCTTCCTAAAAGATCGAGGATTTAGTTACGTGGTTTATCCATGGAGAATGGAACATTCTAGAATAAACATGTGTAATTAAGTATTTATAATAAAATAATAGGTAATGACCGGGTCGGGTTGGCTGATTCGGGTCATACCTCGTCAAGTATATGCTTATAGTTAGGATCCAGAATTGTACCAAATATGTAACCCATAATAAATTGTACCCTTTAAGTTATGAAGAATCTGTTTAACAACATATAAGTGATTTCTAGATGTAGAATGCGTGTATTGACAAACTTTGTTAACCACAAATGTGATGTCTGCTCGTACAAATGGTGACACATTGGAGGGACCAACGAGCTGACATAATTTGAACAGGTCAGACATAAAAGGACTGCCCCCAAGAGATAGCACTTGAGAAATGCTCATATGAGAATATACCAGCTTACAATCAGAAAAAACCAACACGTTGTAATAAGTCATAAATGCATATCTTCGAAGAGAGTATTATATCACATCCTTATGGAACAATCTCAATGCCCAAAATAATAATAATCAAGTTTACTAAGATCCTTGATAGCAAGTCTTTCCCGAGTCGTTGTATAGCCCTATTAACTATCGTGGAGTTGTTTCCGATGACGATAATATCATCAACATAAATTGTGATATACATAAGAGTGTTTAGATATTTATAAGTAAAAAGTGATGGATTAGTTTTAGACCCATGGAATCTCATTGTGTGAAGAGTTTAGGACAGTCTGTGAAATCATACTCGTGGCACCTACTTGAGACCGTATAAGGACTTGTGTAATTAACAAAAATCATTCAGATGTTTAGGATCAAAAAAGACCATGGCTGCTTTAAGTAGACTGTCTCAATAAGGTTTTCATGGAGAAAAACATTGTGTACATCCAGCTTATGAGTAATAAACATGGATATCAGGATCTCGGTGGGTAAAAGCAAGTGAGAGTACCACACAAATAGTGGTAGATTTGACCATTGGGCTAAATATTTATTTGAAATCAATACCGGGTTGTTGGAAAAGCCTTTTACTACTAGTCGAGCCTTGTAATGAGTGACAACATTGTTTTGATCTTTCTTCGTCCTGAAACTCACATGCAATAAATAATATAAGTTTGACGGTGAATGTGTATATGGTTGCGTAGAAGGAGAGGTTTGGGTAGGAATGTATTTAGGTGCAATTGCCATATCAAAAATTTATTGGTATGTTATTTTCAAATCAAGCATCTCTAGCAATATAGATGCTATCTTTTGTAAGATCCAAACATCTATAGCCATGATGTTTAAGACTGTAGCCAAGAAAGATATTGGAGGTTGAACAAAAATACATTTTCTAAGGATCGTATGGTTCAAAATGGGGAGAGCATTGACAAGCGAACACTTGTAGGAATGAGTAGTCAGGAGAGCCTTTGAACACATGATCAAATGGTGATATGTAGGAAGATGTGTGTGAAGGCATACGATTTATGAAATAAATTGTTATGTAAAAAATAAAGTGCCAAAAACATTGAGGTACAAAAGACTAAGCCAGGAGTGTGAGGCCAGTTTCAATGACATAACGATGTCTATGTTCCATGATACCATTTTGTTCATTGGTATGTGGGCAAGTGATTTAAGAACAATTCCAAAAAAATGAGAAAGGTGTTAAAGGTCTAGATTCACCTTCCCAATCAGTTGAAACGAGTTTGATTTTGGCATTAAATTGACATTCAACCATAAATGTTTGAAAGTTGTATAACCACGAGTTTTTTTGTTAAGTGAAAAATCCACATGTAACAAGAGAAGTGATCAACACATAATAAAAAAAAAACGATGTCCATCAGATAACAACACAGGTGCAGGACCCCGCTAAATCAAGAATATTAGAACTACAAATATGAGAGTTTAGTAAAGACAACTTTGTGGATTTCCTCAAAGGACAAGTGATGCAAGAAATAAAGGATATGGTTGTAGTAACAGAAAAAGGGAAGCTTGAAATCATAAAGTTGAAAAGTCGATGATGTAGATGTTTAAGCCGTGTGTGACAAATAGTAGATAAAATGTGTGTGGTAGAAAAGGCCATCTTATTGATAAACTAAAATTAAGGAACATGATGAGTGTAGAGACCATGTTCATTAGGACCAATGAACATAGTAGTGAGTGTAGACTCGTCCTTCACAACAAAATAGGAAGAATGAAACTCAAAGAAAACATTGTTATCTAAAATTTTTTTTTTAATGGACAAAAAATTCGTTTTGATTTAATGAACATGAAGAATGTCATATATGTTAAAAGATTCGTGTGACGAATGTACTTTGGAGGAACCAATATGAAGAATGAGAAGACATTTACCTTTACCAACATGAAGGAACTCATTGGTGTGACGCAGAATTTTCAAAACTTGCCAAATCTTGTGTTACATGGTTGCTAGCTCTTGAATCTGGGTGCAATGTAGTGCTAGCCGCCGAGTGAGTAACTGCAAAGTTAACGATATGAGTGGCATAGATTGTGGAAGAATCACAATTCGGACAAGCACTTGGAATATGACCAATGCCACAACGATTATAAGAGTTGTAAACCACATTCAAAGAAGTTGCCTAAGTGAATTGAGTACCAAGACTTCATTCATTGTAGTGAGTTGGAGGCCGATGATAGCTACTGAAAGCCCGAGGACCATGTTTGAGATTTAATTTAAGGTTATGTTGAGTTGCCATATGCTAAAGAGCTATGAGTTGATGGGGTGGTTTTATGTGGATAGTATGGGGAGATCTCAATTGTGAAGGCGTTGTAACCATCTAATCATGATCATTAAGAAAACAATGTAATTCACTAAACATTAACCAAGATGATCGACCAAAACTTTATAGATTTTAGGTTGTTGTATTCCTCACGCAACCATGAAATAACAAACAAAACTAGATTTTTATCTTTTACTGGTTGCCAATGTTAGCAAGTGAAGATGCAAACTCTAGTGCACTACTTTGATAGGCGAGGGTGTCTACCTTTCATCTGAAGCTTAAGAAGTTCTGTAGTAAGTGTATATTCCCGTGAAGCTATATATGGAGTATAGGCACGCACAAAAAATATCCATAAATCCATAATAGTGGTTCCTTGAACATGTGAATACAATGTGTCAGAAATTGTGGAGATGATAGCCATGCAAACATGAGCATCATTCCCGATCCATGTTGTATAATTAGAATTGACAGTAAGAGTTGGAATTGTACCAAATGAAGTTGCTAGAGTTTTGTCTAAACATGGGATGGAAAAGTCAATGTAGCCAAAAAGGTTGTTTGCCAAAGGGATCAATCGTGGCTTTCCAACAGCAATAGTTGGTTGGTAAGAGAGTAAAAGCAAAAAGTATGTGAATTGTGAAAAGCTCCTTTGGTTGAGGAAAAATGGGTAATAATGGTCGTGCTTCTATAAGTTGTAAATCGTCAAAAAAAATTTTAAACAAAACTGTGTTAAAAGTAATTGTACAAAGTAACGACCGATATCAATTAGGATTTACAGAACTCTCTCCAAAAACTGAACGATCGCCGGAAAACAATCTGAACCGTCGTCGGTGGCTCGACGAAGAAGAGAAGTTTGGTTTAGCGTGCAAGGTTGACGCGATTTGTTCAGTGTTTGCAAATCTGTCCTTACCTTTATCTCTAAATCGTTCCCCGATTCTTCCATTCGCCTTCCGGGACGTGGTTTTTTAATCATTCTGACTGTTATCTTTCTGTGGCCATCTTCAAAACCTGTGTATCCCCGGATTCTTGATTGCTTAGTAGGTCTGATATTGATCGCGGCTATTTATATAGTTCAGCTAGATCGATTCGAATTCTATTAACCTCTTATAGTTTCTGGGTTTACTACTGGGGAACCGGAGATGGCTGTTGTACATATGGAGAGAGAGGAGGGTAAGATTGAAGAGAAATACGAGAACGATATTGGCAGAGAAGGAGAAGATGGTGAAGTCCACAAGGAGAATGTTATAAATTTCTATGTGTCAAACATCCACCCTCACATCTCCGATGGTAAGTTATGGACGGAATGTAAGAACGACGGTCACATTGTTGATGCATACATAGCGAGGAAACCAGATAAGAGGGGGAATCGGTTCTGATTCCTTAGGTTTGTCAAGGTTAAGGATGCAGATAAGATGGTAAAGGCCCTGAATCAAATGAGTTTTTATGGATGGAAGTTAAGAACTAATGTTGCGAGGTTTGTGAAGGTAGTAAAAACACCAGGAAGGAACCAGAACAAAACGTGGGTTAAGAAACCAGAAAGTTACTTCCAGAACAAAACAAGTGTAGGGGAAACAAATAACAAATTTGTTAGACAGGGATTGTCATGGGCAGAAGTCGCAATGGGTAAGAAAATCATGAAGGAAAGACGAGAATGACTTAATCTTTGCAAATGAATCTAAACCATACAAAAATTAGAGGGGCAAATCAGTTATTAGGGAGTTGAAAAACATTGAAGCACTAAGAGATGTTAGAAACATGAAGAGAAAAATAGGGCTCAGAGATGCACAGGTAAGATATGTTGGAGGATTGAGGATAATAATAATATTTGACACAGACGAAATGATGAAAGAGGCGATGAGAAATAAGGAGGAATTATGGAATGCATGTTTAGTAGTCTGGAAGTATGAAACGGGGAAGATATACCTTTTGAAAGAATTGCATGGCTGAGAATAAGGGGTGTACCGTTACAGTTATGCATAGACGCCATTTTTTATTGCATAGGGGAAAAATTCGGAAAAGTAATTAAGAAGCCTGAGGCGGATGATAAGGATGTATGTTTTAACGAAGATATGGTCGGAGTCGTTGTAAAAGATGGTACCATGATCAACGAAAAAATCACTATTAGGTGGAAACAAACGATGTATGATGTCCTAGTAACAGAGGTCCTTCAGTTCTGGGTACCGGAGTTCGTCAGTGAACTGGATAATGGAAACAACCAGAATACGACCCAAACGGACTCGGGACCGTCGATCAACTCAGAGGAAAAAATTCAATCGGAGAAAATCCAGCCGGAGAACATGGAAACAGAAGAACCGTTAGAAGTTGAACAGGTTCCGATACCGGAAAAAAAAAGGATCGAGAAATGAAACAGTGGATGACGAAAGGACAAATGCGGTGCACGAGCAGTTAGGACCTGATGGTGATGGGTACGAGGTAAATTCAATATTTGACCCACCAACTGCAGAAGCGGTGGGGTCAAATGTTGGGTACGAGCAGACACCAAAATGTGGGTCCCCAGTATTAGGTAGCACAGGAATACACAATGAAAACTCAATTGGGCCTGTGGGTGGAACAACCCAAAAGAAAAGAAAAAGAGTAAACCTTGCTGATGCCCGATCCAACTATTTAAAGGCCCAACCAGTAGTGGGTAAAGGCAGATTACCAGATCTAAATGTCGAACTGTCCGATGACTCGAGAGCTAGGCCCAAAAATAAAATTCTGCTCAAAAGGGGGAAAACAAAAAAGAGGAGAAACAGGGTTAAGATCAGGCTGACAGAGGAAGATATCAATAATCAAGAGTATGATGGCGATTGCTTGGACGATGGGTTGAACTCGGAGTAGGTGGAAGAAGGAGACACAGACACAGACACAAGCCAGGAGGGGATTGCTGTAACGTCATCTGAAGACGGGTTAAACAACAGTGGGGGAGACGGGCAACAAGAGGCAGACGAAGTAGAGGCAACAAAAGAAATTAGAAAAAAGATAGGATATGACTTAACGAAGCATGGAGACTTGGTAAGGAAGACTGTCACACCCCGATATTTCCACATATTACCGGTGGGACCGGTGGGGAGTATCGTGACGTAGTTGATATCATCATAGACAATTTATCACAGTTTAATACACAGCAGAAGTCGAAAGATAAAAACATTACAACCCGAATGAAAGTAATATCAAAGTATTACAACGGAATGTAAAGGATCCACAGGTGGATCAAGTTAAAAGGAACATTGTTCAACAGATTCATAACATCTAAGCTTACAAGACTCTTTATTGATGCTAGGAGTAGCCAACCTATTCCGTTTAGTACCTGCACTTAGCCTTTTTGAAAAATACGTCAGTTTACACTGGTAAATACAATTAACCGACTCATTTTAAAAAAATGTTTAAGAAAATAATATTTTATAACTTCGGACAATTATTTAAAAAGAATCTTGTATACAGATTTAAATTATTGCCGTCTGTCAGGGCCGGTTAGAAGAGCCGGACAAGATTAACTGACACACCACAGATATAATACCCACAAGGAATTTTCCTTATTGTGGGGTACCTTTTTATACATACGCAACTGTCAGGTGTATGCCTACACCCCGTGCTTAAGTCGTGGACATTTCAATGAATGAGCCGAGGATATCCAGGACATGGTCATTAACCCCCCAAAAGCCATATACCAAACAAAACAGATTAAAACGGGTTATGCAAATATATTAATCACAATCCAATTTAAAATAGTTACACACCCGACCAAGCGGTATTATTATAATACCGTATCCCAAGCCCGTATAACGGAAAATAAGTTAAAAGTATTTACCTGAGCAAATTGTACAAATTTATCTCAGACGTACAAATCAGCAAATGCAGTTATCTTTTACTGCGCTCCTAAATCTGGAACGAAGGTTTTAACAACCTATTAGATTTCTAACGGGTTTTACTTAAGTTTAAACTTAGACCGGTTAGTTTTAAAGAAAGGTATACGGTTCAAAACGCAAGATTAAGTGAAGACCGGAATAGATTGTGATTTAGACCCGACAAGCTTGAAGACTTGTATAATATGGGTAAACTAAACACATTCTGGATTTTGATGTAAAAATGATGGGGTTTGACCCGTTCCGGTTAATTTATGCAAACTAGTTACATAAACCGTACCGAACGCGATAAATGCATAAAGGGTAACCAAATGATTCATGAACAAGTTTCCTAAGTTAATATGCCTTAAATATGTTGTGATATCAGTAGGATACCTTCCATTATGTCCAAAATGGATTTAAACTCAAATTAAGCCCCGTAGGGGTATTTTGGTCATTTTAAAGGTTACAAAAGAGATTAATCATTAATCTGAGGTTCAGGTATGAAAATATCAGTAAAAATATTTAATTTAATAAGTTATATCAGTAGGGTATTGCCTGTATGTGAAATTTATCATCTTTATCCAAACAATGCACCGTAGGGGCATTTTAGTAATTTCACATAAGCTTTAAAGGTCAATTTTGGAAACCTGAGTTTAAAACTTTTGCTTACTGTTTAATTTATAAAAAATTACTAAAAACATCAGTAGGTATTAACTCTTATATGTTTAAAATAGTTTTAACTCATACTATGCGTTACAAACGCGTAAAAGTCGCTTTTAAGCGATTTTCGGGTTATATAAGAAAAGCTGATATTTTTATCATTCCAGAAGGCTTAAAATATTTTATTTATCATATAAAATCAGTAGCAAAATATTTGGTATCAATATGTGATGTAAAACTCATTTTATTCAAGAAAATGGTATATCCGACAATTACCGAATCAAAGCTAGAACCCTATGAGATGATCAGTTTAAAAATAAATAAAAATCTTCAAAAATCCCAAAATATTATATTACATCATTGGGTAAAAAGTTTGGTGTCAAAATTTGGGTTTAGATTGGTTTTATGCTAATTATGCCGTTTAATTAATAAAAAGCTTCTTAATTACGATATTGAGCATAACTCCTAATCTAGACCTTAAACTGATGTCAGATTTTTAGGACAAGTTTATAAATCACTAACAAAGGTTTTTGTCCTCTCACATTTTCAAAAATCTCATTTTAAGGCCAAAAGGGCATAATGGTCAACATTTAGGCATATAACGGAAACATGTAAATGAATCGGATAAATTAGGATCCAAGTTGTATAATCTCAGAGGGTTATACTAATATGAATCATGGACCTAATGGAAGCTTAAGACATTTCTAAAACTGTAACGCCCTAACACGTTATAATCGAAAGTCGCAGCGGAAATACGAACTTTAAAAATTTTCTTACATTATATTCGTTCCTTCACTTAAATACATTGATCCCTTTAAAAAAATTAATTAAAAACTAACATACTTATATAAAATTAAGTAACCACATTCCCACCCACGTACAATCCATGCGTTGACTCGATCTTCAGCCGCGTACACTTCTTTATGAAATATCCATAAGCCTGTACCCTGCAGTCACCACATTCAATCACATAATTAGCAACCAGTTTCATCATATAAATAATATTTAAACATGCATAACTAGGCGTCGACATATCATGCTTTTGCTTAAGTTAGCCCATTCATCCATCCATTCAAACCACCTGCATTGGATTTCGGTGTCTACCTTCAACTCCCATCACTAGTATACCTGCATTCCTATTTCATTCTCAATAGGAAAACGGTTAGCATCATTAAATTCTATTCATACAAACATATCCATGTATACACATAACAAGTCTCATTCATATGCACATATAACTAAATTCCAATTCATACACACATACCCTATCTATTTGTTCATGTACTTACAACTTACATTGTACATAATATTACTTACAAGTCCTTATCACAAACATCTATACATGTAAATCGTATACACATAATTCTCCATACTTAATAGTTTATAGTCATACTCTCCTATGAGTCCCAATTACTTACTTACAAACTAACCCATACTTACGCGTATAACTACTTATTTCATCTTTATGCATAATACCACCATGTAAGCTTCTTCCTCACCTATACTTAATAGAAACTATTTCTAAACCACATTTCGACTCATTTACCGTAAACTTACCTTATTACTTCCATTGTTTCATACTGTCTCACATGATTCACAATAAACATTATACTACAATACATTTTACATCTAAAGTGTAAGTCCGTGATTCACTTACCTCGTGCACCCGAGTCCAAGCATAGCTTCCGTGTTTATCCTTGGCATGTTGCCCTTCCATGCTCGTATCCATGTTAATATGACTCCTATCCGTACATGTCATCACATTCATCATAACATGATTAGCATACATACTTTTCAATGAAGGTTTCTTGCCATATCATCTTATCAAACTAATTTCCTACTTGTAATCCATTCAAAACACATTCCTTATACAAATCTATTATCTAATACATCATCATCACATTCAATATACCTTTATTTATTATTAGCATACAATCTCACTTATCATTTTCTCCTAAGCATTTCATCAAACACTTGGTGTGCGTATCATTAACAAAGCATAAGGTACAAGTGTTTTATTCATATCTTCCCTAGTAGCCTTCACAACTCTTGTTATCAATCCAAATCACATCATAAAATCACCCTATAACCTGGTAATTCATCCATTATCTTTATACTCAAACTTTCATCTATCACAACTACTCAATTTATAGAATTGCAAGAACACTACATTACTAGGTTAAATGGGTTTTACTTCAAACTTTCAATACAAACGAATTCAGGCATAGAACATCCTCTAAATGATAATTCTAAAGCATATACAAGCTTAATTTCATACAATTTCACAGATTGATCAAAACCCATAATCACTAAATAGCATCAATTCACAAAATCTGACTTACCCTATGTAGGAAACTCTTAGATAGTTGAGAATTCGCTCACATGCATCGAATTAGGGCCAGAAACTCATTCAATTGCTTGTGATTTGAGGAGCTAGGGCAAGAAGAAGGGTTTTCCCCTCCTGGTCGTTCCCCTGCGTCGCCCCACCATTCCCCCACATAAAAATCCTTTAATTACTTATTTATTTGCTAATTTTACACATTCAGCCCCTTGGGATTAATCATGTTATAATTCTAGTACAATTTTACCAACATTCTAAACTTCCTTGTTTATTATAACCTAATAAATTTTATTTAAAACCTTTAAACATTCAATAGTCTAATATTATATTTTGGGGTGTTACAAAAACAATCTAAGTTGGGTCAGAACTGAAAGTCAAAGCAAAAGTCTACTTTTGCGACTTTCGGTTCCGAACCTAGCCTAAACTCAAAATTGTCGGCTTGAACATGCTTAGACATGTTCTTACATTAATTACAGAGTTATACAAGTGATAAAACAGGTTTCATGGCTTCTACATTGTTAATTATGTGTTTATTCGAAAATTAGCTTTCTGTTGACTTTTTATAATTAATTTTGACCCGACAATTGACTTAGTTAGAGTGGAAATCAGAGGGTGCCCTTTTAAGGGTTTATTACCCACATAATTACCAACTCATAGCTACTTTCAATTCGAGAATTGACTGGACCATTAGTGATTAATCACTAAGTCAAACCTTAATTACGACGGTTTTGACTTTAGGCCATTAAACTAATTAAAACTGAATTTAAGGGGTTAAGGAAGCTTACTGAAGTACTTAGCACGATTAGAAGCTTAATGAATCTTGCTTGAGGTCCAGAGAGCTCCAGAATTTAAGTTAGAATGATTTTTCAAGTGACAAGTTCATGTTTGCAACTATAACTCTTTATATAAGGACTTAGAATGCATGAGATCTTAACACACAAGTCTAGGATTGATCCCAGATGACTCCAAGTGCCCCCTATGCATGAAATCCCACTAGTGCAGTTGTACAAATTTATCTCAGACGTACAAATCAGCAAATGCAGTTATCTTTTACTGCGCTCCTAAATCTGGAACGAAGGTTTTAATAACCTATTAGATTTCTAACGGGTTTTACTTAAGTTTAAACTTAGACCGGTTAGTTTTAAAGAAAGGTATACGGTTCAAAACGCAAGACTAAGCGAAGACCGGAATAGATTGTGATTTAGACCCGACAAGCTTGAAGACTTGTATAATATGGGTAAACTAAACACATTCTGGATTTTGAGGTAAAAATGATGGGGTTTGACCCGTTCCGGTTAATTTATGCAAACTAGTTACATAAACCGTACCGAACGCGATAAATGCATAAAGGGTAACCAAATGATTCATGAACAAGTTTCCTAAGTTAATATGCCTTAAATATGTTGTGATATCAGTAGGATACCTTCCATTATGTCCAAAATGGATTTAAACTCAAATTAAGCCCCGTAGGGGTATTTTGGTCATTTTAAAGGTTACAAAAGAGATTAATCATTAATCTGAGGTTCAGGTATGAAAATATCAGTAAAAATATTTAATTTAATAAGTTATATCAGTAGGGTATTGCCTGTATGTGAAATTTATCATCTTTATCCAAACAATGCACCGTAGGGGCATTTTAGTAATTTCACATAAGCTTTAAAGGTCAATTTTGGAAACCTGAGTTTAAAACTTTTGCTTACTGTTTAATTTATAAAAAAATACTAAAAACATCAGTAGGTATTAACTCTTATATGTTTAAAATAGTTTTAACTCATACTATGCGTTACAAACGCGTAAAAGTCGCTTTTAAGCGATTTTCGGGTTATATAAGAAAAGCTGATATTTTTATCATTCCAGAAGGCTTAAAATATTTTATTTATCATATAAAATCAGTAGCAAAATATTTGGTATCAATATGTGATGTAAAACTCATTTTATTCAAGAAAATGGTATATCCGACAATTACCGAATCAAAGCTAGAACCCTATGAGATGATCAGTTTAAAAATAAATAAAAATCTTCAAAAATCCCAAAATATTATATTACATCATTGGGTAAAAAGTTTGGTGTCAAAATTTGGGTTTAGATTGGTTTTATGCTAATTATGCCGTTTAATTAATAAAAAGCTTCTTAATTACGATATTGAGCATAACTCCTAATCTAGACCTTAAACTGATGTCAGATTTTTAGGACAAGTTTATAAATCACTAACAAAGGTTTTTGTCCTCTCACATTTTCAAAAATCTCATTTTAAGGTCAAAAGGACATAATGGTCAACATTTAGGCATATAACGGAAACATGTAAATGAATCGGATAAATTAGGATCCAAGTTGTATAATCTCAGAGGGTTATACTAATATGAATCATGGACCTAATGGAAGCTTAAGACATTTCTAAAACAATCTAAGTTGGGTCAGAACTGAAAGTCAAAGCAAAAGTCTACTTTTGCGACTTTCGGTTCCGAACCTAGCCTAAACTCAAAATTGTCGGCTTGAACATGCTTAGACATGTTCTTACATTAATTACAGAGTTATACAAGTGATAAAACAGATTTCATGGCTTCTACATTGTTAATTATGTGTTTATTCGAAAATTAGCTTTCTGTTGACTTTTTATAATTAAGTTTGTCCCGACAATTGACTTAGTTAGAGTGGAAATCAGAGGGTGCCCTTTTAAGGGTTTATTACCCACATAATTACCAACTCATAGCTACTTTCAATTCGAAAATTGACTGGACCATTAGTGATTAATCACTAAGTCAAACCTTAATTACGACGGTTTTGACTTTAGGCCATTAAACTAATTAAAACTGAATTTAAGGGGTTAAGGAAGCTTACTGAAGTACTTAGCATGATTAGAAGCTTAATGAATCTTGCTTGAGGTCCAGAGAGCTCCAGAATTTAAGTTAGAATGATTTTTCAAGTGACAAGTTCATGTTTGCAACTAGAACTCTTTATATAAGGACTTAGAATGCATGAGATCTTAACACACAAGTCTAGGATTGATCCCAGATGACTCCAAGTGCCCCCTATGCATGAAATCCCACTGGTGCAGCCCCTGGGATCGAATACCATGCATATAAGTCGGTTTAACCTGATGTAACAGACAACTGTGCATGTTTTCTGCAACTGCAGGTCTCAGGAGGCCCGCGTAAGGATTGGGGGAGGGCCTACGCAGCCGGTATGAAGGCCAGATCCGGTCAACAAACTTTCAGCAATTGCACATTTGGTCCCTTGTCCTTCTAATAGTTGTTTTAACTTGTTTTATTGCACTTTTAACCCTCCAACTTGACTTTTAAGGACTCCAAGTCATAAAAAAAACTTTGTTAAGTCCCCGGTTAGTTATACAATCACCGAAAAGTCCTGAATTTCAACGTTGACGCTTTTAACCCCTCACTTACGAATGTTAGCGTATCTTTCTCATACGATATCGAAACCTTGTGAAATTTTTATCACTTATTCTAGTGAGCATAATTAATCGTTACAAAGCTTCGGGTTCGCTAAAAGGCCATTCAGGGGTATAAATTAAACATGTTGACACATTTAACCCTTGTGGTTTGTAAACTTTCACTTTCTTCCAGAAACGGCTTCATATGATTTAGAATTCATTCATTTAAGGGTATAAACATCGTGTAGGGTTGTTGAAAGGTATAATTATCAAATGTTGACATCTTGAATCCTTTTACGCATATACTTTCTTTGTTTGTCAACTTTAGTCCCTCATATTTAATCCATTACACGTTTAAAGCTTATGACATGTGTCTTCATTATATTGGTCGTGATTTTACGAGGTGTTACATCCTCACCCCCTTAAAAGAAATCTCGACCTCAAGATTTACTAAAATAAATGAGGGTACTTCTCTTTCATTGTGGACTCTACCTCCCACGTATACTCAGGACCTCTACGGGCATCCCATTTAACTTTTACAATTTGCACGTGCTTCTTTCGAAGCTTCTTAACCTGCCGATCTTCAATCGACAAAGGATTTTCTATAAACTTTAAGCTCTCATCAATATGCACATCTTTATGTGGCATGACTAGTGACTCATCAGCTAGACATTTCTTCAGATTGCAGATGTAGAACACATTATGAATACCACTGAGCTCTTCAGGCAGGTTTAACTTGTAAGCCATAGTTCCAACACATTCGATGATCTCGAATGGTCCTATGTATCTTGGGCTTAACTTGCCTTTCTTACCAAATCGCATTACCCCTTTCCAGCGTGATACCTTAAGTAGAACTTTGTCACCTACCTCAAATTTTAGAGGTTTACGCCTTTTATCTGCGTAGCTTTTCTGCCTATCCCTGGCAGCTTTGAGACAATCTCATATCTGTACAATCTTATCTGTCATCTCCAGGACTATATCAGGTCCTGTTAGTTGGACATCTCCAACTTCTGCCCAACAAACGGGCGTTGGCACTTTCTTCCATACAAAGCTTCAAATGGTGCAGCTTGAATACTGGAGTGATAGCTATTATTGTATGAAAATTCAATCAACGGAAGATGATCATCCCAACTTCCTCCTAAGTCAATAACATAAGCTCATAGCATATCTTCGAGTGTTTGAATAGTACGCTCGCTTTGACCATCCATCTGAGGATGATATGCTGTGCTGAAGTTCAATCGAGTGCCTAGGAATTGCTGAAAACTTTTCCAAAAATGCGATGTATACCTCGTATCCCTATCAGAGATGATAGATGCTGGCACTCCATGAAGAGATACAATCTCGTCCACGTACAGCTGAGCTAACTTATCTGAGCTGTGTGTTTCCTTAATAGGTAAGAAGTGGGCTGACTTAGTCAGTCTATCCACTATAACCCGAATAGTATCATTTCTTTGCTTTGTCTTTGGTAACTTGGTGATAAAATCCATAGTCACCATTTCCCACTTCAAGGTGGGAAGTTCAGGCTGTTGCAGCAATCCTGACGGCTTCTGGTGTTCTGCTTTAACTTGAGCATACGTCAGACATTTGGCCACATAAGTGGCTATAGACTTCTTCAAGCCAATCCACCAATAATTTGCCTTCAAATCCTGGTAGATCTTATCACAGCCAGGATGAACAGAATACTTGGAGTTATGGGCTTCTTGAGCAATTACATCCCTAAGTCCTCCATAAATTGGAACCCATATTCGTCCATTCAATCTTAGGATTCCATCCTTGCTATATGATAATTGTTCAGCAGTTACTCCCAACTTTTCATTCGAATAGTTGGCTTCTAATACAACTTCTTTCTGAGCGGCCAACAATCTTTCATTCAAGCTGTTCTTCAATTCAATGCTCTTGGCATTGATTCTAATGGGCTTAACCCTTTCCTTTCTGCTCAACGCATTGGCAACCACATTCACCTTGCCTGGATGGTATCAGATTTCACAATCATAATCATTTAAAGTCTTGATCCGTTGACGCTGCCTCATGTTCAGATCTTTCTGATTAAACAGATGCTGAAGGCTCTTATGATCAGAATAGATGACACACTTGGTACCATATAAATAATGCCTCCAAAGTTTTAATGCAAACACAACGGCACCCAACTCCAAATAGTGGGTGGTGTAACTCTTTTCGTGCACTTTTAATTGTCGGGAAGCATAGGCAATAACCTTGCCTTTCTGCATTAGCACACATCCCATGCCAGTGTGTGATGCGTCGCAGTATACCACAAATTATTCTAATTAAAACTGAATTTAAGGGGTTAAGGAAGCTTACTGAAGTACTTAGCATGATTTACAAGCTTAATGAATCTTGCTTGAGGTCTAGAGAGCTCTAGAATTTAAGTTAGAATGATTTTTCAAGTGACAAGTTCATGTTTGCAACTAGAACTCTTTATATAAGGACTTAGAATGCATGAGATCTTAACACACAAGTCTAGGATTGATCCCAGATGAGTCCAAGTGCCCCTATGCATGAAATACCACTGGTGCAGCCCCTGGGATCGAATACCATGCATATAAGTCGGTTTAACCTGCTGTAACAGAGAACTGTGCATGTTTTCTGCATCTGCAGGTCTCAGGCGGCCCGCGTAAGGATTGGGGGAGGGCCTACGCGGCCGGTATGAAGGCCAGATCCGGTCAACAAACTTTCAGCAATTGCACATTTGGTCCCTGGTCCTTCTAATAGTTGTTTTAACTTATTTTATTGCACTTTTAACCCTCCAACTTGACTTTTAAGGACTCCAAGTCATAAAAAAACTTTGTTAAGTCCCCGGTTAGTTATACGATCATCGAAAAGTCCTGAATTTCAATGTTGACGCTTTTAACCCCTCACTTACGAATGTTAGCGTATCTTTCTCATACGATATCGAAACCTTGTGAAATTTTTATCACTTAATCTAGTGAGCATAATTAATCGTTACAAAGCTTCGGGTTCGCTAAAAGGTCACTCAGAGGTATAAATTAAACATGTTGACACATTTAACCCTTGTGGTTTGTAAACTTTCACTTTCTTCCACAAACGGCTTCATATGATTCAGAATTCATTCGTTTAAGGGTATAAACATCGTGTAGGATTGTTGAAAGGTATAATTATCAAATGTTAACACCTTGAATCCTTTTATGCATATACTTTCTTTGTTTGTCAACTTTAGTCCCTCGTATTTAATCCATTACACGTTTAAAGCTCATGACACATGTCTTCATTATATTGGTCGTGATTTTACGAGGTGTTACAAAGACTGTCGCTGAAGATATGGTGGATTCTAGGGCCCAATGAATTTTGGATCTATAAATATAAAAGGAGCAGGAGGGGCTGGAAAAGCCACGAGAATTTGAGGTATGGTGATGAAGTATAACTTCTCTTTTTTGGCTCTACAAGAGACGCAATTTAGGGATTTGCCACTGGATAAAATCAGAAGGTTCTGGGATAAAACAGGTTTTGAGTACTCGAAAATGGATGCGGATGGTAGGTCCGGGGGTCTACTATCGATGTGGAATCCATGTGTTTTTAAGAAAGAATTAGAAGAAAAGAATCAGAATTACATTATAGTTAAGGGTCGTATCATGGGGGAAGACGTGGATTTGGTAATTGTGAATATCTACAGTTCAACACTAAAAGCAAATAGAAGAAGGATATGGGAAGAATTGTTAGCTGCTAAGAATTCCATATCAGGCAATTGGATTTTGTTGGGAGCCTTCAATGAGGTTAGATTTCCAGAGGATAGATTTAACTCATTATTCGATGCAAGTGCAGCGATAAGTTTTAATAGTTTTATTAGTTGAGGGGGTTTCCAGGAATACAATATGGGCGAGATGAAATACACGTTTTTATCCGGTGACGGAACTAATCTCAGCAAAAAAGACCGGGTGTTGGTATGGCCGAATGCATCTTTATCATAGCCCATTGATACTAACCACTGTTAACAATAGTTTTGGGCTGTCCCCCTTCAGACCGTTTAACAGTTGGTTCTCACTATCTGGTTTTGATGAGGTAGTAAAAAGAGGTTTGAGCAAAAATTGTGATTCAAGATTCAAGGACGAAGTGGTGGCAGTCAAATTAAAAGTGATTAGAGACAAATTGAAGCAATGGCAAAAAAATAGAAAAGAAGAAGAGGATAAAGATTTGGCAGAGGCACAAAATAAATTGAAACAATTAGATGAGCAAGCGAAAATTAGACATTTATCGGATGAGGAAATTGGTATTTGGAATGGATGCAAGTACAAGATTAAAGAATGGCACTATAGAGTGGCTGTGGATCTACACCAGAAAGCGAGATTAAGGTGGGTGGGACTTGGCGACGAAAATATAAGCTATTTCCACACAATTGTGAATAACCACATAGTAAGGAATAAAATATGCGGTTTGTGGATTGACAGGGTTTGAGTGTCGGATCCTATTGAAATAAAAACCCAATTTATGTTGGCTTTTCGATCAAAATTCAAAGAACCATTGGAACATAGACTGAGAATTGAGGCAGGGGGTTTCAAAACATTGAGTTCGGATCAGGCAGAGGGATTGATTACTCCATTTTCAGTTGAGGAAGTTCAGAAAGCGGTGTGGGATTGCGGCATAAATAAGTCGCCGGGTCCTGATGGGATCACTTTCAAGCTAATCAAGTCCTATTGGGAGGAGCTGAGGGGGTTAATTATGGAGGTTATGAACCAGTTTCACAAGCATGGGTCGATTCATCATACATGCAGCTCTTCTTTCATCACCCTTATTTCAAAGGTAATTGACCCGATAACTTTCTCTGATTTTAGACCGATATCATTAGTCGGCGTGGTTAACAAAATAATTTCGAAAGCTAATAGAATGGGCAAGTGCACCCATCGTGAGCATAGTACAGCGTTGGTAAGATACCGAGGTCGTTCAAGGACACAAGAGCTTTTAGTACTGGTTTATCCTCAACGTCTAATCAAATCAAAAGTTTTAGAAAAGGTTTTAAACATGAAAAATAAGAACTAAAATGCTGAAAAATAAAAATAAAAAATAAAACAGATAGACAAGATTAATCACATGGATCCGACTCGCCCTTAATGTAACCTTTGATGATTTCCGCACTTTTGCACTTTTTAAGATATTATCTTAGTTATAGTAGTAGGACCCTCTTTTGAAGGTGACGTTACCCTCAACCCAGTAGTTTGAGTCAGCAAGGATACAATCCTAAAGGGTCCGAATATTGAAAGATAATTAATTAAGTTATTAATGCGTAATGTGGTAGGCCCCTCTTTTGAAGGTGATGTTTCCCTCGGCTAAGTGGTTTGAGTCAGCAGGGATACAATCCCAAGTAGCCGGGTTAATGTATTAATAGTAGTTTACATATGAGGGGATCAAGCCATTCGCACCCCCGTCATCCAATACCAGTGGGTATTGAAGGAGGTCCTAGTAAGCTTGACCCAGGTCCTTGCAGGATCTATACACTGAACAAGGCAAGAACCTTACGAAACCATTCCCTTAACCCCCGACCAGGTAGCCAACATATCTCTATATAGACCGTAGAGATATGAACGGTGTAAATCTTTTATTTTATATAGATAGTAAAATAACGCCAAGACACCATGGACAAATGATAAGGAAGTTTCACTTTCAACATAAGAAACTAGTTATTAAAGTCATTAATACAAAACCAAATAAAAAGTGCGAAAAGATTAAAAATCAAAAGTATTACACTAAATGGTTGTCTTCACCAAGTGATGTAAGAGACTTAGGAAAACATGGCCTTTGATTGTCAAGAACTCTTACTATCAATCTTGGATCCCGAGACTACTACACATACTCTAAGATGGATGATGGATAATGGTGGTGGATGTGGGTGTTGTGATGGTGGTGGAGTGTGGGTGAAGTGGGAGAGAGGTGGTTTGCCAAGGGATGCCTTTGAAGTGAACCAAGCACCCCTATTTATAGCATGCACAGAAGCCCGAACACGGCCCCGTGTCCATCCTCTTTCTCTTTCTTCATTAATTACAATTTGTCTGCATTAGCTCCACACGCCCCCGTGTTCGCTGGGCACAGCCCCGTGTGCAGAAGCGTATCTGTACTATCATGATTTGTTGGATTCTGCGAATCTTAGCGTTGACCACGACCCGTGTTGAGCTGGGAACGCCCCCGTGTTGGGAATAGAAGCTTCTATGGCTTTGTCTTTTCTGCAGGTATCTGCCTACGCCCCCGTGTCCGCTGGGCACGGGGCCGTGGTTAGCCTTCTTATATCTTGTTTTTTGCTTGGGAAGATGCTGTCGAGGGGTCGGGCATGCCACGTTTATTCATTTTCTTTGTATTTATGTTAGATTTGGTTGCATATTTGTTCCTTTTGTTCAATTACGCTCATTTAGTCCTGAAAATACAAAAGGAAGACAAAAGCACACTTTTTTCCAACATTAGTACTAAAAAATGGTTAGTTTTATGCCTCATTTGATGTAATTTATATGTTGCATTTTACACACGTCACTGACATAGAAAAATCTTATGAAAATCTAAATTGGAAATTTTTAATTTCCATATTAGCACACATGGGATTCCCACCGAGATGGAGAAACTGGGTCATGGGTATATTATTTGCTGGAAGGGGATCTATATTGGTAAATGGCTCACCGACGGGAGAATTCCAGTATAAAAGGGGTTTAAGACAAGGAGACCCATTATCGCCATTTCTTTTTATTACGGCTATGGAAGCTTTGCACGTAATGATGGAAAGGGCAAAACAAAATAATATGTTCTCGGGTATAAAACTACCAGGTAACGGTCCATACTTGACACACATGTTATATTCAGACGATTCGATCTTTGTAGGTGAATGGGCGGAAGATAATGTGAAGAACCTTAAAATAATTCTTTGAATTTTTCATCTTATTTCAGGGCTTAAAGTGAATTGACAAAAAAAGCATGTTATATGGGGGTGGGTTTGATCGAAGAGGAAGTGGATAACATGGCAAATGTTTAATTGTAAGGCTGGAAGATTTCCCTTTGTATACTTGGGACAAAAAGTCGGAGCAAATATGAATAGAATAGCAAATTGGAAAGAGGTAATTGATATGTTCAACAAAAGACTTACTAATTGGAAGGCGAAAACTTTATCCTTTGTAGGAAGGGTTATCCTCATGAAATCAGTTTTTGGTAGTTTACGAACTATTACCTTTCTCTTTATAAATGTCTAATTGGAGTTATAAAGGTGTTGGAAGGTATCCGTAGAAAGTTCTTATGGGGTGGATGCAAAATAAAGAATAAAATAAGATGGGTCAAATGGGAAAAAGTGGTAGCCTCTAAAGATTTCGGTGGCCTTGGTATTGGAAATATTAGCGACATGAACTTAGCCCTCCTAGCGAAGTGGTGGTGGAGATACAAAATGGAGCCGAAAAGCTTATGGGTAAAGGTAATTAATTCGATTCATGCGAGCAAGAGAAAAGTGGAGTCGATACCATTTAAAAAAATCCTTGACAGGAGTATGGAAAAATATTGGAGAGATAGCAAAGAATTTTATGAAAAATAACATCAATATTCACACAAGTCTGAGAAGCAAAGTAGGTCTGGGTGACAAAATGCTATTTTGGGTTGATACTTGGTTAGGTAATGACACGCTAAAAGTGCAATTCCCGAATCTGTATCAGTTATCGACAAATAAAAAAGGCAAAGGTAATGGAATGCTATAGTATACTAAACAGGGGAAGATTTTGGGATTGGGCATGGTTAAGAGCAACAAATAGTGTGGCTGAAAAACAGGAAATGGACAGTCTATAGGAGAGACTACAAAATCAGACGACATCAACAGTTAGTGATGTTTGGGTTTGGAAAAACAATGACAATCAAGATTTCAGCGTGAAAAGTGTTAAGCTCTCATTAGGCCAACGTTTGGATCTTAACTCGGCAGCGTATATGTTCAGTTGGAACAATTGGGTAACAGGAAAATGTGCAACGTTCGTATGGCGTGCGATCGAGGAGAAGATAGCGTCGACTGTAGCGCTCAGAAGCAAAGGAGTTATTCTGCCAGATACGATCTGCAAAACGTGTGGAGCAGCTGAGGAAAACGCAGCCCACATACTACTCGAATGTAATTTCGCAAAAAGAATCTGGGAACTGGTTACAAATTGGTTAAAAATCCCGATGGTGAATACCGAAGAAATCCTGAAAGAACTGTTGTTGGAGATGAATGATATTCAGCGAAGCAAAGGTGTAAAGAAAGCGATATATGCAACCGTAATCCAAACAATGTTGATTTTGTGGAAAACCAGAAACGAGGGAGTATTCAAAGGAAGGCAAAGAGTGGTCCAGATGGTAATAGAAGACATAAAGGAGTCATCTTATCTTGGAGTGAAGCTAAGGTCAAAACATGGCTCGATAACAAGACAGGAATGGTGGGATTTCAATGTAATATTGTAAAGTCGGGTTCAGTGTTATGTTTTTTCTGTTTTCTGTTTTGCGGCTGTCCAGCCTCCTGGCTGGGAGTCCTTTTTGTTTTTGTTTGGACTACGTTTTATTTTAATGAAAGTTCCGTTTGCTATTCAAAATAAAAAAAAATGTACAAAAAAATCTTCCCTTAACAAGGTTGATTATGTTAATCTTGAATTAAGGAGATATAGATCAACATAGGTTATAGATTATTCTTGGTAAGTTATTTATTATGTCATTTATATTTAAATGGAATAATTGTTAGTTTAAATTAATAAGGTAAATGAGTTTTTTGTTTTCAAACTGGTGTTAGTGGAAAACTTATTTACCAAAATGAGTGATTTGAAAAATATTTACCAAAATGGGTGTTTTTATGAAAACTTTCTTAATCTCACTCCTAATCTTATTATTGGACAAATATTCTAGTTAAAAATGTTTTTATAGAAAAGTTAAGGAAAAAATATCTAATAAAATTTAGAAAAATATATTGTTGAATTATGATTTTGTATAAAAAGTTTTTTTTTGTATGAGCTTTATTTAACTTTTCAATAAATATAAACATTTTTGTCTTTCATAAATATTTTTGTAATCTTTTTACATATATATTTATAAATATGTTTCCTTTTAATTTCTCAAAAAAATGTATTTATATTTTTTTTCGAAATGATTTTATATACCTTTACGTGTGGTTTGTATTGTTCGTTGAATTTTAGAGTAAATTACACTTTGTTCCCTTTATATATTACCAACATTATGAAATGTGCCATTTAAAAGATTTAATTTCAGTTTATGTCCAAAAATCGCATGATATGTAACTGTTTATATCCTTTAAGGCGAACCTAGTTATAAAAATCATTTAACCTCAATTTAACCAAATGAGTTTCGTCCATTCCCATGCTATTGAATCAAAATTTCATCTATAACAACATTTGACCAAAACCCACAATTTCTCTCTCTCTCTCTCTCTCTCTCTCTCTCTCTCTCTCTCTTTAAACTCTCTATCTCTCTCACACACACTTACACCCATCTCTGGCTCTCTCTCTCTCTTTCTCTTTATCCCCACTACCACCGCTTCCATCAGCACCACCATCCCTAGTACTTGCCACCACTACACCACCCACTCTACATCCAAACATCATCGTCATTGCAGACACACCTACATCTTCATCTTCTCGTTGGTGAAAACCCTAACACCAACTACTGCAACATTACATTATCGAACTCAACCACCCACCACCTACTACTACTAGATTGCTGCACCCCAAGGTATCTGACACCTTGTTCAATACCACCATCACCAACTGACAATATGGCAATCTAAGGCACCCACCGGCCACCATTGTGCAGCGAAATAAGATTCCAACGAGCCAAAAACCGGCGAATATGGAAACGACGGCCACACCAAACCCACATTCTCCTGTCACCACAGACTTAGAACTAGATCTTACCACCACCGACGGTTCAAATGAAACTGAGTCAAGCCTCATCGTTTACAAATACTTGCTGACATTAAAAAAAATCCGGACACCGCCAATCCCGATGGTAAGCACTATTGGGACGATAACTGGGGTAGCGCTTGAAGGCGGCCATGGGTTGGTGGTGCTGGGTTTTGCTTATTCCTCTGCTCTTCCTGCCCATAATTAGCAAACACCATTAAAAATCTAACAAAGTTAAACAAAATCAAGGGTGAATATTGGAAATTGAGAAGGTGGGTATGAAAGAGAGACCTTGAAGATATAAATACAAGATGGAAATGACTAATTAGTGTAAAAACATAATTGAATTGTGTGGGGCATCCTGGGTTTATACCATTTTTCGAAGCCAAAGGAAGGGGATGTACAATTACAGATAGGGTTTTTGAGTTAAAGATGTGAATGGACGCAATTACCCTTGGTTAAATTAAGGTTAACTTAGTTTCTTAACTGGGTTAGCCTTAAAGGATATAAGTTGTTACATAACATGCGATTTTTGGACATAAACTGAAATTAAATCTTTTAAAGAGCACGTTTCATAATTCTGATAATATATAAAGGACACAAAGTGTAATTTACTCATTTTATGTGGAATTAGTATTTTATAAAATTAGACTTACTATTAATTTTTTAAGCCCCATGCTTGACATACTTTTTTTATATTGATTAATTCAGGTTTACTGTTTAAAAACGTATAGATGAAAATATAAGATTTCTTTTTAAAAAAAAAATTATTTTTAATAGAGACTAGTTAAAAGAACCATTTTTTTCAAATTCAGTACATATACTTATATTTTTATCACATTTAATACATTATTATACGCACTTAAATCTTCAAAAAAGTATTTTATTACCACATGTAGAGTTAATACTAGGTTAAAAAAAGTTTATAAATTGTTGTTTATAAAAGTGTAAATTACAAAACTCGTCCTTTATGTATGTCACTTATTGCAAATCATGTCCTTTCTCTTCAATAATTACTTTAATCATACTTAATGTTGACAAATCCTAACATGGTCTGTCCTTTACCCCAAACCAAGTCAAAAATCTCAGTTAACCTTACTCACGTGGGACCCACCTCAGGGGCATTATTGTCCTTTCACCTACCAAGTCTCCTCCCCCAATAAAACCCCCCATTTAACCCTGATCGCCTCTTATTCAATCCCCTGAAATCCCAACTCGTCCCTTAGGTTTATCAGCAACAACGATCAATTCCAATGTCTCAATCGGAGGGATGGTTCATACTTGAAGAGCTTGATAACGAACAAGTGTTGCTTCTATACGGTAATGTACCCTGAATTTTGTTTTTTGTTTTGTGTTCATCCTTGTATTCACCAATACTGATGATGATCAAAACATGTTGAACAATGCAGATGGTTTCCCCAATCTTTTCACACGCAAGATTCATCATGGTGGAAGGTTAACAAAATCTCCAGGTCGAAGTTATGTTGGTGGTAAGATTAACTACGTTGACCTTATTGACATCGACTTGTTCTCAATGCATGAGGTTTCTTTAATGGTTAACATGTTAGGCTATGCCGGTAATGAACATATAATATACCATTATTGTCATCCTGAAAAAAGATTTGGACAATGGTCTTGAAGACCTAAGTTGTGACCAGGATGTTTTAAGGTTAGCCGGTCATGTAGAGAAGCATAAGTTCATTGATATGTATACCACCCATGGGATACAGAACATAAAGGAACACTTCTCCTCACCAACCAAAATACAAAGACAACTCACTATTGAGGAGATTGATGATGATGGAACTTATGCTCTTGTCCTGGCAGGATTAGTCTTTAAAAGTGTGGGTGGATCTAGTGGGGTTGGTCAGTCAAGTAGTGGGGTTGGTCAGTCAAGTAGTGGGGTTGGTCAGTCAAGTAGTGGGGTGTTTGGTCAGTCAGGTGAGGCTGGGCAGCCATGTACAGTTAATGTTCAATCTAGTGCAAGGGAAGAAGTAGACACTGCTGAGTTTGACTTTGATGAAATGTTTTCATATGACTTAGGTGATAATTTGGTTGATGATGGCATAGATAAGGGCTTAGGTGATAATGCGCAGGGCAATGTACAGGATAATATGGTTTGTGATGGCATAGATAATGATCATGAAGTTAGGAAGGAAGAAGAGCAGGAAGATGGTCAGGAAGAAGAGAAGGAAGATGACAGTGATTTCATATTTGATGATGAAAATGCTATGGCTGATCATGAAGTTGATATGACTGATTATAGGTTGAATGTTGACTTAGAAGTAGAAGACAATATCACTAATCACCAAGATATAGATTTGGGGGATGAAGTGTTAGACAATGACAAGTTCCAAAGTGGGACAGACTCTGATGATGTGGAGACAAGCATTAGGAGACACAACTTAAGAAGCATTAGAAGGGCAAATGAAAATATTGCATATTTTTTCTTAGGCCATATTTTTGGTACTAAACAAGAAGGGAAGAAGCTCATTAAGAAGCATTCTGTGGAAACTAGAAGGTGTATTAGAATTGTGAAGGATGATACCACTAGGCTTAGGGCAGAATGTCATGGTCTTCTACCTGATTTTGATGTAGATGAAAATGGTGTCCATATAGACAAGTGTAAAGGGAAGGAAAAAGTGATGGGTAAAGGAAAAGAAAAAGTGAAGGGTAAAGGCAAAGAAAAGGTGAAGGATAAAGGAAAAGAAAAGGTGAAGGGTTCAAAAGTTAATAACAACAAAGAGGAGGGGCAGTTGTGGTAAATCTTGGTGGAAGGGGGAAAAGGACAAAACCAGCAGAATATTTATGTCCTTGGACTTTGTTGATATCTAAAGTGAGTGGAATAGAAACTTGGATGGTGAAGACTTTTATTGATGAACATAAATGCCTCCAAACAAGAAGAGTTAGGGCCTGCACTGATATCTTCTTGTCCGAACAAATGATAGATCAAATAGAAGAAAATCCTGATATTCCAGTTAAAGCTGTGCACGATCAGTTTCAAAGGAGATATGCTCTAGAGGTTTCCCGGATGAAGGCTTACAGGGCAAAGGCTAAAGCAAAGAAACAAGTTGAGGGAGACTATGCCTCACAGTATGCATTGTTAAGGGATTATGCTATTGAACTCCAGGATAAGAATCCAGGTATTATTGTCAAGATACAGGTAGAACCACCAACAAATCCTAGTGAACAAACAAGGAAATTTAAAAGGATATATGTATGTTTGGGAGCCTTGAAGCAGGGTTTTAAAGCAATAGGGAGGGATCTGTTGGGCCTGGATGGTGCATTCATGAAGGGACCTTTCCCAGGTCAAGTACTAACTGTAGTAGATATTGACCCTAACAATGGTATCTATCCTGTGTGCTATGCAATTGTAGAGGCTGAAAACATCAACTCATGGACGTGGTTTATAGAACTGTTAGGGGATGACTTGGGATTACATAGAAACTCAAACTTCACATTTGTCTCTGATAGACAGAAGGTATACTTTTCTTTTGTATTATATTTGAGTTGAATTGTTAGCCAATTACTTGTATTATGTACTTACTGTTTCAATTGAACAGGGCATTCTACAAGCTGTTAACAAGTTGTATCCATGTGCTGAGCACGGATACTGTTTGAGGCATATTCATGAGAATATGAAAGTGAGTTTTAAAGGGAGCCTGTACAAGGATATGCTTTGGAAGTGTGCTGGTGCCACTATTGTTCCTAAGTTTAAAATTGCAATGGATGAGTTGAAGGCATTCAATAGGATGGCACATCTGTGGTTGTCAAAAATTCCACCACTGCATTGGACTAGGTCACACTTCTTTGGTATGGTGTATATGCTTGTCTATTGTTGTGTATAACATCTGTTTTATGTGTTACTGACTAGTATATGTATCCACAGGCAGGGCATTATCTGATGTGCTACTGAATAACATGTGTGAGGTTTATAATGGCAAGATTGTGGATGGAAGAGATAAGCCCATCATCTCAGCCCTTGAATACATTAGGGAGTACTTGATGAGAAGGATTGTAACTGTTTTGAAGGTGATAGACAAAACTGAAGGTCTGCTTACACCGTATGCTGCATTAAAGCTAGAGAAAATCGAGAAAGATGCTGCACACTATCAAGTACAGTGGAATGGAGGGGATATCTACTCAGTTAGTGGTAAACCAAATCATGCAAGAGTTGTGGATTTGGCTAAACAGACCTGTGCTCGCAGAGGTTGGGAAATCATAGGTATGCTATTGTATTAGTCAAGTAGTTAGTTGTATATGCAATTTACTAATCAATTTAATTACAGGTATGCCGTGTAGGCACGCTGTTGTAGCAATATGGAATATGTCTTCTAACGGGCAAAGGGTTGGTGCATTAGAGAGTTGGGTTAATCCCATCTACACTTTGGCTAGGTGGAAGCAGGTTTATCATTTTAAGGTGAATCCTATAAACGGAAGGTCTTTATGGGCTAAGTCTCCAGTTCCTACCACCCTCACACCACCAGATCATCATAAGCAAGTGGGAAGGCCTAAGAAGGCAAGGAAGAGGTCTGCATTGGAAGTTGAGGACATGACACACTCTGGAAGGTTGTCGAAGAAACACACCAAAGGAAAGTGTACCAAATGTGGAAAAGTAAGGCACAACGTTAGGACATGCAAGGGTTAATGTAGTGTTTAGGTTTGTATGAATTGGTCTAGGTTGGTCTTTTGGTGCAGGGTTTGTTATTATAACAACCCTAAAATAAATCGACACCCTCCTGAATTTTTCCGACACCCTAATATATTTTAAAATACCCCAATATGTCCTAAAATACCCCCCATACGTGAAAACAGACCCCGAATATCTTAAATTCCCTTAAAATAAATTAAAAACGAAAATAAATGGTCCCTGGCGGGCTGCGACAGACTCCGCCTGAGTCTATGTAAGGACCTGCAAAAATGTCCCACAACACTCCGTAAGTGGAAACCCGGATCCCTGAAACCCTAATGTGCATGAAAAATCAAGAAATCAAGAAAATTGGATTTCACGCGGGCCGCGTAAGCCATAAGGTAAGGCTACTCGGGCCACGGCAACTTGAAAATCTCCGGATAAGCTTAAGGGACACGTGTCATCCACGTGCCAAGACCACCGATGACTCAGCAAACCCTACTGCCGCCTTTATGGCATCGTGGGCCGCGTAAGATCTTATTAAGGCTTAGCGGGCAGCGTAAAACCTAAAATGTTGCTATAAGTAGCCTGTGCATGGGACTTGCTTCTGTATTCAAAACATCCCAATTCTGCTAAAAACGAGTTTTACGGTGTCAAGACGCTGCTACGAATCCAGGGTATTAGGTCGATCACTGCTACGTTTCAAACTGCTCAATTCTTTTCTTTCCTTCAGCTTTTATTATAGTAAATAGTAGCTCGGGATTATACCTTCTAAATCCTGAAACTCTGCCCGTTATTAGGGTAATAAATTTAATCACTGGTATGATACTTTATCCGATCGATTAAAACCGATCCAATGGGTATTTAAGTGCTGCCAATATCTGGCTATACTTTGTCATTCGTTGTGAGGGTTTCGATCTCGTGAATATCGTTAAAGTTGAATTAAGTTAATACACTAATACAAGTTCCATTGTATCTAGAAATTAGAATTCGTAACTAGGAAGCTGTTAAACTAGAATACTAAGCGATTAACATAGTAGTTAAAATAACTTAACAGTTAAGTAAACTTAGTAATTAAGTAAACTTAATAGCTAAGGAAACTTAACAGGAAAGGAAACTTAGCAGTTAAGCAAGCTAAGTAAGTTAATTAATCAGCTAATTACGTTATCTAATTAATCGGCTAAGTAAATTACTTGATTAAACCATTAAGGAAAATTAACCAGTTAAGTAAGATTAATTTATCAGTAAGCAAGATTAATTAAGTTAAGCAAGATTAATTAAGCTAAGTAAGATTAATTAACTAAATTAAACACCTAGATAGATATACATGAAAATAAATATATATGAAATAGATAATATCAAAGGAAGGTGCTAGGAAGGTGTAAAAGGATATATATATGTGGGTAGGAAGCTTCCTAGAAAATGTATAGGTAACTTCCTAGAAAAGGTATATGAAATTTCCTAGAAAGTATATAGGAAACTTCCTAGAAATTTCATATTTCCTACCTATAAATAGGAAGCTTAGGATTCATTTTTCTTTGCTCATTTCTTCTATTCTTCTCTCTATACGTTGGTGTTCTAACCATTAATCACCGATGCGATATTCTGTCCGATCGATTCAGGAACCAACTAATGAATGCCAAAGTGTTGTACTTTGTGAATTTCGTTAAACGGATGCCAAAGTGCTGTACTTTGGGAATTTCATTAAACGAATGCCAAAGTGCTGTCTAAACAAGACTATACTTTGTGAATTTCGTTAAGGTTCGGATCTCGTGACCATCGTTAGGTTTGATTAGGTTTAACACTAATACGTATTCCATTCTGTTAAACTAAATGTTTAACTACTCGAAACTCTACCCCATACACTTACAATCAAAATGGATGCTTAATCATCAGAGGATTCAGAACTATAAAGTAGATGCTTAGAATCAAGATGCTTGTTTAATCAAGACTATATGCTAACAAGGTGAGTCATTCTCTTTTTATCAGCAATGTTTTACAATACTCCAATTATTTTCAAAAGTTATAATTACAGGGATTAAGTCGTGGTTATCTTGAATCACTGGCTAGTGGGGTATTGTGCACATTACTAATTTCTCACGGTTAGGTTCATCAACCTAACAGTGATAATCATCACTACTTGGGTGAAAGGACCCAATAGTGGTATGACCATCGTCACCAGGAGGTGATACGGCGCCAGATAAAAATAAGATAGTAGCCATTGTAATCGCTCTTATGCTGTAATTTATAACTATGCGTCGTTTTGTACAAAAATGAATGAACTCACCAGTATTTCCTGCTGACCAAACCTTTTTAAAACTCGTTTCAGGTAATGACAGTAGATTGGAATAAGAGTGATGATACGGCACCGAAAGGCTTAAAGAAGTGGCTAATTTTATCAATTGAATTAAATTAAGAAAACATGGTTTCATATATTCGGGTTTATCCCTTATTAAAGCTACCTCTGTAAAACATGGGGTTTATCCCATCTATTTAATAAATAATATCCGGTGTTTTCTAAACTCTGATATTTTTCCTAACTCACGATCTGGATGAACATTTCCGCTGCAATACTTTTTAAAATAACCACCGGTACCACTTGACTGCTCGCGGCTCCCGTCCAGGGTGTGGTCGGGGGTCGTGACAGAAGGTGGTATCAGAGTCACTTGTTTAAGCAATTGGGTGTTGTAATAATACCTAAGCTTTAACGAAAGAGTTAGGAAATTGTTATTAATTGGTAGCAACAAAGATAGTATTTAGACTTGAACTTGAGAAAGATGCCTTAGTATAACCTTCGAGATAAGCTAATTACTTGCGTAGATAAAATGTGATGGGTGTTAGTATGCCATGAGGATGATGACTAGAACGTTGCAAGTATGGTAAATAAGTGATAACACTTGGCCACTGTTATTTCTTGTTTATTGGTACTACTGGGTTCTAGAATATGATCCATCATGTGAATACTAATTACCCTGTTCTTTGATAAAAGCTCTAATAAAAGGTTCATTTTTAATCATGAATTGAGAAGATTCTATTTATGGGAAATACAAATTACCTCTCCGGCGAGAACCGGGTAAGATGAGGTTACCTCTCCGGCGAGAACCGGGTAAGATGGGGTATATAATATGTCAAACAAGTGACAGAATTCCCTAAATAGTATCATGACCTGATGTCTGACTTATCTTTGGAATTATGAATCTGTTAAATACATTGTCCTTATGAATGGTATGTATATTACAGTATACGATTATATAGATATGTATATCTATAAGGAAATTCAAAAACCATAAGGATTGATAATTTAAAATATATCACGAGCCTGGGTGTCAATAATAATTCTAGAATTTTTATCAGGAATCTCTCGTATACATCTATGATTCCGACATCGGAAACTATTCCATTTGATCACCCAACTCTTGCGACAAGATGAACGATGTGAACCCTTAAAGTTGGGACGCCATCGAAAGTATAAGAATTCCCTCTGCGTTACCTTAGATTATTAACGCATTAGGAAAAGTTGTGCTAGGTACCAAACGTCTCAAAACCTACGCTAATGAGAATAATTTTACTTTCCTTAAGAACTCTTGCGAAGATAAGAGTAACCGCGACTAGATGCACCTACAAAGACTCTCTTCACCTATAAAGATTTCTAGTAATAAAGAAGCTGTTACGAAATACATAGACTTCAAAGGACTAAAGTTGTCCAAACCATTAGTATATATTTTAAGAAAAATGAAGTAAGGTATGCTTCAAAATTTAGACATTTAGATAGTGAAACCCGATCTTCGAAACACAGGATCAAGACATAGGCCATGAAATGGAAAGAATGAAAAGAACTGACAGAAAGGAAATCATGTCTGCTTCATAAAAATAAATAACATGGAAACGATGATTCCAGAGGTGATTGCTGACTTAGGTTTAGGTTTGCAAGCCAACCGGAGAAGTGACCACAAGGAGGCAAGACAGACCAGCCGACAAAGTTCGTCTCTGTGAGGAAAGCTGCGAGTTATGCACGGAAGTAAGACATAGCGTATATGGTCTCGGAGTTCATTAACACTAGAGGCATGGAACTGAAAGAAATTCCGAACGACGTTTCCCAGAGAATCTACTTAGACTATCACCCGACCGTGAGAAGAAACTTAGAATTCATCCGAGACTAGGAACAACACCGATTGTTATATCACAAAGTTAAAACTAATGTAGTAGTTAATGCTTTAAGTCATAAGTCTCATAGGAAGCCGAATCAAGTACGTGCTCTTAGATTAAATAGCGGATAGATTTAATGAAATAATTAAAGAGTACCCAAGAAACAGCAATCAAGGATGATGCTGAAAGATTATAAAGAAATAATGAAGGAATCAGAAAAAGGAACTAATGGAAATTAGTGATTCCATAAAGAATTCGGGTACCTATTCAAGGAAACCTGCAAGAAAGGATTCTCAAAGAAGCTCATAAAACTAAGTAGTTGTTGTATCGTGTAAGTGATATGAGGTATCAAGAGTTTTATAAGAATTACTGATAGATAGCAAGTTATGCCTCTAAGTATTTAATCTGTTAGCAAGTTGAAGCTGAACGTTAGAAACCTTTAGGTTGACTTCAATGATTAGAAATGCCAGTATGGAAATAGGATTGATAACAAATGAATGTTATTACCAAATTCCTCAAAAACGATAAGTTGTAACAACACAATCTGGGTGATTGTGGATCAACTAACCAAGTTAGATCAATTACTACCAATGAAGAAAACCCTTTAGCATAAAACGCTTAGTTAAGTGGTGTGGGAGCAAAATAGTCTCATTACATAGAATTCCATCATCTATTGTACTAAATCGAGATAGTCATTTCACTTCTCATTTTTGGGAAAATTTTAACCCGGCCTATTTTGAGCAGTATAAAGGAACACTACAAACATAGAAAGACGTGCTAAGTGCATGGGCGATAAATAGAACTATCATTTATCACTCATAAGATTCTTCAATAATCGGTCTACAAGTACTAGTGTTAACCATTTAAAACACTTTATGGATGATGGTATCATCCAGTATGTTAAACATACATATGAGAAAAGCAACTATCAGGCCATGAGATCGGCAAACCATTGAAATTTAAATCAGAGAAAGGATATCACTAAAAGTCTCTCTGTATTTGGAAAGGAAGGTGAAGTCCGAGGAATGTCCAACCATTAAAGTAACTAAGCAAAGTGGACCAGTAGCCTATCAGCTAAAATGGCAAGTATACATGATACATTTCATGAAATACTTAGAAATCTTAAGTTATACCTCCTCAAAATATAGAAGTAAATGCAAGACCGTATCAGTCAATCATGAGAATTCCAAAAACATGCAAGATTAGTTCTGGTCAAGGTAAAGTAGGACTTAAAGCGTGAACAAGAATATACTTGGGTATTGAAAATAAGACGGAAGTATCCTTACTTATTTCAGTAAAACTCAAGGACGAGATTTTAATTAAGGTGGGGAGGATGTAAGGACCTGCAAAAATGTCCCACAACACTCCGTAAGTGGAAACCCGAACCCCTGAAACCCTAATATGCATGAAAAATCAAGAAATCAAGAAAATTGGATTTCACGCGGGCCACGTAAGCCATAAGGCAAGGATACGTGGGCCGCGACAACATGAAAATCTCCGGATAAGCTTAAGGGACACATGTCATCCACGGGTCAAGACCACCGACGACTCAGCAAACCCTACTGCCGCCTTTATGGACTCGCGGGCCGCGTAAGATCTTATTAAGGCTTACGCGGGACGCGTAAAACCTAAAATGTTGCTATAAGTAGCCTGTGCATGGGACTTGCTTCTGTATTCGAAATTTCAGTTTCAAAACGTCCCAATTATGCTAAAAACGAGTTTTACGGTGTCAAGACGCTGCTACGAATCCAGGGTATTAGCTCGATCACTGCTACGTTTCAAACTGCTCAATTCTTTTCTTTCCTTCAGCTTTTATTATAGTAAATAGTAGCTCAGGATTATACCTTCTAAATCCCGAAACTCTACCCGTTATTAGGGTAATAACTTTAATCACTGGTACGATACTTTATCCGATCGATTAAAACCGATCCAATGGATGTTTAAGTGCTGCCAATATATGGCTATACTTTGTCATTCGTTGTGAGGGTTTCGATCTCGTGATTATCGTTAAAGTTGAATTAAGTTAATACACTAATACGAGTTCCATTGTATCTAGAAATTAGAATTCGTAACTAGGAAGCTGTTAAACTAGAATACTAAGCGATTTACATAGTAGTTAAAATAACTTAACAGTTAAGTAAACTTAATAGCTAAGGAAACTTAACAGGAAAGGAAACTTAGCAGTTAAGCAAGCTAAGTAAGTTAATTAACCAGCTAATTACGTTATCTAATTAATCGGCTAGGTAAATTACTTGATTAAACCATTAAGGAAAATTAATCAGTTAAGTAAGATTAATTAATCAGTAAGCAAGATTAATTAAGCTAGGAAAGATTAATTAAGCTAAGCAAGATTAATTAAGCTAAGTAAGATTAATTAAGTAAATTAAACACCTAGATAGATATACATGAAAATAAATATATATGAAATAGATAATATCAAAGGAAGGTGCTAGGAAGGTGTAAAAGGATATATATATGTGGGTAGGAAGCTTCCTAGAAAATGTATAGGTAACTTCCTAGAAAAGGTATATGAAATTTCCTAGAAAGTATATAGGAAACTTCCTAGAAATTTCATGTTTCCTACCTATAAATAGGAAGCTTAGGATTCATTTTTCTTTGCTCATTTCTTCTATTCTTCTCTCTATACGTTGGTGTTCTAACCAATAATCACCGATGCGATATTCTGTCAGATCGATTCAGGAACCAACTAATGAATGCCAAAGTGCTGTACTTTGTGAATTTCGTTAAACGGATGCCAAAGTGCTGTACTTTGTGAATTTCGTTAAATGAATGCCAAAGTGTTGTCTAAACAAGATTATACAATGAATTTCGTTAAGGTTCGGATCTCGTGACCATCGTTAGGTTTGATTAGTTTTAACACTAATACGTATTCCATTCTGTTAAACTAAATGTTTAACTACTCGAAACTCTACCCCATACACTTACAATCAAAATGGATGCTTAATCATCAGAGGATTCAGAACTATAAAGTAGATGCTTAGAATCAAGATGCTTGTTTAATCAAGACTATATGCTAACAAGGTGAGTCATTCTCTTTTTATCAGCAATGTTTTACAATACTCCAATTATTTTCAAAAGTTATAATTACATGGATTAAGTCGTGGTTATCTTGAATCACTAGCTAGTGGGGTATTGTGCACATTACTAATTTCTCACGGTTAGGTTCATCAACCTAACAGTGATAATCATCACTACTTGGGTTAAAGGACCCAATAGTGGTATGACCATCGTCACCAGGAGGTGACAGAGCGCCATATAAAAATAAGATAGTAGCCATTGTAATCGCTCTTATGCTGTAATTTATAACTATGCGTCGTTTTGTACAAAAATGAATGAACTCACCAGTATTTCCTGCTGACCAAACCTTTTTAAAACTCGTTTCAGGTAATGACAGTAGATTGGAATAAGAGTGATGATACGGCACCGAAAGGCTTAAAGAAGTGGCTAATTTTATCAATTGAATTAAATTAAGAAAACATGGTTTCATATATTCGGGTTTATCCCTTATTAAAGCTACCTCTGTAAAACATGGGTTTTATCCCATCTATTTAATAAATAAAATCCGGTGTTTTCTAAACTCTGATATTTTTCCTAACTCACGATCTGGATGAACATTTTCGCTGCAATACTTTTTAAAATAACCACCGGTACCACCTGACTGCTCGCGGCTCCCGTCGAGGGTGTGGTCGGGGGTCGTGACAGTCTACGCGGGCCGCGACCGAGTGACGGGTGACACAACCCCAGTCCGCCACGTGGCACACAACACCCGGCAGGTCTACGGTGGTGATCGATCAAGCCTAGGCCCTACGACCCTAGCTCGCGGGCTGCGTAAGCCCTGCCTGACTTCGTCGCGGGGCGCGAGAAACCAACGAAACAGCCCTATAAATTCCCTCGATCGGCTTCAGTCTCAAATCGTCCCAAATCTTTCTTTCTCTCTCAATTTTCACATAGTAGGCATTATACTCGGGTATAATATCCCCTTAAATAACGAAGTTCTGCTCCGTTGTAAGTATCATAACCCCTGGATACGTATTAGATACTCTGCCCGATTGATCTAGGGTTCCGTAACGGCTGTCGTGGTTCTGCCTAACATAGTCGTTGGAATGCCGTCTCGAGGAGGGTATTACTAATGTTAAAATGGGTTATTATACTAACACGTGTGCATTTGTGTAATTTATAGATTGTCACCAGGAAACCCTAAAGGATAATCTAAGACAGCAATGTGAGTAATCTCCTTTTTGTTAATTGTTTTTACAAAACCTCACACAATTTATTATATATTAAGCAGTTATTGAGTATTTGTAAGGATACAATTATCGTCGGTATGTTGTGGTTTTGTATACAAAATTTGTTACTGCCTTGCGAGGGGTAACATTTCCACAAGTCGGGTTGACAGTACCGTGGGTGGTAATTGATATGACTTGGAAACAAATGTAATTGCGAGACCGCCCTCAATACTGTACAATGGTTTTTATTAAAACTTGATTAAACTGGGATTCACTCAACAGTATTTCCCACTAACAAAAGGTTTTTAAACGCGTTTCAGGTAACAAAATGTGAAAGCCAAATAGAAGCCAACTGGACAGCACTGAAGGCTTGGAAAAGTGGCAATAAAGTTACCTAAAAATAAATAGATGTTTTTATTAAATAAAATAGTGTGTTTCCCTATGAAAATGTGTGTACTTGAAACTTGGGATTTTCCCATGTATTTAATATATTAAAAGCGGAGTATTTTACTCTGATAAAATATTTCCTAACTACGGTCCTGATGTAAATTCCGCTGCCAAAATTGATAAAACAACAGATACCACCAAAACTGGCCGCGACCGCCTCTTCCCGGGTTTGTTAAGGGGACGGGGGTTGTGACAGAAGGTGGTATCAGAGCTAAGCCACTGATTCAGCCACAGAAGTGTTCTGCTGACACCAAAATTCAATCTGTTAGGAAATAAATTACGAAACTACGTGCATAATTGTATTTTATTGTTATGTGTTATTTGACTATTTGTTAGTTACAGTATGAGCGACCAAGGACCATCTGATGCGTACCGTCAATTGTCTGGTTCGCCTAGAAGCGAAGGTGCCTCTTCACAGCCTGCCCTCTCAGGGTACTCTGCTGATACTGAAGAAGGAATATTCGTGTTTAAGGCTCATTCTGAAGAGCGATTCCCTCAGAAAAAGAGAGGATGGTTCAGTAGGGGAGCACATGAGCGTAGAAAGCGTATGAAAAAATTACAAGACCAAAGAGCACTAGCAGCAGCCAAAAGAGAGACGGATGCCCATACCCAAGACATGCTTAATAGGGGTATAGCCAACATCCACATCTTAGCCACCACTACAGCCGGCCCTAACCTGGAACAACTATTAGCACCCCAACCACAACCACCATTTCCTGAACAACCGATGGAGATAGAAAACCCTGAAAATCAAGTAGAAATGCATGATTTCAACCCAGAGGAGATACCTAGGGTACCCGTACCAAATCCCTTAGACCCAGATTACGACCCGTGGTGGGATGACAATAGGGACTATGTGTAACGTTACCCGATACACGAAGACATGCCCATGCCGAACCTAGGAGCCTACCCAGGGTTGGACCCTTTAGATCCCTATTATGATAACGATGTATACATTAGGGAGATTTTAGAGAATCCTTACCCGTTTCAGGCACCCACACCCCCATACCAGGAACCCGCACCCCGGATTCCGAACCCAGTCATAGAACATGCACCCCCAATGAGTGCAGAAAATGTACAAGAACTTAGGACATTTGGTGAGGAAATTTTAGAGAATAGTGAAAGGATTAGACAGGTGGGAGAGCGACTCGTCTAGAAGTACGACGAGCGCAATATGAATTTCTGGATGAATCCATATCCGTAGAAATGATGGTGGAGAAGGTTATAATAATAATAATATAATATAATAATAAAATATGTGTGTGTGTGTATGAAAAAAAAAAAACTACGGATGCCTACTACTAGTAGTGTAACTTTAAATTTCAGTCGGTATTGTAATTTTAATTTTAGTACTGGTTTGTAGTAGATGCATATTATATAAAAATAGATTAAAGTCGTAATGATCGACCCTTTTGACCAAAGTGCGTGTCATGTGATCGGCTATATTAAATATTATTTTTTGATATTAATGCGTGGTAAATGTTTAAAAATTCAGATGGACAACGAAGTGAACCATGAAAACCTGAACAATGAAAACCTGAATGACAACAACCCGAATAACGATAATCTAAATAATGAGAATCTGAACAACAATAACAATGGAAACCAAGTGGATAATAGTGTCATGCAACACATAGTAGCCCAAGGAATAATAGATGCAATGCCATTTATTATTCAAATTGTTAAGGAAGCTGATAATAAAAGTAAGCATAGCAGTAAGCAACCAACTGAACCAGAATACGGCGTAAACAGTGGACCCATACTTCAAGTGCCCATTCCCAAAAGAAGAAGAACCATGCCTTATGGTTGTTCTTATAAAGAATTCTGGTCCTACAAACCAATAGAATTCTCGGGCAATGAAGGACCCATTGCAGCTCTACACTGGATAGAAAAGACTGAGGCTGTTTAAAAAAAAGCAAATGTGCTGAAGAAGACAAGATAATGTTTGCTTCTAATCTATTTAAAAACTTAGCCTTAGAATGGTGGAACACTATCCTCCAGTCAAGAGGAAGTGATAGGGTTTACAACATAGAATGGGAGGAATTTAAAAATATGGTAGAAAGGAAATTCTGCCCTCCCAATGAAAAGGAACAGATAACAAATAAGTTTCTGAACCTTAGGATGACCAGGGTCGATAGTAAGGGTTATACTACCACATTCTTTGAATATGCTAGAATAGTGCCAACCCTTGCATCACCAGAACCGGTATTGATCTCCCGTTACATCTGGGGATTAATCGGGGAGATTAGACATGTAGTCAAGGCAGCTAGACCTCAAACCATAGAAGAAGCTGTAGAACTAGCGAACACCTTGACAGATGAATTAATCTGTACTAGAGAAGAAGTCCAGAGGAGGAACCTAGCCCAGAGGCTTACCCAAGAATTCCGTCCTGGAAATTCCAACCGTAGGAACGTAGGTTCTACCTCTGCACAATACTGCAAAGCCTGCAAGAAGAATCATTCGGGAAAATGCTCCACTCACTGCAATCTCTACAAGATGTCAGGACATAAGGAAGAAGATTGCAGGAGGAAATCCAGTAATGGATTGTGCTTCAACTGTGGAGAAAAAGGTCATATCAAGCCAAATTGTCCGAAATTGGCTCCAACTGCGAACAACAAGAACACTAAAAATGATTGAGCATTTGTTCTAACGGCAGATGAAGCCAAAATGATTCCAGACGTCATAGCCGGTACGCTCTTAGTTAATGATGTTTTTGCTAAAGTATTATTTGACTCTGATGCAAACCAAAGTTTTATTAATACTTCATTTTGCAAACTTCTTAATCAACCATTAACTAAACTCTCACAAGAATGTCTAGTAGAGACAACAAATGGAGAAACAGTTAGGATTTCTGAAATCTTACAGGGAGCAAGAATAGAGTTTTTGAATCAAAAGTTTATTGCAAATCTTTTCCCAATGAATCTGGCAGGATTTGATATTGTATTAGGAATGGATTGGTTAACAGCCAATAAAGCCAGTATTTTATGTGATCAAAAGTCAATCCAAGTAAATTCACCAAGGGGTGAAAAGATCACAATTAAAGGAGATAAACCATCAAGATCCACGAAATTCATATATGTGATGAAAACTGCAAGCTATATAAGAAAAGGATCATTAGTGTATTAGATACTCTGCCCGATTGATCTAGGGTTCCGTAACGGCTGTCGAGGTTCTGCCCGACGTAGTCGTTGGAATGTCGTCTCGGGGAGGGTATTACTAATGTTAAAATGGGTTATTATACTAACACGTGTGCATTTGTGTAAGTTATAGATTGTCACCAGGAAACCCTAAAGGATAATCTAAGACAACAATGTGAGTAATCTCCTTTTTGTTAATTGTTTTTACAAAACCTCACACAATTAATTATATATTAAGCAGTTATTGAGTATTTGTAAGGATACAATTATCGTCCGTATGTTGGGGTTTTGTATACAAAATTTGTTACTGCCTTGCGAGGGGTAACATTTCCACAAGTCGGGTTGACAGTACCGTGGGTGGTAATTGATATGACTTGGAAACAAATGTAATTGCGAGACCGCCCTCAATACTGTACAATGCTTTTTATTAAAACTTGATTAAACTGGGATTCACTCACCAGTATTTTCCACTGACAAAATGTTTTTAAACGCGTTTCAGGTAATAAAATGTGAAAGTCAAATAGAAGCCAGCTGGACAGCACTGAAGGCTTGGAAAAGTGGCAATAAAGTTCCCTAAAAATAAATAGATGTTTTTATTAAATAAAGTATGGTGTATCCCTATGAAAATGTGTGTACTTGAAACTTGGGATTTTCCCATGTATTTAATATATTAAAAGCGTGGTATTTTACTCTGATAAAATATTTCCTAACTACGGTCCTGATGTAAATTCTGCTGCCAAAATTGATAAAACAACAGATACCACCGAAACTGGTCGCGACCGCCCGTTCCTGGGTTTGTTAAGGGGATGGGGGTTGTGACAGTTATGCTAGAACAATTGTATGTATTTTGGTACTTGGAAGGGTCTGTTTTGGTTTTGTGCAATGCTGTTTGAACTGGTCGTTGTTACGGATGTTTATGGCCTATCAAGTTTATGGTAGATATACTTTATTAATGTTTTATTCTTTGAATGTGGAATGGGTCAACAGGTTCTGCACTTTTGATATTGTAAATACCACACATTTTACCACAATTACATACTATTAACACTTTTAAAACACCACATTTCATTAGATTGTAGTCAAAATCCATTAATAAGCATTACATCATCTAACATTAGTGCATAAATGACACTACATGTTAAACATACCAAGAGGACCTTTTAAGACATACCAACACTAGATACAGACTCTAAACACAGACTACATACATCATGAAACAAATCCAGCTAATTATCAACCACCTCTTCAGTTTGCTTGCTTGCAGTTGACTTTCTTTGACCTTGTCTTCAAGCTTGTTCCTTTCAGCTTCAAGAAAATTCTTTCCTCTAAGTAGTCCAGGAATGATGTCAACACACCTTTGGCATCTTGTTTTATCAAACCAGCCGATGAAACCACATTCTGAATCCTAATTTAAACATAAAAGTAAACCTCAATAACCAAGTAAGTGAAGAACCCTAATTTAACAATAGTACCTGATCAGGACATGCATAAAAACGCCGACCAGGGTTACGATCGGTCCATGATGTCAAAATTATGGCTTCTTTCTCACATTCGCAGATCACCATTATTGGTTCTGTGGAATTGCATGTGTGGGTTGTTTGGGAATGAGGGGCGATTAGGGTTAAATGGGGGGTTTATTGGGGGAGAAGACTTGGTAGGTGAAAGGACATTAATGCCCCTCAGGTGGGTCCCATGTGAGTAAGGTTAACTGAGATATTTAAATTGGTTTGGGGTAAATGATATACCATGTTAGGATTTGTCAACATTAAGTATGATTAAAGTAATTATTGAAGACAAAGGACATGATTTGCAATAAGTGACATACATAAAGGACGAGTTTTGTAATTTACTCTTTATAAAATAACTAGAAAATATCTATCAAAGACTAAACATGATTCTATTTTAAAAGAGTTAAAACAAAATGTTCATAACAGGATTAAAGAAACATATTTTTTCAAATAAAACAAAATGTCCACAACATAATTAAAGAAACATTAATTTTTTTCCAAACTATCACGATCCAACAAAAAATATATACATTTTTGTTATTTATTCTAAAACTATTTTCTTATATTTTAGAAAAGAATATTTTCTACGATCAAATTAGTTTTTATTCAATAAGATTAAGAGTGTGAAAAATAAAGTTTCTAAAAACACCCATTTTGGTAAATAAGTTTTCCACCCACACTAGTTTGGGAAAAAAACTCTTTAAAAGGAATAGTACCAAAAAATAACTTTCCTTAACGAGGTTGATTATCTTAATCTTGAGAAAAAAATTACACCATTTGTTTTTGTGGTTTTTGCCAAACTTCAATGTTAGGTACTAATAGTTTTTTGTTGCAAAATCAGGTATTAGCGCTCTAATTTGTCATAATGTTGAGTGCTAAGGCCAAACATTGTCACACTGTTGAGTACTAAGGCCAAACCTTGTTAACTTTTTTGTTAAGTCTTACGAAAATGACTAAAATGTCCTTTAATAACTAGAGGGGCTATTTTTTAATTAATTATATTTGACTAAAATAATTTAAAGTAATGTTTTCTGTTTATTTATATTTTTTATAAAATTAAATGGGGTTGAAGTTTATTATTTTTAAACTTGGATTTTATAAATAATATGCTAGTAAAATAAACTTTTAACTTAATCTAAATAATAAATCAAGTTACGATTTATAAAAACTAGTTGAATTTTCCGCGCTACGCGGCGGAAACTCAATCGATGGCGGTTCGGTTTGTTACAGTACGGGCACTCACTATTGCAACCGAAAGAGAAAATCCAATAAGTAAAGTTGAGATATGTCTAAAAGAACATCAACACGTGTTTTACATCGATCGAAAACCGTATAAATGTATATTGGTTCCGTTAATACTGATTCTAGTATATATCCAAGTTGTTCGGTCGGAATCGGTTCCGGTTCGGTTCGTCATGGTACATGTTTATGATGCCCATAAAAACTCTAATCTGAATATAGCTTCGTTTTTAATAAAGTATACACTGGTTTAGTCGATATCGATTTGATATGATATGGTAACGGTAACGTATCATTACGGTATGTGAAAAAGAAATATGACTAATTTAAAATATACATCTTTAAAACAAAATCTTATCGCACATTTATGACCATTTTATTTTAATATCTATAAAATAATAATAAGAATAATAGGTATTTGAAAAACAATTACTGTTCATCATCACTTCATAATAATATCTATAATAATAACTAAAACAAATTTATGATATAGGAATATAATAGTTTTGTAAGTTGAAATAAATGTAGGGCTTTGATTCTGTATGATAAAGGAACAAATAGCATGTAATATTCGTATTCATTTGTTATGTTATGTAGAAGAATTGCATCGCCGGAGATCCGATATACCGACGCGGCTCCAATCAGTTGCAGGGACGAAATTAGCTGTGAAATTGTGTGTGAATGAGGTCGGATCGGGTCAAGAGGTGTATATTTATACTCGAATTGAAGATATAACAGATCGAGAGGATGATGGGAATTTCAGAGTTAAACGGGTTAGCGGATAAGCATAATTTGCAGTTTATTTGTGACACAAACAAGTTGTTAGTTTTGATTACAATGGAGATACACATTAACGAAAAAAACGAGTTAAACAAACAATTTTTACGGATCCGATATGGCCGGAATCCAGTGACTTTGCCGGAGAATACCCCCTGAAAGGCGGGCTTTCTTTTTGTTTGACTTAACAAGTTTGGTTATTTAACACATATAGTCCTTGCGGTTTTTAAATTTTACAAAATGACTAAAACTTTAATTATTAAAGGACATTTTAGTCATTTTAGTAAGACTTAACAAAAAAGTTAACAAGGTTTGGCCTTAGTACTCAACATTGTGACAAGGTTTGGACTTAATACTCAACATTGTGACAAATTAGAACATTAATACCTCATTCTGCAACAAAAAAAAAATATTAGTACCTGACATTGAAATTTGATAGAAACCACAAGAACTAACGGTGTAATTTTTTCTAATCTTGAATTAAGGAGATATAGATCAAGACGGGTTATAGATTATTCTTGCTAAGTTATTTATTAAGACTTTTATATATAAATGGGATAATTGTTATTTTAAATTAATAAGGTTTGTTTAGGGGTTTATTTATTTATTCAATAGAGTCTGAGTTTGGATAAGATTAGAATGCGTTTAGTATAAATAGATGGTTCTATTTTATTTTTTGTGATTTCATTGATATATAATAAAAGAGTCAAACGAGTTCATTTAGATTATGTTTGTGTGTTTGATCAATGGCCTAATTTTTCGACGATTACTATAAGAGGTTGGGAGTTTTGAGAAAGAAAGAGAAGGGGAGTGCGCGGGGCCGCAACAACAGTAAAACTACGGTGGTTGAATGAAAAGAAAGTGAAGAAAAGTGGAATGATTTTTCTTGTGTTGTTCAAAACAATTAAAAACATGCAAGTTTGTTTCGTTCAATTAGACCATAGGGTATGGGGGTCGTCCCCTCCCCGTCCCGGTTCGTCCCCCATGTCGCACACCGCCCCCTGGGCTCGTTGCGGCACCGGCGTGTAACACCCGTCTTATAAATCAAGATTTTAATAATAAAACACACATTTTAATGCTATAATGTGACTTTACAAAAACTTGTTATACCAACATTCCCAAATGTTTACAACATTTCAAAAAAAACAAATTTATAAGTGTTTACATAATTCACTTATAACAACACAAATCAAGATTTGACGCGGAAGCTTCATTTAACGTGTGTTTGGTTCTTGCTCGTCGCTTGATCTTCATCCGGGACTGTCGACGTTCACCTATGATCAAAACCAACTTAGAAGTCAGTTTTGATAGTTAAATAACAAGTACAACAAGGTAATTGGGTCAAATAATCTAAATAAACAAAAAAATCAAAATTTTCAACATTTAAGGTCGTCGCCGCGCGCGACGACCAAGGGCTTTGGCCGTGGCGCGACGCCACGGTCCTATTTTGACAGAATGTGTGATGTTGGTGCTGCATAGCTTGATTTTACGAAAACGAGCATAACTCTTTCGTTATTGATCCGATTTACACGATTCTTTTTCCTACGTGATCGTAATTTAATTCTCCATCACATGGAGTTAAAATCCGACATCCGGATTAACAAAATTTTAGACTTTTAAGCTTTCGGCTTAAAATAAAATCACTTAATTTTTTACCCGTTCATGTATTTATTAAACAAACCTGTTTGTTTGACCCTTATTTCTCATGAACCTATTAAATTCATTATTGTCTAACATATTAGGTTCCAATCACGGGTTTATATACCTTCTTAAACCCATTTTCGCTCATATGCTTATTTTGACCCGTTAAGGGTAATTAAGCATATTTTAAGCACAAATTGCTTTCATTCGTTTCTAGATTCATATTTCCACATTTCTTATCAAATGATCTTCCACCACAACTATATTTGTGGTGGGTTTAATGTGGTGATCCATATAATCCGAGTCTTACTCCTCAGATTGTTATTTTACGGCAAAGGCTCATATAGAGTCATTTGACCAAAGATTTACATCTTTCAATTCTTTACTTATCCTAAGTACTCATTTTATCATAAAACTCGTTTCCAAACAACCTTTAAAGGTCGTTAGCTCAATTTAGCTTGCAAGGGCGTTTTGGTCCCTTTTAGCCATTCATTTACGATGAAGTCTTTTGAAAGCATGTTTGACCCATAATCCTTCGTTCTAGTTATGATCTTGTTTGAAAAGTCATTGTGCTTCCCAAAACACGACGCCCATCATTTAAAACATTTGGTTTACTCATTAAAGTAACCCATTGTCTATCTTAGACTTCGTTTAACACCCAATGAACCATACGTTCTAATTGAGTGTTTATTCTATTACACATACTTGGCTCGGATCAATATATTGACCCGTTTAATATCTTGGTTTAATTTCCGCTAAGTCATGGCGATGCTAATATCCATGCGATATTTACTCCTGAAATCGTATAACTCGACGGTAGTCATTAGTCGATATTGTCAAAAGGTGGTATCTTAACCTTTTGACCCGTTTGGTCTAGGTGTCCGATTGTATTGGTGAGATGACATTTATTACCATCTCGTCTATATGACTCACTCCGGTTTACACCGTGCGGTCATTTTACTTATAATTCATTTCTTAACACTTTTGGCCTATTATGGCTTACATCATAAGTGTCTTTCAAAAACTAACGGTTACGGTCAACGTATGACCAAAATTACCGTTTTACCCTTATCGTTTGTTTTGGTTTACCATATAAGGTATCCATCAAGAATTCTATATTTATTAATCATTGCTTGACTAAGTAACCATATTAGTCCTTTTTAACCATTAAACATGGTTTATTATCATCTTCGGTTATCTTGTTCCGTACGACTACACGTCGGAACATTATATCACGATTGTTAACTTATCTTATTCGTAGTTAATACGATTAGAGAATATGCTATAATTCAAGAGTAGTGTAAGATATACTTACCTTGCACCCGGATCATGCTTTTTCTTCATTCTTGATTCGTTTGACCCGTTTTCTTCCCGAGCTTTCACCTAGCTCGTCAAGCGTCAAACTATCATCATAATTCGCGAGATGGTTAGATTAGTCATAATCATTTACGACTATTCCATCCTACGGGTTTTATTTCGAATTTATAATTTGATCATATCTTTGGTCATTTGGACTTTTTAAAAGTCAAAGTGCCTATTGACGAAAGTAGGTACACAATGTAATTCAACTACTCGTTTTATTACTTGGTCAATTACCCGATAGCATCATTCTTAGGCTACTGTTTATCCGCTTTATTAACCAAGTTTTTATAACCATGATCCATCGAATTAACACAACATTAATCTTTCTTAACACATGATGATATCAAACATAATTTTTAACATGAATTTATCATAATTTCCATCCTTTTTATACTAAACCCAATTCATGGTAATTATGATTCACGTACTCAAACACCTAATTTTTTCAAGTACCTTGTCTTTACTAACTAGCATGATGATTCTAATCGCAAGTTTAACACTAACATCATCATATCATAAAAACCCATTTCAATCATGTATGAACAAATACCAAATCATGTAATTTGTTCAAGTACCTTGTTTCTACTATCAACTATGATGATTTTAAACACAAACTTATCATCGTCTTTACTACATAATCAATACCCACTTGTCTAAGTGTGGTAAATCCTCAAATTATTCAAATCATAGCAATTTTACTTCAAATTTATACTTAGGGTTTGTTCCTAAGCAATCACACTTCATTAATTCGGCCATAGCCTCTATGATTCATGCATAGATCGCATCATGCAAAGTTAACTAATTTTCACAACTTCATGAATGTTAGAAATTCGACATACCTTACGATCCCTTTGACTTGGTGATCGTTTCTATGTATTCAATTCCGAATTTGGCCTTCGATTGATCTTCCAATTTGATGGTTTTGTTGAGTTTAGGGTTAGCTCCCATGGAGCTTGTCTCCTGGTCGTTTATACGCACACACATGTGTGTGTGTGTTTTATTTATTTTTTTTAATAAGCTTTTCCCAAATATCTAACTTGGTCCCTCATGTTTGGTTAATTATTAACTAGGTTACAACCTACTTATCTTAAACCCATATTTCCTCTTATTAACTACGTTAAACATTCCTAGTTAACTTAGTGGATTTGGGGAAGTTTATAACTAGGTTTATTTTAAGTCCCGTTAACTCGGGCCTTTTTATCCACTTTAATTTCCTCAAAAGGATTTGTTCACTTTTTATCTAATATTAGGTTTATTTATTTAAATCCTAATATTTACTGGGTAAATTTTACCGCTAACGGTACTTTACCCGTCTTTTATTGTTAATGTGGTTTGATTGCCAAACCCATCTTCGGGGTGTTACAAGTCTACCCCCCTTAAAGAGGTTTCGTCTCCGAAACCTTTCTCTCGTACTTTATTAGTTTAAATCATCCGAACCTTAGTTTCGGTGATCACTTGAGCATTGCTCGCACATAATACTCTTACCAGGAAAGTATGGTAATGTGCTTTCGGTTTCAGAACGTATACGCCTTTTATGTGTATGGCCTCGTAGGCCGATACTTTCATTTTGTATTTCTTATTTTGGTCACTTATTTGACCGAGTTGTCATATGATCACTCGGTTATATTTATTTTCAACATGCTTACTTCAAGCTAATCATATATGTGCTTTGTATAAGTCGTAACACTAATCTGACTTTGAAAGGTTTTACCGGCTAGGCTGATTAGTCTCCGTCACTTTATGCCCTGTCATGCGGGTATATCTTATTGCCAACCCGACCTTTTGCATGTTTTTCTGATTTCATATCTCATAACTCACGTTACGACGTGAGTATATTCTATATCACTTTTTGTGACCGTGATTTCATGACGTCTTGTTTAAGTTTACGTCGACTTTTCATCGTTGAAAATCCTTCTTTCAAAAGTATCGTTTTACACCTATCGATGTTAAAACCTATATCCTTTAATATTAACCATTTCCGGTTTCGTCTCATAATATTCATATTTGTTAGAATGTTATTTCTCACTAAAACTGTATTTTAGTTTCACGTTTTCTTTTTAACTCATGTCAATTCCAAGGAATTTACGTTCAAGGATTTATCCCCTTCCGTTGTCATTTCAGACAAATTTTCCTACTTTATGACTTCTCACGTCGTTCATGCGTTGGTTCATCTTATGCTCACCGTTATCCAGTTTACATATATTCGTATTTGATTATGTCCCATTACCGGGCTCATTATTCTTTTGCATTTAACGCTACAGTTATCCAGCTTGCGCTTACTCATGCCATTCGACATTATATTATATTCAACCCGTTTGACTTATTCATGTGAAATTTTATCATTTATGGATGTCAGACTTCATTCTTTGTTCGACCCGTTCAACTTTAAAATAGTTGAACATAATTTATCAAAATTTCTATTGACGTCATCTTGTCGTCTTTTAGTCATGACTCAAAACCCGAGTCTTTTCACTTTCCATCCGAGTTTCCGTTTCTCGGTCTACGTGTGTGTTTAACTCCTTACTCATCAACCGGGTGTTTTACCGAAGTCATTATTATTGCAACCCTTTCGGTATGCATTAAGACTTCGTTTTACTTTTATATTCTAACTTTGTCCTCAAGTTTGACGTTTTACAAAAATGGCCCGTTAAGAGACATATTTGCATTCTCCGGGTTCGAGTGTATGTACACCCCCTCCCAATGCATATCTTAATCATTTTACATATTTGCATTCTCCAGGTTCGAGTGTAAGTACACTCCCTCCCAATGCATATCTTAATCATTTTACATGTTTGCATTCTCCGGGTTCGAGTGTAAGTACACTCCCTCCCAATGCATATCTTAATCATTTTACATGTTTGCATTCTCCAGGTTCGAGTGTAAGTACACCCCCTCCCAATGCATGTCTAAATCATTTTACATGTTTGCATTCTCCGGGTTCGAGTGTAAGTACACTCCTTCCCAATGCATATCTTAATCATTTTACATGTTTGCAATCTCCGGGTTCAAGTGTAAGTACACTCCCTCCCAATGCATATCTTAATCATTTTACATGTTTGAAATCTCCGGGTTCGAGTGTAAGTACACCCCCTCCCAATGCATATCTTAATCATTTTACATTAATCTTTCTCCCTTCACTCTGGCTCATTATCCTAATGTAATACGCTTCCGTCACCTGGCTGTGCGTTTACATTATTATCCAATATTTTGTTCATTTGATTCATTTGGGTATTTTTATTTGTCCCATTTACCCTGTCCTTACTACTTCGGATGTAAGTATGTCCATCATTAAAAGTTCATGGTACCACGTGCTCACCACTTACTTGGCCAGAGTAAGCGATCAACGCCTGGTATACATGATCTTTTTATAATTTCCACATTACACCCCATGTAAGTAATGCCTCTATTTTTTTCTCTTGGAAACAATATCCCGGATAAGTTTTCTATTCGGGTTTTTCCAAGTTTTCAACCTACATATGCAACTTTCAATCTCTACGTATTTGTTGCATATTACTATCTGTGCAATTAAATTTAAAATGTGCACCTGGTAATGCTTGTCCTAACGGACTTCTCTTGCCATTACCCTTGTTCGCGATCGCCACGCGACTTAGGTCCTTGGTGAGCATGTTCTACTTGTCGTACTTTGGACCGTTCCTCCGTCAAATCCACAATTTATTAGACTCCCGCTATCTTTAGATGCGAGTGTCCTTCAACTAAAACATTTACAAGAGTTAATAATATCAACTTCAATAAATTGCCCGTATTATTATACAAGGCTTTTTCTACTATACACGTCAACGCGCGTAATTTTGTCAACTATATCAATCATTTTAATTGGGGTAACATGTATTACACAATAACCCTATGTGTTGTTTACAACACTTTAGCATGCTAAATCATTAACATACATGTACTTACCGGATTTGAAATCAAGCCTCGAACCGAACACTTTATTCTTTTAACCTTGGGCTCTGATTACCAACTTGCAACGCCCGTCTTATAAATCAAGATTTTAATAATAAAACACAAATTTTAATGCTATAATGTGACTTTACAAAAACTTGTTATACCAACATTCCCAAATGTTTACAACATTTCAAAAAAAAAACAAATTTATAAGTGTTTACATAATTCACTTATAACAACACAAATCAAGATTTGACGTGGAAGCTTCATTTAACGTGTGTTCGGTTCTTGCTCGTCGCTTGATCTTCATCCGGGACTCTCGATGTTCACCTATGATCAAAACCAACTTAGAAGTCAGTTTTGATAGTTAAATAACAAGTACAACAAGGTAATTAGGTCAAATAATCGAAATAAACAAAAAAAAAATCAAAATTTTCAACATTTTAGGTCGTCGCCGCTCGCGACGGCCAAGGGCTTTGGCCGTGGCGCGACGCCACGGTCCTATTTTGACAGAATGTGTGATGCTGGTGCTGCATATTCCCTGCCAAGCTTGATTTTACGAAAACGAGCATAACTCTTTCGTTATTGATCCGATTTACACGATTCTTTTTCCAACGTGATCGTAATTTAATTCTCCATCACATGGAGTTAAAATCCGACATCCGGATTAACAAAATTTTAGACTTTTAAGCTTTTGGCTTAAAATAAAATCACTAATTTTTTTACTCGTTCATGTATTTATTAAACAAACCTGTTTGTTTGACCCCTATTTCTCATGAACCTATTAAATTCATTATTGTCTAACATATTAGGTTCCAATCACGGGTTTATATACCTTCTTAAACCTATTTTCGCTCATATGCTTATTTTAACCTGTTAAGGGTAATTAAGCATATTTTAAGCAGGAATTGCTTTCATTCGTTTCTAGATTCATATTTCCACATTTCTTATCAAATGATCTTCCACCACAACTATATTTGTGGTGGGTTGAATGTAGTGATCTATATAATCCGAGTCTTACTCCTCGTATTGTTATTTTACGGCAAAGGCTCATATAGAGTCATTTGACCAAAGATTTACATCTTTCGCTTCTTTACTTATCCTATCCTAAGTATTCATTTTATCATAAAACTCGTTTCCAAACAACCTTTAAAGGTCGTTAGCTCAATTTAGCTTGCAAGGGCGTTTTGGTCCCTTTTAGCCTTTCATTTACGATGAAGTCTTTTAAAAGCATGTTTGACCCATAATCCTTCGTTCTAGTTATGATCTTGTTTGAAAAGTCATTGTGCTTCCCAAAACACGACGCCCATCATTTAAAACATTCGGTTTACTTATTAAAGTAACCCATTGTGTATCTTAGACTTCGTTTAACACCCATTGAACCCTACGTTCTAATTGAGTGTTTATTCTATTACACATACCTGGCTCGGATCAATATATTGACCCGTTTAATATCTTGCTTTAATTTCCACTAAGTCATGGCGATGCAAATATCCATTCGATATTTATTCCTGAAATCGTATAACTCGACGGTAGTCATTAGTCGATATTGTTAAAAGGTGGTATCTTGACCTTTTGACTCGTTTGGTCTAGGTGACCGATTGTATTGGTGAGATGACATTTATTACCATCTCGTCTATATGACTCGCTCCGGTTTACACCGTGCGGTCATTTTACTTATAATTCATTTCTTAACACGTTTGGCCTATTATGGCTTACATCATAAGTGTCTTTCAAAAACTAACGGTTACGGTCAACGTATGACCAAAATTACCGTTTTACCCTTATCGTTTGTTTTGGTTTACCATATAAGGTATCCATCAAGAATTCTATATTTATTAATCATTGCTTGACTAAGTAACCATATTAGTCCTTTTTAACCATTAAACATGGTTTATTATCATCTTCGGTTCTCTTGTTCCGTACGACTACACGTCGGAACATTATATCACGATTGTTAACTTATCTTATTCGTAGTTAATACGATGAGAGAATATTCTATAATTCAAGAGTAGTGTAAGATATACTTACCTTGCACCCGGATCATGCTTTTTCTTCATTCTTGATTCGTTTGACCCGTTTTCTTCCCAAGCTTTCACCTAGCTCGTCAAGCGTCAAACTATCATCATAATTCACGAGATGGTTAGATTAGTCATAATCATTTACGACTATTCCATCCTACGGGTTTTATGTCGAATTTATCATTTGATCATATCTTTGGTCATTTTGACTTTTTAAAAGTCAAAGTGCCTATTGACGAATGTAGGTACACAATGTAATTCACCTACTCGTTTTATTACTTGGTCAATTACCAGGTAGCATCATTCTTAGGCTACCGTTTATCCGCTTCATTAACCAAGTTTATATTACCATGATCCATCGAATTAACACAACATTAATCTTTCCTAACACATGATGATATCAAACATCATTTTTAACATGAATTTATCATCATTTCCATCCTTTTTATACTAAACCCAATTCATGGTAATTATGATTCGCGTACTCAAACACCTAATTTTTTCAAGTACCTTGTCTTTACTAACTAACATGATGCTTCTAATCGCAAGTTTAACACTAACATCATCATATCATAAAAACCCATTTCAATCATGTATGAATAAATACCTAATCATGTAATTTGTTCAAGTACCTTGTTTCTACTAACAACTATGATGATTTTAAACACAAACTTATCATCATCTTCACTACATAATCAATACCCACTTGTCTAAGTGTGGTAAATCCTCAAATTATTCAAATCATAGCAATTTTACTTCAAATTTATACTTAGGGTTTGTTCCTAAGCAATCAGACTTCATTAATTCAACCATAGCCTCTACGATTCATGCATAGATCGCATCATGCAAAGTTAACTAATTTTCACAACTTCATGAATGTTAGAAATTCGACATACCTTACGATCCCCTTGACTTGGTGATCGTTTCTATGTATTCAATTCCGAATTTGGCCTTCGATTGGTCTTCCAATTTGAAGGTTTTGTAGCTCCCATGGAGCTTGTCTCCTGGTCGTTCATACGCACACACATGTGTGTGTGTGTTTTATTTATTTATTTATGTTTTAATAAGCTTTTCTCAAATATCTAACTTGGTCCCTCATGTTTGGTTAATTATTAAGTAGGTTACAACCTACTTATCTTAAACCCATATTTCCTCTTAATAACTAGGTTAAACATTTCTAGTTAACTTAGCGGGTTTGGGAAAGTTTATAACTAGGTTTATTTTAAGTCCCGTTAACTCGGGCCTTTTTATCAACTTTAATTTTCTCAAAAGGATTTGTTCACTTTTTATCTAATATTAGGTTTATTTATTTAAATCCTAATATTTATCAGGTAAATTTTACCGCTAACGGTACTTTACCCGTCTTTTATTGTTAACGTGGTTTGATTGCCAAACCCATTTTCGGGGTGTTACACGGCGTCTTCTCCAAGCCGTTGGAGACGAGGCAAACAAGTGGGCCCCCCTCTGACTTTTCTCTCTCTTTCCCCCCTTTATTATATATTATATTATATTGGTTTTTTTATAATAGGTTGGGTAGTCTTCCACTCCCTTAAAAAAGAATGGAATTTGTTTCATAAGGTATTAGAAGTGGCAAACTTTCAAGAAGGTAAATCTTTCAATGGTTGGAGTGGGCATACATGTATGATTAATATGGATAGGTATATGTGGGCTAAGAAATAATAGGTCGGTGCATATTATTGAATTGGTCAATGAAAAATATCAAACCTTTTACTTGGAAATTTCATGAAGAAGTAGAGAATGACTAGGTGGAATTCTTGGTAGATCATTTTTTCTAAACAACAAAGTTGTGAATGATGTTAGGTGGCGGTGTTGATCGACCAAAGGAAGTAACAATGGGCTGACAAAAGCGGTTAATTTAAGTGATGTTTTGGGCGATGAATAGTCAATTTGCAGTGGTGAACTAGTGGCGGTTGGGTTGTCCCCAATTGTGGTGGTGAACGGTGGTTCGGGTCAGCCGGTGTCACAGGGAGTACCGTTGGGTAGGCTGATTAGTTCAGTTTGGTACCATGGTGATAAACTTTATCGTAATAGTAACTTTCAATCCAGATTTGATCAGGGTTGGTCCTTCCCGCTAAGGATGAGAACCCGGTAACCAGTGTAGGTTGTTCTTTTGGCAGAAGATATCTGATCGGATTTGCGGGTAGGTAGTCGAAACAAGATTCATCGAAGAAGGAAGCTTTGAATCTTCTCGTGTCTACATGGAAGATATAAAACGGTACAAGTGATGAGCTTGTTTTTTCTTTCATTGGTGGACAAGAACGGCGTAGTTTTAGGAGATGGGAAGAGGGATATCTTGATTGATCAAATGATTGAAGTTGTCAATAACGGTGCGGGTTGCGAATGTGAAGAAACAGGTCCAGTTCAAAATTAAGGGTGAGAATGAAGACGTTAATATTTAATTAAGGAGATAAAGACTAAGACGGATTATAGATCATCCTTGGTAAATTGTTTATAAGTCTTCTATATTTATATTAAATATAATTGTTAGTTTGCATTAATAAGGTGTATCTAAGAGATTATTTATTTAGTCAGTTGAGTGTGAGTTCGGTAAGGATTAGAATGAGTTTAGTATAAATAGATGGTCATGCCTATTGTAATGGTGTGCTTTCATTGATAAATAATAAAAGAGTCGAGTGAGTCCGTTCAATTTGTGTTTGTGTGTTCAATCAAGGGCCTTGTTTTCTGACAATTGGTATCATAGCTTAGCAGTTTTAAAAGTCGTTTTCCCGGAAGGGGGAGCAGGCCCTCACGAGGCTACAACAATGTATAACTATGGTGGTTGAATGAAGAAGAAAGAGAAGAAAAAAGGGTTGATTTTTCTGGTGTTGTTCGAAACAATTAAAAATATACATGTTTGTTTCATTCAGTTAAAAAAATTGCATTGGTTTCATGAAGTATTGGAAGTGACAGACTTTCAAGAAGGTAAATATTTTAATGGTTGGAGTGAGCTTGTATGTATGATTAATATGGATGGGTACATGCTGGCTAAGAAATAATGGGTCGGTGCTAGGGCTGTTCATTAGCCGAGTCGAGTTAGGGCAAGCTCGGGATCGGCTCAGTTATAAACTGAGCTGGCTCTGTTCGGCTCGGATTTGAAACCGAGATGAAAATCTAAGCTCGGGCTCAGCATGGTTTTAAACCGAGCTGGTTCGGTTCGGCTTGGTTTGGCTCGATTTTAAAAATAAAAATTAATACATAGCTCACAAAATTCAGTATTCTAAAATATTATTCAATACTTCAAAAGAACATATTCAAAATAAGTTCAACCTAATATATTACAAGACAAAATCACGTTCAATAACGCAAAAAAAAAGTTTTATATATCAAGTAAATACAATATTTGCTCATTAGCAAGGCAATCAACCTTCAAATATGTCATAGATATCAAAGTACAAGCCTAAATACAAGTAAATGATAATCACTTTTTTGTAATATATTATATGTATATAAAAATAAAATATATTATTAGTAAAATAATTCGAGCTAAGCTGAGCTGAGCTGAGCTACCAAGCGAGCCAATTTGGCTCGTCACGAGCCGAGCTGAGCTAGGCTCACTTTCTAACCGAGTCGAGCCGGCTCGGCTCACTTTCAAACCGAGCCATATCGAGCGAGCTTTTTCCGAGCTAAATCCGAGCGAGCTTTGAGCGAACCGCGAGCTTTTTGGATAGCCCTAGTCGGTGCATAATATTGCATTGGTCAATGAAAATAATCAAATTTTTACATGGAAATTGTGTAATGAAATAGAGAATGGCCCGGTGAAATTCTTCATAGATCACATTTTTTTTCCAAACGATGAAGTTGTGATTGACGTTTGGTGGCAATGTTGATCGACCAAAGGAAGTGATACGTTCAGTGATGGTGTTGATCGACCAAAGGAAATAACTAAGGGGTGAAAAATTCGGTTAATTTTGGTGATGTTTTGGGCGATGAATAGCCGATTCACAACGATTTAGTGGCGAACTAGTGACGGTAGGGTTGTCGCCTATTGTGGTGGTAAACGATGGTTCGGTTTGCCGATGTCACGGGGATTACCGTTGGATAGGCCGTGGTGACTGGTGATCAGTTCACTTCGGTACCATGGTGATAAACTTCATCGCAGAAGCAACTTTTAATCCAGGTATGATCAGACCCAATCCTTCCCGCCAAGGATGAGAACGGAGTAATCGGTTTAGGTTGTTCTTTTGGCAGAAGATATTTGATCATATTTGCGGGTAGACAAACGGAAGAAAATTCGTCGAAGCAGGGGGCTTTGAATCTTGTCTTGTTAACAAGGATGATACAAAACGGTAGAAACGTTCTAAGACCCAGGGAGAGGGATATCTAGATTGATCAAAGGATTGGAATTGTCGATAACAGGTGCGGGTTGCAGATGTGGAGAAACAAGTCCACTTCAAGATTAAAGAGGAGAATGAAGACGTTAATATTAACTTAAGGAGATAAGATCAAGACGGGTTATAGATAATTCTTGGTAAATTAGAGATAATTGTTAGTTTGAATTAATAAGGTTAATCTAGGAGTTTATCTTCTATACTATATTATAATGCATGAGAGATGGGTATTTTAAGATACCCTAAAAATAAGAACTTTTCCCCCTTTTATTTATAAAAAGACCCCTAAAACGAGGGTAGTTTGGTCTTTTAAACATTATTTATTTTTTAGCCGCTAAACTTATTACACTTAAATCCCTGAGGTTTTAGCAAAATTATAGATAATTAGTTACAATCCACCCATCCACAACAAACTTATAATTTTTTACGTATTCTTGACATATCTTATAAACTATACTGTTTAAAAAAAAAACCAAAGATAGCATGTCGACCTACACATTTTTGTCGACGTTTCGCTAGTTGTCTTGTTCAATATCGATGTACGGATTAAAAGGTACAAGTCGATAATGCTTTAATGTACAAGTAATGAATATTTGTGATCTAATGCGCCTAATCTACACAGATGGGCTCCATCTATGCAAACAAAAAAAAGTACTGTAACATAAAATGAAGATATTATGTGTCACATTTTATTTTATTAAAACTGTCTAATAATTATACTTAGATATATATTATAAAAACTTAAAACTAACCAAAACAAACTTCCTAAATAAAGGGGTGGCAAATCTAAAATTAAACCCTAATGTACTTCTATAGTTACTACTATTAATACATATCAGGACACCCCTATATCCATTGTTAAACAAAGTTAAAAAATGGATCCAGTTCTGAATTCAATTGTTGCGAAACACCAAACATGCGAGATTGAAAATTCTAAGTTCAGTTCTGTTAAATCGCAGCAGTAAATAATTGTTTTCTTTTATTTACTTTTATGTGAATGTTAACTTATTTGATTTTTCAAATTTAGTTGCATGATAAACATGCCAATTTAAACAACCCAGTTGTCGAACAAGCTTCTAAGGTATTGATTTTGCTGGGTTTTAAGTATTATTTTTGCTTATACTTTTATATTAACATGTTCGTTAAGTTATTATATGTGTGTTTTATTGCAGGTAGGGGTGCAAACGAGCCCGAGCTCGACCAGGCTCGAGCTCGAGCACGTTTAACATATGAAAGCTCGAGCTCGAGCTCGGCTCGATTCGAGCTTTATTTCTAAAGCTCGAGCTTGGCTTGAAGGTAATTTTTCAAGCTCGAGCTCGGCTCGGGCTCGACTCGTTTAGTATTTATTAATTAATTTATATTAATTATAATTATTATTATACATATAATTAAGTTATATTTTTATATTTATATAAATGGTAATTATTATTATATAAATATATGTTTAATATATTAATAAAAATTATATAAACAGAAAGCTCGTTTAGGCTCGCGAGCCGGCTCGAGCTCGATAAGCGAAGCTCGGGCTCGGGCTCGGGCTCGGGCTCGGGCTCGTTTACTAAACAAGCTTGTTTTTTAGGCTCAGGCTCGAGCTCGAGCTCGTTTAAGCTCAGCTCGTCCGAGCTTTTTTTGCTAGCCGAGCTCGAGTAGCTCGCGAGTAGCTCGGCTCGTTTGCACCCCTAATTGCAGGATGATGGTGATAAAAGTGTTGATATTATTTCTTATGGTGCAATGTTTAGTCCATAAAAATCTAATCTTCAACGTGAATTTAGTGAAGATGTATTTTACAAGGTTTATTTAATCTTCTTTTAACTTTTGTATTCAATTTTTGTCCTTTTTAAGGATCGGAAGTTTGAGACTCAAAGGAAGAGATCTAAGAGACTCTCTGAATGGGAATTGAGTAAGGTTATTAATTTACATGATTATGAGGACAACGACAAAGAAGAGGAATTAGAAGATATTGCTGATTCAAGCACAAACCATAAAACCTGATTAAAAAACCTCGAATGTCAATTCAGAAGCGGAACAAATTTCATGCAGTCTAATATGAAATCTATCAAGTGTTTTTATGTTTTTTTTTCATTTTCAGTTGTTATGTTTGATCTAGACGTATGAATAAAGTTTATTTTATATTTAAACTTAAATTTTGGTGTTAATATAATGAAGTTATTGACCATATTAATAAAGTTCAAAATAAAGTTAGTATCCTAAATTTACAAGTCAACTGAACTTATATAAGTTAATATTCTAAAATTGCAACAAATAGATATTACAGTTAGATATAGTAAAGCTGAAATTATAAAATATTACAGTTAATCTTGGATATTAATCTAATAATCTGTATTTCTTAATTAAAAAAATAATAAAGTAATAAATTTTAAAGCTAAACTAAAAAACTGAACTTACTATGATATAAAGTTAATAAAGATATAAACTCTTAACATCCTAATTCTTTATAAAAACTGTTTTTAAAATTTTATAAAAATATAAATTTTTATATATGTAAAAACTAAATTTAACAATTAAAGTTAAATGTGTAAAACGTAGTTCCGAGTCAACTATCATCTTTTATTTTTATAAAAACGAAAACTTTAAACTTAAAATTTATAGGATGAGTACCATGTGGATATTTAAAAAAAGTTATGAACTTTAAAGAAAAAAATTATAAACTCTATCACTTAACTAATAAAATAAACTTACTTTACAACTATAACAGCTTATCTTTATTTTTCTGTCATTTTATTATTATTGTTATTTTATTAAAAAAAACAAAACTTTACATGTGTAAAACAGTTTATTTACTTTATTTATAAACAAAACATTTTGTTTTAATGAAAAAAATAATTCTTTTATAAACATTTTGTAACACCCCGAAAACGGGTTTGGTAATCAAACCACGTTAATACTACAGGACGGGTAAAATACAGTTAGTGGTAAAACTTACCCGGTAAATTTTAGGATTTAAATAAATAAATCTAATATTTATTAAAAGGATGAGAAATACTTTGAGAAAGCAAAGTATATAAAAGGCCTGAGATTTAACGGGACTTAAAATAAAACGGGTTGTGAACAAGATAAAGTAACTAGGAAATAAATAACCTAGTACAAGTCTTGTAATTAAATGAAAGAACAAAATATCAAGTTATAAACCAAACTAAAGTTAAGGGGCTTATGTTGTAAAATTTGAAACTTAATAACATGAAACAAAATTAAAACACACCAAACACCCATTTTGGGGTGTCTGGTCGATCAAGAAGCAGGGGGCGACAAGGGGATTCTTCACCCAACCCGAATTCTCATAAAAACCGAAATTGAGGGTTTAAATCAAGTCCAAATCGATTTTCAAGCACAAATTAATGATCACCTAGTTGAAAGGATCATAAGGTATGTAAAATTGTGATGTTTTGATTCATCTTGAAATCTAGGTTAATTGTGAGAAACTGAAATTGAGCTTAAATATGTCATGCATGGATGAATCTTGAAGTAATATGATGTCTAGGAGTAAACCCTAGTCAATAACGTGTTGGATTAGTGGATAATCTATGAAATTCATGATAATCCATTGACAAGTTAAATGGGTTTTGTAAAATTAAGATGAACACAAGAATCATGACTACAAAAAATGGTGTTACTTGATTTCAATGAAATGATTCTGATATTAGTATGCATGCTTGACATAATGGAATCAATATGTATGTTTATATTGGGCAAAAATATCAAGTTATGAACTTGGTTTTAAATATGTAAAATTATACCCGTTAGGTGTTCGTTAAAATGCCTAAATGAAAGATAAATGTTGAAAATCGAACAAAAACGCATGTTTGATGGATATGGAAAATTGTGCGTTAAGACTTATAAAAAGGGTTCTAAACGGATTGTGAATTGAACTCTTTAGGCGAGGAATCCGGATCGTCAAGTGGACAAGCCGGTGGAAATACGCGTTTGAAAAGGATGCTTAAAAGGTATGTAACCATGATTCCGTTACGTTATGCTTGATTTCGTATTTTCGCTAGTAGACTTTAAATTAGCATAATACATTATATTTGCATTTAGTTGAAGTGACGAAGATCAATAGGTAAATAACGGGTCAAACGGTGAAATTATCACCCTTTGACAATATCGACTAATGGTTTGTCGAGTTACATGTTTATAGGAATAAATATCAAATGGATACGCACATCGCTATTGTTTAGCGGCTACTAAGGCAAGGTATTGAAACGGGTCAATATATTGATCCGAGCCAGGTATGTATAATGATTCAACTCATCATGTAGAACTTGAGATTCTATAAGAGTTAGACAAGGTTAAAATATAGTTATTCGGTTATCTTTTAGGTAAACTGAATAAATTGAGTTATGATTATGGTGTTTTAGAAGCACATGGGTTTATAAACAAGATTATAGTTAAAAGGTCGGATTTTGGGTTAAACAAGTATTTAAAAGTTCCTTTGTAGTAAAAGAAGGATGAAAATTGACCAAATTGCCCTTGTAAACTAATTCGAACAAACGACCCTTGCAAGAGGTTCGAAAACGAGTTTTATGATTAAATAAATGCTTAGAATAAGAAAAGATAGTGAAAGATGTAAATTCTTGGGTCGAATGACTTTATATGAGTCTTTGCCGTAAAAAGATAATCCGAGGGGTAAAATTTGGAACATATAGATATCCACATTAAATCCAACACACATATAGTTATGGTGGAATATTACTTGATAAGAAATGTAGGAATAAGATGCTAGAAATGTATGAAAGCGAGTTCAAGTTCAAAAGTGCTTAAATACCCTTAACGGGTCAAAATAAGCATACGAGCGAAAACGTATTTAAATTGTGTGAGAAACCTGTGATTAGAACCTAACATGGTAGATAACATTAATTTGAAGAGGTGCATGTGAAATAAGGATTAAACAAATATGTTTGTTTGATAAAATGCATAAACGGGTTAAAATTTGGTAAAACGGCAAGGAGTCGAAGGCTTAGAAGTCTCAAAATTTATTATGTAGGATGTTGGATTTTAACTCCATTTGATGGAGGATCAAATTACAATCATCTAGGAAGACACGGTAGGTCAAACGGACAAGCGGATTGAAAGATACGAAAGTTTTCGTGTCAAAAACCGCAAAATGGGAGGGTCTGATACAGGGGCCACCGTAACTTACGGTGGGCACCGTAAGTTACGGTGGGGGCTGAAAGCATTACGGTAGTCACCTCCTGCCTTACGGTGGGGGTATTTTATACCACGGGCCACCGTAACTTACGGTGCCCACCTTCAAGTCTTGTTTCTGGGATAAAGATATCAATGTTGGAATTTCCTGATTCCTTGTTTAATTCGATTATTCGACCCAATCTTCCTTGTTGTACTAGTTATTTAATTATCAAAACTGACTTTTAAGTTGGTTTTGATCACAGGTGAATGTCGAGAGTCCCGGATGAAGATCAAACATCGAGCAAGAACCGAACACACGTTAAACGCAACTTCCGCAATGTTGTTTCGTCGTTATTCTAAAACGGAGAATTAAATCACATTATGTTGTATCACTTTAAATTGTAAAAGTTTTAATAAACCAGTATTTTAGCATGAATGTATAAATATAAATACTCAGTAATTGTGATTATTTATGGAAATCGCTAAATAAATTTATGGTTGTTACAAGTTGGTATCAGAGCCTTGGTTTAAGAGATTCAAGTATGGTGGGAAAACTATGCTTGGACTTAAGCCTTATGCTCTTGATAAAGATTGGTGTTCGGTTCAAGGCTTGATCACAAATTCGGTAAGTACAAGTATGTCAATGATTTAGAATGATTAAAGTGTTGAGATCAACTTACAGGGTTATCGCGTAATACACGTTACCCCAGTCAAATCGATAAATGATAGATACAGTTAATGAATTACGTGCGTTGACACGTACAGTAAAAAGCCTTGTATTATAATACGGGCGTTTATTAATGTCGAAATTACTAACTTTTGTAAATGTTTAGTTGAAGGACAACCACATCTAAAGATGACGCGAGTTGAACGAATTAGGGATATGACGGTGGAACAGTCCGAGGTATGACAAGCACAGCATACTTATTAAGGAACTAAATCGCGTGAAGATCGCGAACAAAGTTAGTGGCAAGAGAATCCCGTTAGGACAAGCATTACCAGGTTCACGCTTTTAAATTAATCGCACAAGTAGTAATATGCAACTAACACGTAGGGGATAACGGTTGCATATATCTGATAAAACCTGAATAGGATATCTATTCAGGATGATGTTTCTAAGAAAAGTTTAATAGAAACATGTGTTATTCACGATGATGAATAACAAGGAAATAATAAGATTAGTTCATATGGAAACTTGGACGGGGGGTAATTATCCAAGTGAGAAACTCTCAATATAACGCTATTGAGAAAGGTAGCGATCACATTAACGAATGTGATTATATAATAGTTCGATAGAAAAGAAAAACATTTTATATGTTCGAATGTAAAACTAGTAAAATTAATGATTGTTGTTTTGCAATTAAATAAAGTTTTACTAAATGAAATTAGAAGTATGAAATAAATAGAGGCATTACTTACATAGGGGGGTGATGTGAAAGCTATAAAAAAGTCATGTGTGTCATGTGCTGATCGCTTACTCTGGCCAAGTAAGTAGTGGCATATGATACCATAAACTTCTTGTAGCAGACACATTTACGTCCGATGTAGTAAGGGCGGGATGAATGGGACTAACTTAATAGGTACCCAAATAAACCAAATAAGCAAGATGTTTGATAATAAACGTAGACGCAAGTCGGATGACAGAAGCGTATTACGTTAAAGTAAAGAGCCCGAGAGAAGGGACAAGGATCAAAGTAAGAGGAAATACAGACCAACTAATGAGAATGCTAAGGCATAAAGATAAAATTTGACAGTCATAAGTGATGAAAATTCACACAAACAATTCAAAGGGGTAGAATAAAAGAATAAAAGACTTGACTAAATAAAAGCAATGGATTTCGCTAAGATGATCAAATAAATTAAGATGATGTCTAAAACCATATAAGAATGGTTACTTGATGATGACTTTGGTAAAGATACCCGATAGATGGGTAGGATTTTGAAAGCATGTGTAAACCAAGAGACGGGTACGCGAAATAGAAAGTCAAAGGACTCGGATTAAGAGTCATGACTAAAAGACGATGAGAATTTGCAAACAGAAATTTTGATAACGATGTTCAACTATTCTAAAGTTGAACGGGTCGAATAAAGAATGAAGTGTGACGTTCGTGAGTAATGAAATCTCACACGAATAAATCAAACGAGATAAATAAAATATAAAAAGCTCGGTAGTGCAAGTAAGCGCAAATCGAATAATGGAAGCACGAAATAATAAAGAACCCGGGTAACGGGTCGTAGAGAAGTATAATTATGAACCGGGGAAAACGGTGAGCGTAGAACAAACCGACGTGTAAATGACGAAAATAGTCATAAAGTCGGAAGATTAGTCCAAGAGTAAACGAACGAAGCTTTAGACTACGATCAAGGCCAACTAAAGTTCAAAAACGAAAATAAACAATTCCAAACATAATAAAAGATGCTTTGAAGCTATATATGTATATATACATTTGAATATAGACATGGATAAAAGACGATCTACGGGATCATCCTAACCTACGGGATCATAAATAGTGTTAAAGTCTACGGTACCAAAAAGACCTTCGGGTCACAAATAGGAAGAAAAGAATTGTAAAGGTCTCACCTTAGAAAGGATAAAAATGTGAAAATCTAAATAAATAGCCTACGAGGCTAAGGGAAAGAACCTACGGGTAATAGGGGTTAAGCTTGGGAAATTGTTATAATTCCCCGCATTAAATAATAACGGAAAGGACTAGATTCTCGGAAGTAACATTCCTAGAAACGGGAGAAAGATGTACGACAAAGAGGAAACGTAAACTAAGAATTTAGTTTTTAGTCAAAAGTAACGATTTAACAAAACATAAGTGGTACGGGGTGACTTAGAGAATTTTAAACACACATAAGGCCGGAGATGGCAAATAGCATACCCGGGTAACGGGGTATGAAGTAACCGGTGACTAACAAGACTAACCGCCAAAATGAATAAACAATAAAGATAATGGATACAAGCTGAAAAGTAACGGCCTGCGATGCCTTACACATGAAAGACTTACACGTCAATATAAATGGAAATGTTAGATCGAAAGGAATGAATGAATGCCTTGAAAAACGAAACTAAGTTCGTTTAATCCAAATTAAAGGAACTATGTAAACAAGATTTCGAGGACGAAACCTCTTTAAGGGGGGTAGACTTGTAACACCCCGAAAACGGGTTTGGTAATCAAACCACGTTAATACTACAGGACGGGTAAAATACAGTTAGTGGTAAAACTTACCCGGTAAATTTTAGGATTTAAATAAATAAATCTAATATTTATTAAAAGGATGAGAAATACTTTGAGAAAGCAAAGTATATAAAAGGCCCGAGATATAACGGGACTTAAAATAAAACGAGATGTGAACAAGATAAAGTAACTAGGAAATAAATAACCTAGTACAAGTCTTGTAATTAAATGAAAGAACAAAATATCAAGTTATAAACCAAACTAAAGTTGAGGGGCTTATGTTGTTAAATTTGAAACTTAATAACATGAAACAAAATTAAAACACACCAAACACCCATTTTGGGGTGTCTGGTCGATCAAGAAGCAGGGGGCGACAAGGGGATTCTTCACCCAACCCTAATTCTCATAAAAACCACAAATTGAGGGTTTAAATCAAGTCCAGATCGATTTTCAAGCACAAATTAATGATCACCTAGTTGAAAGGATCATAAGGTATGTAAAATTGTGATGTTTTGAATCATATTGAATTCTAGGTTAATTGTGAGAAACTGAAATTGAGCTTAAATATGTCATGCATGGATGAATCTTGAAGTAATATGATGTCTAGGAGTAAACCCTAGTCAATAACATGTTGGATTAGTGGATAATCTATGAAATTCATGATAATCCATTGACAAGTTAAATGGGTTTTGTAAAATTAAGATGAACACAAGAATCATGACTACCAAAAATGGTGTTACTTGATTTCTATGAAATGATTCTGAGATTAGTATGCATGCTTGACATAATGGAATCAATATGTATGTTTATATAGGGCAAAAATATCAAGTTATGAACTTGGTTTTAAATATGTAAAATTATACCCGTTAGGTGTTCGTTAAAATGCCTAAATGAAAGATAAATGTTGAAAATCGGACAAAAACGCATGTTTGATGGATATGGCAAATTGTGCGTTAAGACTTATAAAAAGGGTTCTAAACGGATTGTGAATTGAACTCTTTAGGCGAGGAATCCGGATCGTCAAGTGGACAAGCCGGTGGAAATTCGCGTTTGAAAAGGATGCTTAAAAGGTACGTAACCACGATTCCATTATGTTATGCTTGATTTCGTATCTTCGCTAGTAGCCTTTAAATTAGCATAATACATGATATTTGCATTTAGTTGAAGTGACGAAGATCACTAGGTAAATAACGGGTCAAAAGGTGAAATTATCATCCTTTGACAATATCAACTAATGGTTTGTCGAGTTACATGTTTATAGGAATAAATATCAAATGGATACGCACATCGCTATTGTTTAGCGGCTACTAAGGCAAGGTATTGAAACGGGTCAATATATTGATCCGAGCCAGGTATGTATAATGATTCAACTCATCATGTAGAACTTGAGATTCTATAAGAGTTAGACAAGGTTAAAATATAGTTATTCGGTTATCTTTTAGGTAAACTGAATAAATTGAGTTATGATTATGGTGTTTTAGAAGCACATGGGTTTATTAACAAGATTATAGTTAAAAGGTCGGATTTTGGGTTAAACAAGTATTTAAAAGTTCCTTTGTACTAAAAGAAGGATGAAAATTGACCAAATTGCCCTTGTAAGCTAATTCGAACGAACGACCCTTGCAAAAGGTTCGAAAAGGAGTTTTATGATTGAATAAATGCTTAGAATAAGAAAAGATAGTGAAAGATGTAAATTCTTGGGTCAAATGACTTTATATGAGTCTTTGCCGTAAAAAGATAATCCGAGGGGTAAAATTTGGAACATATAGATATCCACATTAAATCCAACACACATATAGTTATGGTGGAATATTACTTGATAAGAAATGTAGGAATAAGATGCTAGAAATGTCTGAAAGCGAGTTCAAGTTCTAAAGTGCTTAAATACCCTTAACGGGTCAAAATAAGCACACGAGCGAAAACGTATTTAAATTGTGTGAGAAACCTGTGATTAGAACCTAACATGGTAGATAACATTAATTTGAAGAGGTGCATGTGAAATAAGGATTAAACAAATATGTTTGTTTGATAAAATGCATAAACGGGTTAAAATTTGGTCAAACAGCAAGGAGTCGAAGGCTTAGAAGTCTCAAAATTTATTATGTAGGATGTTGGATTTTAACTCCATTTGATGGAGGATCAAATTACAATCATGTAGGAAGAAACGGTAGGTCAAACGGACAAGCGGATTGAAAGATACGAAAGTTTTCTTGTCAAAAACGGCAAAATGGGAGGGTCTGATACAGGGGCCACCGTAACTTACGGTGGGCACCATAAGTTACGGTGGGGGCTGAAAGCATTACGGCAGTTACCTCCTACCTTACGGTGGGAGTATTTTATACCAGGGGCCACCGTAACTTACGGTGCCCACCGTAAGTTACGGTGGAGGCCAGTTTCAAGTCTTGTTTCTGGGATCAAGATATCAATGTTGGAATTTCCTGATTCCTTGTTTAATTCGATTATTCGACCCAATCTTCCTTGTTGTACTAGTTATTTAATTATCAAAACTGACTTTTAAGTTGGTTTTGATCACATGTGAATGTCGAGAGTCCCAGATGAAGATCAAGCATCGAGCAAGAACCGAACACACGTTAAACGAAGCTTCCGCAATGTTGTTTCGTCGTTATTCTAAAACGGCGAATTAAATCATATTATGTTGTATCACTTTAAATTGTAAAAGTTTTAATAAACCAGTATTTTAGCATAAATGTATAAATATAAATACTCAGTAATTGTGATTATTTATGGAAATCGCTAAATAAATTTATGGTTGTTACACATTTTTTGTAACAAATAATATAAATAAAATACTTCAGAAATTTACAATCTTTACTAGATAAATACTAAATTATGTTGCAATTTTTTAGGAATTATAAATTCAACTATATTGTTATAGATAATATTAGTCAATTTCAAAAAAATTATTTACAAACTTGACTAGATACATAGTAGATTGTGTTGCATATTTTTAGGTATTATAAGTTAAAGGTAGACTCATATAGATAAGATTAGTTAGGAACTAAAAATCTGAACTTAATATGATATAAAGTTAATAAAAATATAAACTTTTAACATCCTATTTTTTTATAAAAACAGTTCATGAAATTTTATAAAAATATAATTTTTTTATATCTGTAAAAAACGAAAGTTAATAATTTAAGTTAAAGGTCTAAAACATACTTACGAGTCAAATACTATTTTTTATTTTTATAGAAACGAAAATTTTAAACTTAAAGTTTATTGGATGAGTACCATGTTGATATTTAAAAAAAGTTATGAGTTTTAACGCATAAAATTATACTTTATAATTTAACCAATAAAATAAACATACTTTACAATTATAACAACTTATCTTTTATTTTTTTTGTTTTTTGATTATTAATTTTTATAAAAAAAAACAATATTTTTTGTCTTTTGATTATTAATTTTTATAAAAAAAACAAAACTTTACGTATGTATAACACTTATGACATATATATCCAACACAATAATGTTATCAAAAATATTAAACGAATAAGAAAAGTACACCACAATAATGTTATCATAAATATTATACGAATAAGAAAACTACCAGAAATGAGTGTCGTTATGCAAAGTGTCGACCGCGCCGCATCGCGCGGGCACCCTACTAGTTTATTCAATAGAGTTTGAGTTTGGTTAGGATTAGAATGGGTTTAGGATAAAAGATGGTTAAGGCTATCGTAATATTGATGTGCTTTCCTTGATAAATAATAAATGAGTCAAACAAGTTCGTTCAAATCGTGTTTGTGTATTCGATTAAGGACCTGATTTTCCAACAAAGTTGGACTCAAAAATCAGAGATAAGGTTTTCAGAATTAGTTGTGGTTTGGTCCTTGACTTTGCTCAAATGTAAATTCGCCTCAAATCAAGTTTCACTAGATGTAATTTCACTCAAAATTAACAAGTTTCGCTTAAGTTGTCTTGTTCATCACGAAGAGAACTAAGTTTCGCTTGACTATAGAGCATAAATTAAGCTTCCAACTATTTGTTTTCTGGGGAGACAACGACGATGGTTAAATAGCTTTGATGACAAAAACCTAAGTACATGCAGGTCCGGTGACGAAATATGAACAGATAGCTTCAATAACTCGGGAAAAAAAACAAAGAAAGCAAACGCTCGTTGCTTCAATTCCTTTAAAAAAATAAACAATTTTGTAATCAAAGGTCTGATAGAGCTGGTGATCGTGATCGATGGTTATCAATCCGACCATTGTTGCAAAAGAATTGTAGAGCCGGTGTAATACATATACGGCTCTGATACCAAATTGAGAGAGGTATTTTCATAGAGAAACGTAATTGTATTGATTGTTATGAATGTTAAAGTTACAAAATAAGGCATATAAAAAACCTTAGATGCATTGACAACCCTTATTTTTAACTATTATTACTGATATTAGCTATCTAAGGTAGATCTATTGTTCAGTGGCGTACCTAGAAATTATTTGTTGGGGGTGCGGATGAGTGGTTCAAGCGTATTTTCAAAAGGTGCGGTCAGGTTTTTTTGCCCAAAAATACACTAACTTTATTTTTTCAAGAGATGCGCCTGCCCACCCTGAACTTCACCTAGTTCTACCCTGCTATTGTTTATCTCCCCAAACAACCTTTGGGTTCGTTTGACCATTTAACCCCGAAATTTTGCCTCAAAGTGCACTCAAAAAGTTTGGTGGTGCATGACGTGCAACATGACATTGAAGCTTGTTACTCATTTTTCGTGCATTGTAAATATGCATGGCTAAAGTTTTGTTTTTTAAAGGATGGCTAAAAATTTTTATACTATAATATCTCCAAAAAACTCGTAAAATCACACTCAATATATAATTTCCTTTTAGAGTTAAATGCTATTTTAGTCCCTGTGGTTTGGGCCATTTTGCCAGTTTAGTCCAAAGGTTTCATTTTTAACGTGTGGGTCCAAAAAGGTTTCACAGTTGTCATTTTAGTCCATTGGGTTAAATTCATCCATTTTTTCTGTTAACGAGAAAGCCAATTCGGTCATTTTATATGGCTGAATTGCCCTTTTAGTTAACAGAATTACATATAAAATGACCAAATTGGCCTTCTCGTTAACAGAAAAAATGGATGAAGTTAACTAAGTGGACTAAAATGGCAACTGTGAAACCTTTTTGGACCCACAGGTTAAAAATGAAACCTTTGGACTAAACTGGTAAAATGACTCAAACCACAGGGACTAAAATGACAATTAACTCTTCCTTTTATTTGACATTAGGGCATTATTAGTCTACAGGCACAATGCTCCACATGAGTCGTTTCAAACCTTTCTTTTTTTTCTTTTTTTGGTCCAGAGCAAACTTTTTTTTTAATGGCCAACAAACTCAATCCCAAGTACTCTCGGGGCACCCATTGGACAAACGGAGTACTCCGAGAGTAACCCGAGTCCACAACCAATTCCGGGGAAAACCCGGTAACCCACCCGTAGGCACGACGGTGAAATTACCGGTAAAACCGGTTTGGCTCAAGGATCCAACCCAGGTTTCCCTGGGTCTCCTATCATTGCCCACCAGTGCCTCACTCTGCACCAAGTGGGAGTCGAACCTGCATATCTCAAAAGAAATGCAAGTCCTCCACCACTTGATCTAGAGATCATTGGCTGTCCAGAGCAAACTACTTTGAAAATTGACCTTTTCAATTAATGGAATTTTTACTATGAGAAAATTACCAATCTAGCCAAGACTTTAATCAACTTACCAATCTAGCCATGGGATGCGTCATTGGAAGGCCACTCATATGTATGGGATGAGTCTTTCAAGCATGGGATGAGTCCTTGGGGAGAAACCAATAAAAAATAGACACGTGGCATGGGATGAGTCTTTCAAGCATGGGATGAGTCCGCGGACGCATGGGATGAGTCTTTCAAGCATGGGATGAGTCCGCGGACGCATGGGATGAGTCCGCGGACGCATGGGATGATGTGTGGGATGGGATGAGTCTTTCCACGTGTCAGTTGGGGATTGGCGAACGCAATACTTGGCCATGCAGACGCATCAGAAGACTTAGGATCTGTGAGTGGCCTTCCAAGGACGCATCCCATGGCTAGACTGATAAGTTGACTTTTTTCTTGGCTAATTTTGTAATTTTCTCTTTTACTATTTGTAGATCATTCACCAATGTTTTATTAGTCCTTTCTTGTGGTGCTACATATATTTATCTAATGTCCATTGAGATTTGATTATGCTAAAAATTGGAGTTTTATTTATTTCTTTTAACAAATATGATTAATTAAACTCATATTGACATTGACAAGTTATAAGCCCATGATGAATCTCATTATAGTTAATATTATTATGAACTTAAAAATATAAAGAAGCAGAACAATAGAATTCAAAGCGTCATTATGTACGTATTAATGTCACTTGAACTTCATACGATAAAATTTTAAGTAGATGTTGCACTTTGATTTAAATACTAACGTGAAAAAAAAAGTCATAAACATGGACTGCCAACGAATCCTCTAAATGGGCTACTGGCGAAATTTACCACATTGGGATACACTTGCCTCCAAACCGCGGAAAACCCTCACCTAGGGCTTAAGCCCGTGAACACTCGCCCGAAAGCACGACAGTGCGGTGAGGTAAAACCCGCTCAGTTCAAGGATCGAACTAGCGATCTCCGCCTCCTCGTCTAATCTCCAATCATCACCAAGAGCCGCAGAAAATAATGGAAAGAGTAAGATTTGAACTTGGGTCCCTTAGAACACCAAGTCTCTCCCATACACCACCACCTCATTGAAGATGCTTAGAAATATATAAAAGAGACTCCTAACTTGATATCATATTATAGCCATGTTTCAAAAATGCCATTAACCACAATAACATGATCGATTAAATAACTACAATCTTCGTATATATGATTGCTTGTGTTTATTTTCTTCTTTTCATAAATGACGAATGTTATTCTACTTTTACTTCTACTCTTAAATTACACTAATATTTTTTTAAATATACCTCATGTTAGGAATTGAACCATAATGTTTCTTCAAGAGACAAAAACAATAGATCAACTATCGGATGTATGTATCCGTAATTACTATATATTTTATCCTCTATTTGCCATATCTATTAGGGTCTACATATTTACACACCTTTATGCCTATTTTGACACCCATCAGGACGCCTCGTATAGACCTATACGAGGCGTATAGGGTTACTTTTCCGACCATCTCTGCACCAAGGAACAATGTCAAATCAGTCACATCAGACGGGGAGTATAGGTCTGTACGAGGGATGGATACGAGGTACTCAGACGCCTCGTATAGCCCTATACGAGGCGTCTTGAGTGGCTGCTTTACTGTACATTTGACAAGTGACTAAAAGGTATACGAGGGGTATAGAACTATACGAGGCGTCTAAGACTTATGAAAAAGTGCAACATACAGTTATGCTTTGTCCACACCCGAGCATCCTCAACATTTAAATGTGCTTCATCTTTCTGCTTCTTATTCATCGTTCTGCTTCTTCTTCTTCTTTCATTACAGGTACTTAAATGTCATCATACTGGGACGGTAACTATGTCTTCGGACAGTATTATAGCGAGAATTGGGTGCCCGAAAGCGATCCGGTAACGGTACAGGTACTTAAATGTTTTAATTAGTTTTTGTTTTAGTTTATTATTTACTAATGATGATACGGTTCTTTATTTTGGAGGAGTCTTGCGTTCCCGATTCTAATGAGCAAGAGGAGGTTGTGTCTAGTATACAAGGAGAACAAAACAAACCGTTTCTAGATTTGAACAATCATCCCCCTGTTGATGAAACATCCCCTGTAGATGACTCATACCATGCTTGTCAACTAAGTTATCTGACGCAACAAGGGTATCCGGATTATAGATACGGGTGTGAATACGGAGGAGACGGTGGATACGGAGGAGACGGTGGATACGGAGGAGACGGTGGATACAGAGGAGATGGTGGATACAGTGGATACGGAGGAGACGGTGGTTATGGTGGATATGGTAGATATGGTGGTGAGACACCTCCCATCCAGGACAGTCCGTACTTAAAAAAGCAGGTATTAATTACTATTTTTGTATTATTTAATTATTATTATTATTATTAGTATTATTATTAGTATTATTATTAATATTATTATTATGATTATTTATTTATTAAAATTATTTATTATTATTGTCGATGTTACAGGTTTTCAACTCTTTAGATGAACTAAACAATCGGATAGAAGAAATAGCAAACGCGGATGGTTTCGTTATTGTCACCCGTCGATCAAAGAAAACCGGTGGAAGAATCCGGAGGGTATGGCTTGAATGTGATCGTGCTGGTGAGCACCAGACTACAGCAACACTTAGAAAAGCCGGAAGCAAAAAAACCGGTTGCCCGTTTTACCTGCAGGCTGTGCGAAACCACCCGTATGAAACCTGGGAGATTAAAGACGGAAAAATTGAACATAACCACGAACTTTGTGAGGACCTGTCGGCCCACGCGTTTGTGCGAAGGTTTACTCCAAGCGAAATGAAACTGATCGAGCAGTTGACAGTTCAAAACATGGAGTCGCGCAAAATATTTCAAACGATAAGGAAGCAGGACCCCGACAGGTTTCATGTTCTGAAAGACGTTCAAAACGTTGTGGCGAAGATTAGAGCCGAACAAAGACAAGGATTGACTCCCATGCAGTCACTAGAAGACAAGCTGATAAACAACGACTTTATTTACGAGACACGGGAGGAACCCGGAACAGAGATCGTAACAGAGATCTTCTTTCTTCATCGGTACTCGAGAGACATGTGGCGTGCATTCCCCCACGTCATGCTGATCGATGCGACGTACAAGACAAACATATACAATATGCCCTTTATCCAGATTGTTGGTATGACGCCTACCAACAAATCGTTTATTATCGCGCATTCCGTTGTTAGTAAAGAACAGGGTGATAACTTTGTGTGGGTGCTTGAGAGGGTCAAGTCAATGTTGGATGAATGAATGGAGCCACGTGTGATTTTAACCGATAGAGACCTAGCCCTTATGGGCGCGTGTGCTAAAGTATTTCCAAATGCCTCCAGGCTTCTTTGCAGGTGGCACATACAACAGAATGTTATGAAGTACTGCAAGGGTGCCTTCACAGACGAAGACTGGAAGAAATTTTTGTCATTCTGGGGGACATTGATTGAGTCTCCATCCATACTCATCTACGAGTACCACTTGCGCAACATGCGACAACGACTTGTGGAGTGCAAACGTTCTAGTAAGTTTTTATAATAACATACGACTCACATATGCAAATTTTATTAAATTATTTTTACGTTTTAGGAGTCTTCAAATACGTGTACGATAACTGGCTAAAAGACTATAAGGAGATGTTCGTCTTTGCGTGGACTGATAAGAGGCGCAACTTTGGTAATCGTACCACAAACAGAGTTGAGAGCCAACACGCCAACTTAAAGAGATACGTTGAAGATAGGAGCTCGCTAGACCGTGTAGTTGGTTGTGTCCATGATATAGTTGAGACACAGTTCGGTGAAATAAGGAAGACTTTTCGAGAAAGCATCGAAAAAAGAATGACCCACCACAAACACCCGTTGTTTCAACACCTACTTGGAAAAGTATCCCATACAGCCCTTGACTTGTTGAGGTGCGAGGCAATTAGGAAGGTAGATGTCTTGGAGCGCTTTCATTCATCATGTGGTTGCCAAATGTGGCACAGCTGTGGGTTGCCCTGTGCTTGTAGGATAGAAAAGTACATTCTTGAAGGTAATAATTGTTAAACGTACAACACTTGTGTGATATATTTCCGTTAATCATGTGACTTAAACAATGTTGTTTTTAACCGTGCAGAGCGTCCGATTCAACTCGAAGACGTGGACGTCTTCTGGCGGAAACTTAACTTCCAAAGTTGTAAATTGATAGACGATGACGTGGACGTGGTCGAAGAGCTAAATATTGTTAGACAACAATTAGAGTCGCACCCCCCAGCTCAGCAAAAAAGCCTGATTTCAAAGATTAAAGCGGTGTTGACTCCAAAGAAATCTACCAAGAAACCACCGGTTGTCCAACAAAATACTCGTGGCCGACCAACAACAAAGCAGGTACAACAAAGGTTGGACGAGGCCTCTCGTATAGATGAAGAATTGAGGAGAAGCTCATTCGGTGATGCAAACACGTGCTTTGAAAGTTCCCGACAAAGTAAGTACGGCAAACCTCGTCACAGCTCGTACGTTCCGTCACAAGCCTCTCAACAGTCGGTTATAAGGTCCCAAAAACCCAAAGCGAGCCTAAGCCGTTCAAAGAGTTCTAAGAAGAAAGAGACACGAGATGCTCACGGTTTTCCGTTAATCATTGGGGACGAGTACGTGGGAATCATCGAACAGTTTCAGGATGACATTCCGCTAGTGTTCCATCCGTACGTCTCGTGCATACGAGATGTGATGCCGGACGGTCATTGTGGGTTTCGGTCTGTGGCTGTGGGCTTAGGTATGGAACAGAGTTCATGGGGGCTCATTCGAAGGCACCTTGTTCAAGAAATGGATAAGAACAAATCGATCTGGTTCCCAATATTTGAAGCATGGGATAAAGGTTATTTTTACACGCATCGTCAGGGCCTAATTTGGGATTCAGTGTCCGGTTGTGGGGGGGATCACTGGATGGACTTCCCCTATGCAGGACTTCTTATTGCACAAACGTATGGTATCAGGGTGCACCTGTTAACGACAACCATGGGTGCGAGTTCCACTTTCTTCCCGATACTAAGTCCTCCGGCTAATCAACAACCATTGTTCATAACGCTTACACATGTAAACGAGAACCACTTCATACATGTTAAGCTGGAAGGGGATTATCCAATGCCACCAGCACACGGGCTATGGTTGACCAACCGAACACCCCATACGAAACAATGGGAAGATATGTACTTGCCACGTCTAGAATGGTATACATCGATAATGAATCCTCCGCCAAGATCAAACCCCAGTCTTAATTACATCGATAGTGATACGGAAGAATGATTTTTGTAATTTGAATGTATTTTTTTTATTAATTCCTATAATTTTCTACAATTTCTATAATTTTTTTTATAATTTGTATCATTTTTCAATAATTAAAACAGTTTAATATCATTTTTAAAAAAAAATTAAAAATATACGACGCGTATAGAGCTATACGCGTCGTATAGATATGACCAAAATACCATTTTGCCCCTGCTATGCCCCCAATCTAGGCTTATTTCAGGGGCTAAAAGGTCATTTCCTAATCCACAGACGCCTCGTATAGATCTATACGAGACGTCTATTTGAGCGGGATTTTGAAATTTTGAATTTTGAAAATTTGAAAATCAAAATTTGAATTTTTTGAATTAGGACGCCTCGTATAGAGCTATACGTGTCGTCTACAGTGTCGGCAACAATTCTTTTTTTAAATTTTGAATTTTGAAAATATTTTATGTTAATTACCATTTTGCCCCTGTAAAGCCCCTAGTATAGACCATTAACAGGGGCTTAAAGGTAATTTTGAAACCCTAGACGCCGCGTATAGAGCTATACGTGTCGTTTTGTGAGGCGGCAACTTTTTGAGATTTTTTGTTTTTTAATTATTAAAAAAAGTTTATTAAATTACCATTTAGCCCCTGTAAAGCCCTCAGTATAGGCTTTATTCAGGGGCAAAATGGTAATTAACCATTCCAGAAATATCTTTTTGGAATGGTTAATTACCATTTTGCCCCTGAATAATGCCTATACTGGGGGCATACCAGGGGCTAAATGGTCATTTAATAAAAACGTAAGACGCCTCGTATAGAGCTATACGAGGCGTCTAGGCCTCGTATAACACAGGGGGGGGGGGGTCTAGACGAGGCTGCTTATAACCCCCAAACAAAAAACAAACACACATACGGAGAATACACCTCTATACGCCTCGGATACGTATTCGACCGGATTTTTGAAGATTTGAAGCATCACAGGTACGTATTTCGCCCCGTAGTTTAGTATTTTTGCCATGTTTTTGCCTTTAGACCGTAGGTTTGCCCTGAAATTTGATTTTTGTGGGGTTTGGGGGTTTGAGTTTTGAGGTTGAAGATGAATGTGGAAGAACAGGACGCCGAGTATAGCCCTATACGAGGGCTATACGAGGCTCTGTGTTTTTTTTTTAATTAATTATTATTATTAGTTTTATTATTATTGTTATTATTAATGTTGTTATTATTATTGTTAATGTTATTATTATTATTATTATTATTATTTATTATTACTATTATTTATTATTATTGTTATTGTTATTTATTATTATTTTTATTTATTATTATTATTATTATTTATTATTACTATTATTTATTATTATTGTTATTGTTATTTATTATTATTTTTATTTATTATTATTATTATTGTTAATTATTATTATTATTATTATTTATTATTACTATTATTTATTATTATTGTTATTGTTATTTATTATTATTTTTATTTATTATTATTATTATTATTTATTATTACTATTATTTATTATTATTGTTATTGTTATTTATTATTATTTTTATTTATTATTATTATTATTGTTTATTATTTATTATTACTATTATTTATTATTATTGTTATTGTTATTTATTATTATTATTATTTATTATTTGCAGATTGATTATGGAGGGCGATGATATTGAGATAGAGATTGAGGGGGGTCAGCCGGCTCAGCAGATTCAGCCGGTTCAGGAGGGTCCACGACGGAGACGGCGGCCGCCTCTGGATACGCTGCAGGGTTGTCCGTATCTAGAGTTTCCCGCGGGCACCGATGCCGCTCGCCATTGCCAGAAGCTTCGGAGGATGTACATTGGATCGCATGCATCGATCGACTGGGATGCGATGGACCAGCTTGCTGAGACGGATAGAGTGCGTCGGTTTGTACCTCTCGATTCGCCGTGGCATCGACTTTTCGATTTGGCGCACACGCCGACCTACAGGGAGCTGCTGGTCGAGTTCCTTTCGTCATTCACATTTCACCCTCCTGGGGTCCCAGCGCCGCTGCCGTACCCAGGTGCTCCCCCTCCGCCTGAGATTTCTTTCAGGCTCGTTGGCGTTTTGCGTACGATGACGCTAGCAGACTTTGCGGTGCGTTCTGGTTTATACATGCAGGGGGAGATCGAGACTGAGGTTTACACAGCGGGGCTAGTGGTGGTTGAAAAACCCATTCTTCTAGGGTTTTGGCAGGTGATTGCGGGGCCAGATCATTGGGAGCACGATAAGTCGAAGGGGAGGGTGTCGTTTGTTGCGGACCCACTGTACAGGTACGTACGTTTATTATGGCAATTATTGTGATTATGTGCATTGTTTATTCTCTGTTTCTGTATTTCGCTAACACTAACACTATCTGCAGGTATCTGCACCATTTGCTCGCTACTTCTATCTCAGCGCGCGGGTACAGCCGTGAGTGGTGTACGACCACAGATCTTTTTTCCTTTATTGTTTGTTGTATAGGAGGCCGTGCGCGCTAGCACACGGTCTAGCCCAGTACTACGCCTCCGCCCATCACCGGCAGGAGCGCGGATTTTTGTATGGCGGGGCGTACGTGACCGTCATTGCCCGTTCATTTGGCCTCGTGCTGCACGAGGACCCACATCTACGGACGCCGCCAGTCATGCCGACGCGGATGGGCATGCAGTCGCTGTGGGGGATGAAGGTAATCAAGAGGTTTGCAGTTGGCACGCGGTTTAAAAACCGCGAGACCGGGGGCATATGGACAGAGGAGGCACTACCAGAGCATTTCGAGCCTGTTTATCCTCCTGTAGCTCCTGCTGAGATAGTGCCTGTGGAGGAGCCTCCGGAGGATGTAGACGGTGCAGCGGTGCCACAGCCACCGCCACCTACCGAGGTGCCTCAGTTTCCACGTCACGCTATTCCAGGTGGTGCCCCAGGAGCTGCGTTACATCCGGATGTACGAGCCGAGCTTGACAGCCTCCACGATTTGGTACGTTGGCTGGTACGGTGCGAGCAGGATAGACGAGAGAGAGAGGGGGTGCCCCCGATACCGCTTCCACCGGCTCGAGCACCACATCAGCAGCAGCAGCCGCAGCAGCCACATCCAGATTCGGATTCGGATGCATAGACCTGTTGTTGTTTTTATTTTTATCATGGATGTACAAACTTATCTTATATATTTTTGTTATGGATGTACAAAGTTATCTTATATATGTCATATTTATGTTTGTTTTCAGTTATTCGGTTACCTAATGATTGTTGTCTTAAATTGAGATAATACGGAAACAAAATATGTTTTGAATATAATACGGAAACAATATATCCCCTTAATATAATACGGAAACAATATTTGAGCGAGAAAAAATTTTAATCGGAATAATAATATTTAAAAAAGTAGAATGTTAAAAAACATTATAATATTTAAAAAAGACAAAAGTTTTTAAAATAGAGTGAGCCGATTTTTAAAATAGTTGATTTTTAAAAAACAAAAGTTTTTTAAAAACCAAAAAAATTTTTAACCAAAAATCACATCTTCAAAAACTATCCAAAAAACCATAACAAAACCCACCAAAACCCACCAAAACAACCCTCATTTCAGCCAAAAAACAAACCCAATCCTAGACGCCTCGTATAGGTCTGTACGAGGCGTCTATGGTTCCTTAAACTTTGTGCCTGACACCCTCGCAGACCCCCTTGAATTCAGTGCTTAGACGCCTCGTATAGGTCTATACGAGGCGTCTAGGGCACAAAAGGTGTGAAAATAGGCGCGATGGGTGTCCAAATATCTCCAGCCATCTATTAACGTGAAATTTTAAATATCTTGCACGTTGAAAGTAGAAATATTAAGGGTAAAGGGAGTGGTTATCTATTTTGAACAGGTAAACTCCTCATTCACCCAATCAGACAGTGTCACGTTAATTCACCTAAATTGTTTGCCTAATGCTTAAAAACGTTGGCGGTGGTTTACCTAATAGGGTTTAGGTAAACTATCTATAGACCTATAATAAGCATCTCCCATGTCCAAAATGGTAAATATACAGCATAATTTTAAGATGGCATGTGAAAGGTCAAGCTTATTTCCCCAATTTTCATACCCTGCTCCCAATTTTGCCCCCATTCATTGCCATCCCAATTATTTCTTCGAACAAACCTGTGTAATTGAAGACCGAATGTAACTGTGGGAACAATTAATCATCCTCTAGCATTTAAGATGGAGAATCCCAATGATCAAAACCGTCCGACTGAAGAGGATGCTTGGTGTTCTCTGATGTTGATAAATCACAGATCAAATCGCCTCCCCCTTTCAGGGTAACCGGGTGAAGAAGACAACCGGTAAACCAAACCACGTGCACCCGCTTCTGCCGAGTTCGAGTTACAGTCCAAACTTCAGGGTTAAAATCCGGTTCTATCACCCTCCTCCGTTCATCCAGATCTTGTGGTGAACAACAGGGGTGTGAATAAAGTGATGTGAAGAACTGGGTTTCGATCCGAGTTTCAAAGGTAAGTTTTTAAATTTTTTTGCTTATTCTATTGATTTGATTACTGTAGCGTTAATTTAGTGTAGCGATAATCGTATGTGAATCGTTCAGTTGATTTTGTTAATAGATTGCTGACAGATTGTTAATTTTTTTAAATTTATTACACTAGATTTTTTGAATTTAGTTTGTTCGAAATGCATATGCCAGTGTGTCTATACGGATGGGAGGTTGGATATTGTGACGAAATCGTTAGGAGTTTTAGGCTTTAGGGCTCAATATTTATGGACTTGCTGCTAATTGCAGGTGAAATTTCTGATTTGATTTCATCAATTTTGAGTTTTCTTCGATTAAGTTTGAAACTGATTAGTTAAGGTAATATATGCAGACCTTTATTGACAATGTGGGTTAAAAACGCTTCAGTACTATGACTTTTGTGTATGAGTGATATGATTTTTGTGTATGATTGATTAGATCCTTTCATTTTTCTGTTTTGTAAAAAAATGTGTTTGTAGGGTTGTTGGTACTTATCTTCCGCTCATTTTTCTTATTTTTTTATAATTTCTTTGATTGGCATGAGCAAACAACATATTAACAGTTTGCAACTACTTTTCTATCTTTGAGATGAATGATTTAGAAAGGAGTGGAAACGGGTTAGTTAGCACAACTATATTTCTATCTTTATTTGCTCATGCCAGCTAATGATATGTAAAAAATAACAAAAGGAGTGGAATCGGGTCAGTTAGATCCTTAACTCACATGTTTCACTAACATTTTTTGTTTACATATTTTAGCTATAGTAATGATGTATTATGTTTATGTTCTAAGAATTGGGGTTTTCAATTTGTTTCAGATCCATTACAAATACCATCAGACGATTTTGGTCAAAACTCTAGATATCGCTTTCTTCTTCCTCTACTAGAAGCATCTACAATCCAGTTGAATCGCTAATCTTCTTTTTATAATTGTTATTCCACAGAGAATCATCAATGGATTAAAAGATTCGAGGGTTTTTGCGTTTTCTAGAGCATGGCGACTCCCAACTGAAACATCGGATATCCATTCTCAACTGAAACAGGTTATTTATTGTGTTTTTCTTAAACTTTATAAACAGCTAACATGTAAAATACAGTTAAAAGAAATAAGTTACTAAATAAAAATAGTATTTTTTTTAAATAAAATCGATTTCGACAACATTTGATTCCTATAACCTGTTCAACACGTCTGGACGTTTTTTGTTCATTGCTACGACTTTTCCTTCATGACCGGTTATTAAACAAATAGAATACACATTAACCAATTTATATTAACGGGTTGACATTGCTACCTTTATTGGTTACATTACGGTTGTGCTAACTTTTTTTTACTTCTTTAATCTTTTACTATGCCCGATACTTATATTTGGCTATATGCATTGACCTCATTATATATTGAATGAGTTTAAAGACCTCAAGTCACTTTCTCATCAGCTTTTCCACACTATAATTTTACATGATTGTGTAGGTATTATCAGTAATCCCTCTTTTAGTCATACTTTTTGGGGGTTTCACTTTGTTTGATGCTCCTGTGGGTGTGGAAATTAGTTCTAGCTACTATGAAGTTTTCATTTGCTAATGGCATTGAATTGCACGTGTTTTGTGAGTTGGATAAGTATTGTCATATGTGGAACTCGCATTTAATTATATTGTGCTTCCTTTGTACACCTACTACATGCTTAAAGCATTATAGTAACCAACTTTTGTAATTGGTGTAACAGCTTGAAGATATTATCTGTGATGATTTTGAACACAGTGGTGATCATATTCATGCTCTACGGTTAAAGAAAGACCAGCACAATCACAATTTCTTCGGTCTCCTTGGTGAATGGGTTACTAATTTGATCTCAACTGTTGCTCAAAAAATGATTTTGAAGTTTTGCAATTTGATATTGATGATATGTTATGATATGGAAATAGAAATGGGTGAGCTGCTTTCTTGAGTCTCCTTTTAACTATAATGTCCCTCTTCAATACTAATTTTTATTCATGAAAGGTGTTAGAGACATGCTACATGTGCTGAAAAGATAAACGGGTTGATGGGTTAACTTGCTTAAATAAACGGGTTGGCAGGTAGACATGCTTATATAAACGGGTTGGCGGGTCTACCTGCTTAAATAAACGGGTTGGTAGGTCGACCTGCTTAAATAAACAGGTTAACAGGTCGGGTTGGCGTGGCGACCTGTTTAATTAAACATGTCAAGCAACATGTTGATTGCTTTACAGGAGCAAAGCCAAGTTCCAAATGGAACCAAACACAGGTATAACATTCGATGACGTAGCCGGTATTGACGAAGCAAAACAAGATTTCGAAGTAGTCGAGTTCCTCAAGACGCCAGATAAGTTTTCAGCAGTAGGAGCCAAGATTCCGAAAGGGGTTCTCCTGGTGGGCCCACCAGGAACCGGGAAGACATTGTTAGCAAAGGCCATAGCTGGAGAAGCAAGAGTACCGTTCTTTTCACTCTAGGGATCAGATTTCGTTGAAATGTTTGTGGGCGTTGGGGAGTCAAGAGTGCGCGATTTATTCAACAATGCGAAAAAGAACTTGCCTTGTTTGGTTTTTATCGATGAGATTGATGCGGTTGGAAGACAAAGAGGGACTGGAATCGGTGAAGGGAATGATGAGAGAGAGCAAACATTGAATCAACTTCTTACATAAATGGATGGATTTATTGGTAACAGTGGAGTCATTGTTCTTGCTGCTACTAACAGACCCGAAATTCTTCATTCGGCTTTTTTAACGTTTTAGGTTTAAATTTTGTTCTCAGCCCATATTGTCGACTCCGCTGCAACGCGCGGGTTTCCCACTAGTTTAAAAAAATGTGTGATTGGTTGAGAAGAAATGAATCCCACCATACACCCTCTCTCTCCCCATTTCCCTCCCTCTCACCGAGTCGGCAAAGGTTCACCGATCATCCATGTTTGCCTAGCGGCAAACACAGGCGACGGCGGTGTTAACGCTCGGTAAACGGCAACCGCTTTGCCGCTGTGTTCACCGATCCACTCCGTTGACCCTAAGTGGATTGTGATGGTAACATAAAATTCAGAAATGATAGCTGGTGAGTGAGAACCCACTTATGGTAAATCATCCTTGATGTATATTTTAGAAAGTAAGCACAGTTTCTTATGATTTTATATATCCTTTTCTTCATTCAAAATTTCTATGATGCTATACAAAACCATAATAATTTGGTGGACTTTATATCAATTTAAAATTAACCAACTATACTATTATGTTTACTGGTTAGAGACCTATACAATACCTGAAGCACATGAATGCCTTTAATAAACCAACCAGTTAACAGACAGTAAACATTAACACATGAACACCCTTGTGTATGTATCAAATACAGGTGAGTTTCACATATGAAGCTAGGTAGATTCTTTTTGAGTCATCTAGTCAAACAAGGTGATAAGTTGTCATTCTCATAACACCTAGCTAAGGCTAATTGATTGTCTCTGAATAGGCTATAAATAATGGTACTCGTATTACCTCTCCTAGCCTTGGCCACATCTCTACACCTATCAACTTAATGCCCTCTTTAATCTCTCGCACTATCTACCAATTTATATCAAGCACATGAACTGTATATATATTACTGCATGGCTTTGTTAAATCCATTAATTTTTAACAGTAATAATATAGCTATAAATCTGGAAAAAAATAAAATACATCTACACATAGTCTCTATCTTTTCAGTTCTATGCAAAAATGTGAAAATATCTCCCCTCTCTCTCTCTATATACACATCTACCTATCTATCTATTTATCTATCGCTCTACATTTGAACGAGTATGGCATACGAAAACAACGAATCCAATCATGAAAATCTTGATTCAAACTATGAAGAAGATGCACCTTTGTACGGGCAGTTCCCGTCTCCTTTCTTTGATGACATACCGCATAACCACCACCAGCATATGAAAAGCAACACCACAGACGAGCCACCGCCTTCAACTCCTAAAACTAAACGCGTAAGGAAGAAAAGAAGTGCTGGAAAGACGGACCGACATAGCAAGATCCACACCGCGCAAGGCCTTAGAGACAGGAGAATGAGGCTATCTCTCCATATCGCTCGCAAGTTTTTTGGTCTTCAAGATATGTTAGGGTTTGATAAAGCAAGTAAAACCATTGAATGGCTCTTTTGCAAGTCTAAGGAAGCCATAGAGGAAGTCACTGAAAGCGTTAAATCACAAAACACTACACAAAGCGTTGCAGGTAGAGAGAATATCGAGAGTTGTGATCAATCTCCTGATTCTGATTGTGAAGTTGATTACAATTCAGGTATTGAGTTCGATGCTACTTCAAACAAAGCTGTTAAACAACCGACAGAAAGCGAGCTATTGGCAAGGGAACTCAGAGACAAGGCGAGAGCAAGAGCAAGAGCAAGAACAAAAGAGAGAATGAAATCAAAGCAAGTGTACGAACCAAACCCTAATGATGATTATGATCAGCCACAATCAGGGTTTTCAACAAACCCTAATGATGATTATGATCAACCACAATTAGGGTATTCAGAAAACCCTAATAATCCCTACACTGAAGGTTCATCAAGTTCCCACCTTGAATATTCTGGTACGCATCACTTCTTTGACCCTACACATCTGAATAATGTTGCTCCAAGCTCATCAGCATATTTTTCTGGATATGGTTACAACAAAAGTTTCGAAAATCCTCCTGCTGGTTGGTTAAATTCAAGCAATACATTCTTGGGATTTCTTGGAGGTTGGGATTCTGAACATTTCACAGAAAACTATGGACATTATTATCCTAATCTTGCCCCAACCACAGGTGATGAATATCATGGACAACACTTTAGTTCGGTTGTTATTCCTCCCCCTTATAATCTTATGCATTACCAAACTCAATACCAAAGAGATTAGCAAGGTTATGCTGGAATCACTTGTTGTTTTTGAATTATCTTTCTATATATTTCTGTTTGAGCATTCGATTATAAATGATAAGAATAAAGGGATCGAGTATCATGTATTAAAAGTTTTGCGGGTTTGTTGTCGAATTTAATCGACATTATAGCTCATTTCATGTTATATATCTTGCTGTAATGCATAAGAAGTTATTTCAAGAATGCAGTTTTGATTATATTAATGATTCATCAAAGTGGTAAAGGTGGCAAAAAATTTATACAATTCTTGGTGCGATGTTAGAGTTAGGTTTGAATATTTAATTTACTTTTAATTTAGAAGTGAAATAGAACATGAATGAACATAGAAAATCAGAATAAAATCAAGTTGGTCGGCGCTAAATGCAAGGTACACCAACTGTAGCCAATGTAGCAAGCTACTTCAGTTGTTCCTTGAGGCAGTGCTGATAAATAAACTCAATAATTCGCATTATGGAACCAACTACACATATGCAAAGACTCAGGTTGACATACTGAATGCTGGCACAATCATGATGGAGGTTTAATGTTCTTAATTGGTAGAATACAGTGGAGGTTATTTCTATATTATGATGTTTTGGCACAAACTTGAAGAAAGTACAAAAGATAAATAACCTTTGAGATGAAAAGACGTACCATATTTTTAATACATTAAGTCTTACATCAAACACGTTTTCTTTAATGGAGCATAAATATGACATGCTGAATAACAACTAAACAAACACGTATATGATTGACCTCTACTGTTGACACCCAATTAAGGGGAAAATGGAATCAATACAAACAAGAAAATTAAGGGAAACTCTTTGAAGTCAAAATCAAGGTTTTCAAATGAAGGGATTTGTGTCTTAGCTAGACAAGGGTGGGTTTACTTTGAGCCTAGTGGAGAGGAAGGCTTCACTCAAAATTAGACTGCTTTGACTGATATTATGTTGTACGAGTAAGAGTTAATGTTTTTGACACGAACAAATATATGAATCGAGATAGTTCTAAAGATAAATATATTAATTTCACCGATTTATCTCTTCAGCTTGTATATCGTTGTGTAACTAGCAGGACGGTTGTTTTATTTTTAATTTTTTCCTTGTTTAGTCCTTTACTTATTGTTGTATTTAGATGTGTCTTATATATTTTTAATAAAATTATCAATCCTTTTGATACCAAAGTCTTTATGTTATCAGAGCCGGAAAGTTAGAAACTTGAGAAAGCTTAATCGCTGATCATTATAGCTAGCGAAAAATCGTTGAACACCAAAGGCGAAGGAGAGGCAATGGACTTCAACTCACCATGTTATCCATGCATTCGATTATCCCAAACAAATGCAAGTTAATGATGTCCTAATGGGTGTAAACGATGGTGATTAGGTACCAGAGATGATTAATATTCTGTTTGCCAAGAATAAGGTAGGTTTTGTCAATGGGATGATTGGAAAACCCGAAAAAGACTTGCAAAACTACATGGCATGGATGAGATGTGATGCCATGTTAAAAGGTTTGCTGACGACTGCTATGGAAAGAAAGGTTTGGCAAAGAAAGTTCCCCTCGATATATGAACAAAAACAAACTCTCACCACCACTCGACGTGACGAAACTTATGTTTCCTTCCTATGCTTTGTTGCTCATGTGACGAATGCACTTACTACAAAACAAGGTTTTTGCGACCGCTACAAAACAAGGTTTTTGCGAGGGAATTGTGATGGGAAGAATTCTCATGGCAATCACCCTAATGCCATCGACTAGGTAGAAGTTGGTCGTATGAAGATAAAAGGAGAGGCTTTACGAATTCTTAATAGACCCGGATAACAAATCAATTCACAATGATCAAAACGCTATTAAGGGAACTCGAGGGGACTCCCAGAGGACCGACTCCATTTTATGTGATAATCAGGCTGCTAGACACAGAGCGAACAATCCAGTCTTCCACGAAATTAAGAACTAAAATGTGGAAACGAGTTGTTATTTCGTCAGATTAATAATTTAATTAGGAGTGACAATGCTTAGGCATATGGCTCAAAAGCCCAAATAGCATATTTGTTCACAAAGGCCCTTGCCATACGTCAGTTACAAACATTACTTGGCAAGTTGAGCATTCGAGACATCCTCCAGCTTAATGGGAAGTAAAGGAAATCATATTATTTTCACCGATATATCTCTACCCTTGTATATCGTCATGTAATTAAGACTGTTGTTGTATTTTCAAACTTTGGTTGTTTAGTCTTTTACTTATTGTTGTATTTATATGTTTTCTGTCCTAATTAATGGAAAATTATCAATCATTTTGATACCAAAGTCTTTAGGTTCACTTTTAACATATTGTAGGTCCCTCGGAGGTTGAGGTCAAACCTAATCCTTGTTATATCTAACACACTAGCAAGTGCGGAATCCAAGCTAGCATGCAAACCGGAGTTTATGTGAGAACACAAGCCACAAAGAGAAAGGTAGACACACAAGACTCAACGATTAACACCTCTGTATTAATACTATGAAAGTCGGTTACAGCACAAGGTTTACAAATGTATTCTGTAAACTCTCTCTCTCTCTCGTGTGTGTTCTCTCTGTTTTGCTCTCTCTCTATGAAGTGAACACATTAGATGGATATATATATCCATCACAGCTTGTCTGGTCGAAGGATCAGATAGACTGATCGAAGGATCATCTATCGACCTGAAACCCATCGAAGGATCCACATATACTTCGAAGGATGATATCCTTCGAAGTCCATCAACATCCATCGAAGGTTTATCTTTCGAGCTCATCGAAGGATCTAAACAATCCTTCGATGACACATCCTTCGACACAGACATATTACAACCATTGTCTAACTGTTTGGCCAAGTCAAACCAGGAGGATGGTTGACTTGGTCAAACTTACAAGACTAACAAAGACATCGTTTGGTATCATGACAAAATACAGACAAAGTACAGACACAAGTGCACCAACAAACTCCCCCTTGGCTGTAGCTTTGTCTCGATCTTCGTGTCTTCAAGTCTTTGGCGTCCTTTCAAGTCTTCAATGTCGGAGGATCTTTAAAGTCTTCACGTCTTGAAAGTAGAAAGTGTATCAACAAACTCCCCGTTTCATGTAGGAAGTGTATTGACAAACTCCCCCTTAACATAAGCTCCCCCTTGAGTTATGCCCGTGAATGTCTTGATCTTTACAAGTTGAGATCCTTGTGGTGTTGATGATGGTCAGCGGCAACTCGATCAACTTCATCACTTGAGTGCCTTCACGACGTGTCTTCATTCCGAAGCTTGTCATCGACCATGTTCTCCTTGCCTTTAGAATCTGCACATGCAAGAAATCTAAACGCGTAATGAGAACAACTGCCTGGAATATAGTAACATAAACAAATGACACACACATGACCATTTCTCAATCAAACACCGTCCGACAGTTTGAAAGTTCAACAAATTTTATCCATTTTAAATTTTAACTTTCAAAAACTTTGCAAATTTCGACCGTTTATGAAGATTTAGTCGTTTCGGTTTTCAGTCAGGTTTCAGGTAACGAAGACTCGAGATCCAACATCGTACGATCGAAAATAAGACAGAAATAAAATCTTTTTGGCTTTTAGAAAGTTTATATTAAAACACACCTAAAATCTTTTTGGTATTTTTGAATATTTCAAAGGTAAAGACAGAAAGCAGTAAATAAATATATACAAAGATGCAGAAACTGAAAGCATTAAATAAATATTTACAGACATTCTTTTTGCGAGTTTCGAGGGTAAGAGAATCATATCAGTGTACGGTCATGTCAAAACACTCTCTTTGTTCAATTAGTTAACATTAAGATAAGCATCCTATAACAATTATCGGTATTGTTGTCCACATAAGCTCAACTTATCAGATGTAATCATGGCGAGGTGATACGTTAAGGTATGATTTATACTTACCGACCGGTGTTCATCCACATCACGACACATTCCCGTATCAAGGTATGCACGAGGGTTCATCTTACCGGTGAGTATACCGATTATCATCTATTTGACCGTATATGATGTGAGATTCTCACTTATTTTGATTTGAAAACAAGCCCTATGTGATAGAATCACTTATTGATGAGGAACTTGATTTTCATATGCATGAGGGCACAGGAGCAAGTCCGTGAACAGGTCAGTACTTTCGTACAGTAGAGAGACGAACTTGACTCCCGGAAAAATGTGATATATTATCACTTATTTTGTTTGGACATGTGATTGTTTATCACTTATTGAGGTCGTATGCAGTATGTACACGTATGTATAGTATCATGGAAGATCTAGACTTGCGTCCCCGTTATTTTTCGGTAAAAGATACAACCATGATACCCAGATGATAAGCAGCATAAAGACCGAATATCTCAGAACCTCGGCAATCTCTCAAACGAAATTTCGGTACTAAGACCATATGCCAATGAGTGGTTCTCACCTGGTCTTCAGTCGATTTAAGTTTATATCACCCTGCACACTTTAAAATGATTGTGAGCCTACCGATACATCTTATATAGAGCTGCTTATCGTTTTTCATTTAAGGTTTAAAGAGGTTTGGACAGACCACTGATGTACTATCATTTTCTCTTTTGCTCGCCAGGAAACTCATTTTTGCTTTTCTATTGTTTTTGTGTTTTTGAAATTTTTTCGATGTTTTTGGTTTTTCAAATTTGTATTTACTCCCCCTAAAACCAATAAACTAAGACAAATTTAAAACACAAAGGTATTTGCAAAAATGATTTTCCGATGTTGGTTTTACTCTTGCTTGACCTTAATGCCATTTACCAATAATAAAAAGTCAAATCTTGATTTGTCAAATGCTTTGGTAAAAAGGTCGGCACGTTGGTCATCGGTGTGGACGTAAGCAACATCAAATAGCCTTTTCTCAAAGCAATCACGGATGAAGTGATACTTAATTTCGATGTGCTTAGTCTTTGAGTGCTGCACATGATTTTTAGTGATCTGTAAGGCAGCAGAATTATCAACGTAAATAGGAGTAGTTAGGAATTCAAAACCGTAATCTCGCATTTGTTGTTGGATCCATAGGACTTGGGAGCAACAACTTGAGGCAGCAATGTATTCAGCTTCGCATGTTGATGTAGCGACGCACGTCTGCTTCTTGCACTGCCATGTGACTAGGCGATTTCCCAAAAACTGACATCCAGCCGTTGTGGATTTGCCGTCGATTTTGCATCCGCCAAAATCAGAATCACTGAATGCGATCAAGTCAAAGTTATTATCCCTAGGGTACCATAGACCGGTGTCAGGGTAACCCTTCAAATAACGAAAAATCCTTTTGACAGCTGCAAGATGTGAGGCCTTCGGGTTGACTTGATATCTGGCAAGCAGGCACGTTGGGTACATTATGTCTGGTCGTGATGCTGTGAGGTACATAAGAGATCCGATCATCGCGCGGTAGTATGAGGGGCTAGTAGCTTCACCCTTCAAGTCTGGAGTAATTCCGTGATTTTCCGGCAATGGGGTACCGATGGGCGTTGCATCAGACATCTGGAACCAGCTCAAGATGTCACCAACATATTTAGTCTGATGGATGAATATCCCAGACTCGGTTTGTTGTACTTGTAGGCCCAAAAAGAAAGTCATTTCCCCCATAGCACTCATCTCGAATTTATCCTGCATAATGCGCTCGAAATTCCTACACAAAACATCATTAGTAGAACCAAAAATAATATCATCAACGTATACCTGAACCAGTAGAAGATCTCCATCTTGTTCTTTGATGAAAAGAGTACAATCGATAAGACCTCTGCGAAATCCATTCTCCAACAGATAATTAGATAAGGTTGCATACCAAGCTCGCGGTGCTTGATGTAGACCATAGAGAGCTTTGTTGAGCAACCAAACCCGATCGGGATGGATAGGATCTTCAAAACCTGGAGGTTGTTCGACGTACACCTCTTCTTCCACCACACCATGTAAGAATGCACTTTTCACGTCCATCTGGTATACCTTGAAGCCTTTGAATGAGGCATAAGCCAGAAAAATCCGAATTGCTTCTAGACGTGCAACAGGTGCATACACTTCGTTGTAGTCGATCCCTTCTATCTGACGAAAACCTTGAACGACTAGCCTTGCTTTGTTTCGAATAACGACTCCACGGTCATCCTTTTTGCATTTAAACACCCAACGGGTACCAATCTTCTTGTAACCAGCAGGTTTCTCTACGAGTTTCCAGACACCAAGCTTCTGGAATTGTTGCAGTTCTTCCTGCATTGCTTCAACCCATGAGTTATCTTTCAAAGCTTCTTTCCAAGTTCTTGGTTCTTCCTGTGAGACATAACACGCGAAAGACCAATCATTTTGTTGACCAGATTCTCGGATAGTTGCATACAAGCCTGCATTGTTGTTGTTCCGCAACATGTTTCTTGTTTGAACGCCACTTTGTACATTTCCGATGATGTTTTGTTGAGGATGGGTATTGTGAATCCTTGTTTCTGGATTATCTTGAACTGGAATATTTGTACCCAGATTGTTGAGATTGAGATCAACAATCAATTCAAGGCCCGGAATTGACGAAGAGGATGATGCAGTAGCTTCAGTTGTTCTAGGGACATCCACTGGAGGTGTACCCTCTGAAGTACCATGTACTGCTGTTGTTGGAGCTTCTTGATCTGCATCGAGAAATTCGTCATCCTCTGAAGATTCGTTCAATTCGGTAGCATCGTGAAAATCCTCATTGTCGAGAGCATTATTGTTCACCGAAGATGGTTCTTGATTGAAAATAATTGGACGAACCAACGGTGAATCTGTTGCATTGTCACTCTCGAAAAACATCCTTGCTGCAGCATTTTCTTCAACTGCTTTAACATTGATCGAATTGAAAAAGTCATCGTACTCAAACATCCAAGGCTGACCAGGACATTTGACTGGTAAAGTGTGCCTTTGTACTCTGACTTCAGACCATTCCTCGACCCTTTTAGTCTCTAGATTCCAGACTCTTAAGTTAGGGGTGGCATACCCAAGAAAGTATCCATCAATTGCTTTTGCCCCAAACTTTCCATGAGGATCGATTATTGTACATGGAGCTCCAAACGGTTCAAGATATGACAAATTTGGTTTCCGTTTGTTAATAAGCTCAAAGCAGGTCTTGTTGTGCCTTTTGACTGTAAGGACTCGGTTCAACGTATAACATGCAGATGCCACAGCTTCAGTCCAGAATGGAATCGGCAATTGTGACTCTACTAACATTGTCCTAGCAGTCTCGATCAATGTGCGGTTCTTACGTTCAGCGACGCCATTCTGTTGAGGAGTGTAAGCTGCACTAAATTCGTGAAGAATACCTTTTGAGGTGCAAAACTCCGCCATGGCATGATTTTTGAATTCAGTACCATTGTCGCTACGTATCCGCCTAACCTTCAACTTATATAGATTTTCAATCTGAATGATCAAGGTTTTGATAATACCGAAGGTTTCACTCTTATGTGCCATGAACGCCACCCAAGAAAATCTTGAATAATCATCAGTTATCACGAGGCAATATTGATCATTCCTAATGCTTTTGTGCTTGACAGGACCGAACAAATCCATGTGCAAACGTTCAAGAGGAACAGCCACCGTGTTGATTTTCTTTGTAGGGTGTCGCTTCTTTGTTTGTTTTCCTTTCTGGCACGAGACACAGATGTCTTGAAGATGGAAGTTTTTAAGAGGAACACCATTCACTAATTCATTTGACACCAAATGATTCATTTTGCGTAAGTGAATGTGACCCATTCGTCTGTGCCAAGAGATTGTGTCTTTTTCTGTGGCTTTGGAAACGAAACAAGTTGCTTGTGCAGACGTTGTGATAGCTTGGCTCATATCAAGGACATACAGATCATTTATCCTTGGAGCCGACAAGAGAATCCATTCTTTTGGAATTTTGAAGCCGGGTTTCAGCACATAACATCCATTTGCATCAAAGTGTACTGAGAACTGCTTATCACAAATTTGAGAAACACTAAGAAGATTGTGATCAAGTTGTTGTACAAAGTTGATCTTATCAAAACTAACAACCCCGTTGGAAATCATTCCTTCACCCGTAATATATCCGCCTTTATCTCCAGCAAAAGCAACATAACCTCCTCTAATAGATTTGACGTCGTAGAGAAGCTTCATGTCGCCTGTCATGTGCCTGGATGCCCCACTATCAACAATCCAATGACTACTGATAGTTCCTCCTGGAACACCCTGCACATGAACTCACTTGATTAGTTGGAGATGGGGACCCAAGCCATTGTGGTCTTGGGTCTTCCATTTTCATCAACAACAATAACTTCTATTCTTTGATGATTCATAAATTGTGATGGTCCCCCTGATTCAATAACCGTTTTTGGTTTCCAGGTCTGTTTTGTTATACCAGTTTGATTGTTTAAAAATTTAACTTCGTGATTGTTTGAAGTTTTTGAAAATTTTGAGTTTTCTGGCTTAAGCGAAACAGATTGTTTTTTAACCACATCAGTTTTAAGTGCCTTTTCAATCACCTTGACTTGTTGGCGTTTCTGTTTCTTTTCCCTTTCTCTTACAAGTCGGGGATCTTGTTTTACAGAAACAGATCGCTTTTGGTGATTGCGTTCACGGGGATCATCATCAATTGCTTTCAACTTATGAAGATACGGACAGTTTCGAATTATATGTCCAATTGTACCACATTCAAAACATGATCTTCGTTCAACAAACCCCGAAGTATCATGTGATCGTATTGCCGATGATGAACTTTGTGATCCCGAGGTACTAGGTTTTGAACTATTTGGTTCATTCCTTTTCATCACAGTTGCTTTCTTGACAAAATCTAAGTTAGATTGATTTTCAAACGTTTCAATTTTGTCCGTTCCCTTAGATTTCACAAAGTTCACATTCTTTTTCTTCTTTTGATTTGGCTTCTTTTGACTTTGAGCCGGAAATTTTCCTTTTTGTTTGTTATGATTTTGCTGCCTTTTCTCTGTTGGTAATTTCTGATTGCCAAATTGTTTTCTAACTTCAGCCTTTGGGATAGGAGGGCACTGTGTTACCACAATGTGTGATCCTTTCTTACCCAAAAACTTACTTGTTGAATTTTCAAAAACTTTACTGATTAATGATTGATTAACATTCTTAATAGGAAAATCTTTATCTGAATAAATTTTATTATCACCAACAAGAGTATACAGCAAATCCACACTCTCCGACTCTTGTGCAGACAAGGACTCGATTGCAACAGTCTTAGCGGGTTTTGCAGGAGGATCACACAGAATATGATTCTCAAGAGGTATGTCCTCTTCTTTTATCACCGCATCAGACTTTCCTGAATCAGTATCATCAGATTCATCATCAGAAGAATCAGCATCCTCAACAACAACTGGAGGATCCTGATTCTGTTCAGCAAAAGACACACATGTATCTGCTGACACATCCGAATCTGATAATTCTTCTTTCTGGTATCCGAGTCCTGCTGCAAATTCATTAACATCTAGAGGAATAGATGGTTCAAAGAAAGTTCTATCCTCCTCGTCAGGCATGGCATCATAATTGTGTCTCACAGGTGGTGGACATTTCTTGTATCCAATGCATGTGACATCCCGTTTCTCTTTCTGTACGTCAATGATGTGATCCAACACATAGCTAGAGCTCAAATAGCTGTCTAGCTTAAGTTGGATCGCCTCACTTTCAGTTTTCACACAAGCCATTTCCTTTTGCATTACTTCAAGACGAGTTATATACAAATTAATGTCAGTTTGTTTTCTGGAAACCATTTTAGTTAACTCGGTTTTATCTTTCTTTAACTTTTCAATTACTGACTTAAACTCCTTTTCATGGTTTTCATAGAACATGTTGGCTTCAGTGCACTTCGAAAGATCAACGGTCAATTTCTGATTGTGAATGAATGTCACATCATATTTCTCTTGCAAAGCCTCGTGTTTGCTTTGCAATTCACACCACTTATCATTCAATGAAACATGTTTGTCTTGCAAGTCAAACAAACTAGCTTGTAAAGCATCATGTTTGCCTTGCAACTCAGACATGTTTGTCTCTAAATCAGCACATTTAATACGCAAACTATCACAGTTATCACAACTAACAGAAGTGGGTTCATCGACACATACCTGACTTGATGAACTGTCGACATTAGCCATAAAGGCTGAATGGAGAGAAGACGAAGAATAAGCAGCTTGATCCACCAAAATAGATCTTCTTTGAATTCCTGCTGCAGCTTCTTCCAATAGCTCATCAATATCTGCATTAACTGACGCACTTGATGTGTCATCTTCCTGATCATTCCCTGAACTCGAGGACTCTTCATCTGAACTTCCACTGTAACCGGAGTTGTCTTCATCTTCAGAAGATTCATCACCATTGGTGGAAGATTCTCCACCACTGGCGTGTTTAAGATCCTTGACAACTTCAGCAAAGCAAGCTGTTCCATCTGGAGCATCATTTCCCAACTGGATTGACCAATCACAACCTTCATCTACTTGAACCACAAGTGCCTGGTTGGCATTAGATGGTCCTGCTTGACTCTGGTTGTTGACAGGCACCAATGTGCGCTCATTGTTCCTTACTTGGTTCTGATTTGCCCTGTTGCCTTGACCTCTGAAAGGATTTTGGTTTCCATGTTGAGATGGCCTCGTACATTCACGTTTGAAATGACCACGTTCACCACAGTTGAAACACTTAACAGCCTGCTTATCAAACCCATACTTGGTGTCTTTCTTGCTTTCCAAGCTGGTTCTGCCAGTTCTTTCCATGAAATCCTTTGCTCACCTAACAGCACTGGCAAAGGCCCACTTGATGTCCATCATCTCCATCTCCTCTTTATCGATCTGATGATAGTCTTCTTGTGTCAGATTAATGTTACCAATCTGACCTTCCACTAATCCACAGTATGCGCTCACCAAAGTGTTTAGCAACTCCATGTGTTCCTTTGCTACTTCCACACTAACTTTAGAAAAGCTTGAGGTGTCGAGCCGTACTGTATTTGGCTTTGATTGTTGACCAGCAGATGATGTGCTTCCATAACACGCTTGCTGTTGAGGAGGAAGTGGATTCCCATACATGTCTGTTGGTCCGGTAGATTGAGGAGGAAGTGGATTCCCATACATGTCTGTTGGTCCGGTAGATCGAACAGGTAATGGATTTCCGAACATATCAGTTGCTCTGATAGGTCGTTGGCTTTGCTGTTGTGTTACTGGTTGAGGAACTGGTTCAAGCGGATTTCCATACATGTCTGTTGGAGGAGGCTTGACCGGAACTTGGATAGTATTGCCATACATGTCAGTGCTAGACACAAACGCTGTTTGAATTGGAGCGTGTGAAGAAGGTTTTGTAGAAGTGCTAGAAGTTCCATAATACATTTCAGGATTTTGTGGCACGGGAACTCTTTTTGCCTTGAGAGTTTCTTCCTGATTCTTGTTTTTCAGGAGTTGAACAAAGTCATTGAAGTTTGTTGTAGCTAAAGTGCCATTGTACTTCATGATTTCCAAGAAAGTATTCCATTGAGGTGGCAACGCATCTGCAAACTTTTTCACAATCTCTGCTGAAGTTGTAACAACCTCAAAATTTGCTAATTCAGTCAGCAAATGATTAAATCGACTTGTCAAATCTCCTAAAGATTCATTCTCCATACAAGTAAAACCATCAAACTCTTTCTTTAGCAATTCACGTCTCAATTGACGTGTCGCTTCATTTCCTACGCCCCTTGTCTTCAATGCGTCCCACAACCTCTTCGTTGTCTTGTAACTGACAAATTGATGATAAATATCTTTACTTAACGCCTGAGTAAGAATGGCATATGCCTTCTTTTCCAAATCATAGACCTTCTTCTGATCTTCCGTAAGATCTGCAAACGTAGCAGCAGATGATGCGGCAACCTCAATTGTTTGATCGAAATCTGTGATGAACCGCAACCACAATTCTGTATTTTGTCCAAGGACGTATGTATGAAATCTGTCAATCCATCCTGGATATTCGTATAAGTGCATCAACTTTGGAGGCCGATTCAAACTTCCGGTTTCGCTCTCGCTTAAGAGAATGCTTTGAATACTTGGAGTTTGATTTGATACGAATGCCCATTGACCGGTAGAAATTGCATTAGCTTGAGAAGATACCGGTGCGGGAGACGGAGTACCAAAATACATCTCTGTATTTACCGGAGTACCCCATCTTGGATTCATTTTTGATCAAGAATAATAATACCTAAAAATCACAAACTTGTTAAACATAAACAGACTAAGGACGAAGGATCAAGACTTGTTCGAAGGATCAACAGTGTTCGAAAGATCACTGTTGAATTTCGAACAATGATTTCGAAAGATTCTCCAAACGAAGGATCCTTATCTTTCGAAAAAGAACTGTAGACCGAAAGATGTATGCTTCGAAAAGATTCCTTGGATCGAAGGATAAGTCACAGACTTCGAAGGATGTTCGAAGGATGATTATCTATCGAACCTCCTTTGATCGAAAGATGATCTTTCGACTTCGAAGGATATCCTTCGATCAGAACTGACACAGTTGACAAAAGTGACAGGTTGGTGAAAAAGGTGATGGGTTGGTAGAAATCTTTCGGCAGAAGGTATGCTCAGACCATACTTTCTGCCAAAAACAAGATTTGAACAATAAAATATTACCCAAAAAGGACAGTTATTATCCAGAAACCGGTCACCGGAGTAAGCCGGAATTTTGGCCGGAAATTACCAACCTTCTCAAAAACAAGTTTTTAAGTTACCCAACCCGTCCTTTAACACACCCGGTTAGTTTAGAACACGTTTTTACGTCTGGAAGAGCGAGAAAAACACTAAAAACGGGTGCTAAACCATGTGAGTTTTTGTCCAAAACACTCCAAAGTCTTGTATAAACCCGGTTTTTAACAAGGAAAAGAGCCACGGCTCTGATACCACTTGTAGGTCCCTCGGAGGTTGAGGTCAAACCTAATCCTTGTTATATCTAACACACTAGCAAGTGCGGAATCCAAGCTAGCATGCAAACCGGAGTTTATGTGAGAACACAAGCCACAAAGAGAAAGGTAGACACACAAGACTCAACGATTAACACCTCTGTATTAATACTATGAAAGTCGGTTACAGCACAAGGTTTACAAATGTATTCTGTAAACTCTCTCTCTCTCTCGTGTGTGTTCTCTCTGTTTTGCTCTCTCTCTATGAAGTGAACACATTAGATGGATATATATATCCATCACAGCTTGTCTGGTCGAAGGATCAGATAGACTGATCGAAGGATCATCTATCGACCTGAAACCCATCGAAGGATCCACATATACTTCGAAGGATGTTATCCTTCGAAGTCCATCAACATCCATCGAAGGTTTATCTTTCGAGCTCATCGAAGGATCTAAACAATCCTTCGATGACACATCCTTCGACACAGACATATTACAACCATTGTCTAACTGTTTGGCCAAGTCAAACCAGGAGGATGGTTGACTTGGTCAAACTTACAAGACTAACAAAGACATCGTTTGGTATCATGACAAAATACAGACAAAGTACAGACACAAGTGCACCAACACATATTAACAAGTATTAAACACATTACAACCGCTCATAAGTACCCATTTCAATCTAATACACAACCACCTATTTTAACCTAGTAACACCCAACACAAACCAATTTATAAAAGGGAAATTGGATTTAAATAATCCGAACTTTCACCTGTTGGCCAATAACACTCCGAACATTCAGTTTGGCCAGCAGCACTCTCAACTTTCATCCGATTTTCCCAAAACACTCCCAAACTAACATATCACTAACCAAGTTAGTTTTTAAGTTTTACTTATTACACAAACAGTCCCTGTAGTTATAATTTACTAGTTTTAAGTTTTATTTATTACACAAACAGTCCCTGTAGTTATAAAAAAAATCATAAAAATAAAAAAAAATCTAAAAATTCAAAAAAATTCAAAAAAATTCAAAAAAATCATAAAAATTCAAAAAAAATCAAAAAAATTCTAAAAAAATCAAAAAAATCTAAAAAAATAAAAAAAATCATAAAAAATCATAAAAATTCTAAAAAATATCAAAAAAATTCTAAAAAAATCATAAAAACCTTTTCGACCCGTACCGTTTCGACGCGAACTGTTTCGATGCGTACCGTTTCGACACGGACCGTTTCGACCCGTACCGTTTCCACCCGGACCGTTTCGAACCGTACCGTTTCGACCCGGACCGTTTCGAACCGTACCGTTTCGACCCGGACCGTTTCGAATCATAAAAAACCGTTTCGACCCGTACCGTTTCCACCCGGACCGTTTCGACCCGTACCGTTTCCACCCGGACCGTTTCGAACGGTACGCGTCGAAACGGTCCGGGTCGAAACGGTACGGTTCGAAACGGTCCGGGTCGAAACGGTACGGTTCGAAACGGTCCGGGTGGAAACGGTACGGGTCGAAACGGTCCGGGTCGAAACGGTACGCGTCGAAACAGTTCGCGTCGAAACGGTACGGGTCGAAACGGTTTTTTATGATTTTTTTAGAATTTTTTTGATATTTTTTAGAATTTTTATGATTTTTTATGATTTTTTTTTATTTTTTAAATTTTTTTTTTATTTTTTTAGAATTTTTTTGATTTTTTTTGAATTTTTATGATTTTTTTGAATTTTTTTGAATTTTTAGATTTTTTTTTTTATTTTTATGATTTTTTTTTATAACTACAGGGACTGTTTGTGTAATAAATAAAACTTAAAACTAGTAAATTATAACTATAGGGACTGTTTGTGTAATAAATAAAACTTAAAAACTAACTTGGTTAGTGATATGTTAGTTTGGGAGTGTTTTGGGAAAATAGGATGAAATTTGAGAGTGCTGCTGGCCAAACTGAAAGTTCGGAGTGTTATTGGCCAACAGGTGAAAGTTCGGATTATTTAAATCCAATTTCCCTTTATAAAAGTAGTTTTAAAACCTAACAGCTATAAATGACTGGTCTTTTGGCACTTAAGTTTGTTATACCTTTCACAACAGTGTTATTAACTATATGAGAAAAGGATATTGAAATAAAGAAAAAACCTTTAAAATGTTTACCTAACTACTATAAATGGCTGGTCTTTTAGCACTTAAGTTTGTAATACCTTTCACAACAGTGTTATTAACCATTTGTGAAAAGGATATTGAAATAAAGAAAAAACCTTAAAAATGTTTACCTAACGATTATAAATGACTGGTCTTTTAGCACTTAAGTTTGTAATACCTTTCACAACAGTGTTATTAACCATTTGAGAAAAGGATATTGAAATAAAGAAAAAACCTTAAAAATGTTTCTCAGCGATTAAAACTATTTCATAAAAGAACTGAAATAAATAAAAATCCTTACAAAAAGGTTCACAACGATTAAAAACTATATAAAAAATTAAACAAAGAAATAAAAAAATGAAAAACTTCACACACACCCGGTGGGACTCGAACCCACAATCGCCTGATTAGAAGTCAGACGCCTTATCCATTAGGCCACGGGTGCTATTTTTGTTAAAGATTATTCTAAATAACTCATAATCACATCAAGTATGTTTTCTAAAGTTATCGTAACATGTTTTTGAAAGACGCTTGTTTTCTGGGCCTTAATTAGAAGATAGGAGGATTCCAATCTATGTATCTGGGATCAGTTGTTCTTACGTAAAAAAGCGATTATGTCCATAAATCAGGCCGAAACTGCTAAACAGTTGTCACGGTGAACTGGTGAAGTGAAGAAGTAAACCACGCCGAAGAGCGGCCACATATGAGAGTTTTTAACTTCTAGTTTATGACGTTGTGGCTAGATTAAAAAGTTGGTCCATTGTAAAAGATATAGAGATGCTCTAGAAATATTTAAATTTCGCATTTTTTATGTTAGTGTGATGTGAAGGCGATTAGAGGAGTTAAAGTAGTGTTTAGTTATATTATTAATCCTGTGTTTGAGCAGGATTCGTATTTAAAAAATAAGATGCTGGTCTTGAACCTAACCTAAACTGTGGAGGATGAATGGATGATTAATGCCTGGCTATATTGTTTTGAGGAAATGTCTTGAGAGGATTTTAGTTTTTCACTAATATATACTTTTTCAATACACAAATTAATCTATCAAAACCTAAGAAAATAAAACTTATATTATACTTATAATAAACCCTCACAATTTTTATGGTGGCAATTTGTGTGTCAGGTTCTACAAATTAAGAGCATCCACAATAGGTTGTTTTTTGGTGTTTTTAAGGAGAGAGAAGATGATGCGGAGGAGAGAGGGGATGAGTTGGAAGAGAGAGAGTGTGAATATGTATGTGGTGAAGAATGAGAAAAAATGAGTGTTGTGAGTGTAGGAGGAGAGAGGAGAGAGAAAAAGTTGGTGTTGTTTTTATAGAGAGAGGACGGGATGTGAGTGGGCAAGAGTGAGAAAATGATGGGCAGGTGCCACATCATCCATTTTTTCTCCACCTTATTGGTGATGGTCTAATAATTACCAAACCGGCCACTTTTAAAAAAATCATGGTATAATACTCGACACCGAGCCGGACCAGTTTAATTCATATACATAGCTTGTGCAACTCGTTTATCAAGACTTGTCATATGGGTTGACAAGTTGTAAATGCGTTAGGCATATGACACTTAAATATACTCGGTATAATCTCACACTTGCGAATCTGAAAAGGGTGGGAGAGCCCTCGTTTGTGCTTTCATCAACAACTGCTCCAAGCCAAAAGTAAATTCAAGTTTTATAAAGTATATTGTCAATAAAAAGATATATGTATGATTGAATTAAAATTTGAAATTAATAATGATATAAAACACATTTTTTTTGGAAAAATTATAATCTTCAATCTTAATGTAAAATCATATTGTTTATTTAATTTTTTATTTTTGGTTTTTCAAATTAAAAGGAAAATCATTAAACCATAAAGAAGAAATTCTACTAAATGATAGGTTGGAGTGCCTTGATGGGAACTCCATTTAATCATTGATGTTAAAGGCTTTATTTTTCTTGACTTTCGTATTAGTCTCGTTCATCATAAGAATTAGGCCCTCGTGATTAAGATCTGATGTGAAAATACGTCTAAGTTCTCTATATAGATATAGTATGAAGTTGATTTTGTCTTTATTCGCTCGAAAGAAAATAATGGCATTTATAGCTCACTAATATGATAATGAAATGACTAACTCGCTATGTTTTGTATTGTAGCGACAAGGGGCGTATTACCATAGACCGTGTTTTGCCAGGTAAGAGGGGATACAAAGTATGGTTTATTAGACCATGTGTAGTGGTAATGTGTTATAATGTCCCTACCATGGGGCATTATCCGACACGTGGCGTCCTAGTCAGCGATGGGGCATTATAGCAAAAGTGGCGTAGTGGGGCATTATTCCAATAACGCCCATGCAATCGTGTGTGTGTAAATTTTTGAATTAAAAAAAAAGAAACTACTAGTCATTATGTGATTGGCCAGTCAAACTTCTAGTCTCAAGCCCAATGCACCAGCCCACCACTTAAGCGTTTTAAATAAAACGCCGGCAATGTTTTTTTTTTGAAAAATAACGCCGGAAAACGCCGGCCGTAATGGGGTCCGGGCGTTTTTTTTCAATTTAAAAAAAAAAACGCCCCACTACGGGTGCTCTTAGAATGATAGGGATTGATAACGCTACAATATATTAACATTGTCTGATAATCTTTAATGTATGATTTTAGACATCATACTTGGCTTGATTAATTAATATTTGCAACTAGCCAAACGCGTGCTGGAGACTATTTTGCTTGTTGGTTCAGATGAAAAGTTAACCCAACACTAATATATAAATATTCAATGATTATATAATTGAGGATTTGAGAATTACATTCCTTTATTTCAAAGGAACTTTTATGGAACAAGTGTGCTTCCATTCTCACATTCCCACTCTCTCTCTCTCACCAAATTATAATCCCACAAGTTTCTCACCAAATTAACTAAACATCCATTCCTCAAAGTCCACCTTTTTTTATTCATATAACCAAAACAAAGATATAAGTGCATGTAAGTCGTAATTTCATAATTGTATTATCTTACAAAATTTAGACATAATACCTCATTGCAAAATCACAACTTCTTAGATAGAATCATTAAAGATTACTTTTCTTAGAAAATAATCTTAGATTTTATAACTAATATTTGACGGATTCTGATGACTAGGGATCCACCTGACCCGTAGTTCTCAAACATTTATAAAATGTTGTAAGAAAACCAAGTTTCCTTCAGGTTCACACAAAAACTCTAAATAGTAGAAGAATATAACACACATGTATAGGGAATTAGGGATCCACCCGACCCCTAGTTCTCAAACATTTTTTATCATGTAGTTTGTGAAGTTGTCATATAACATGTTGTAAGAAAACCAAGTTTCCTTAAGGTTCACACAAAACTCTAAATTACCCCCCCCCCCCCCCCCCCCAACACACACACACACACACACATATATATATATATATGATTAGGTTCAAGAGTGAACACTAGTGTAGCTTGCGAACTGAGTGAACTAATCATGGCCATACACGTGCGTAGATCAATGGCCAGGATTTGATGTTGAAATACACTAGTGTATTTTACGATTTGATGATGAGATCCTGGCCATACATGTGTGTAGATCAATGGCCAGGATTTGTTCAATCAGTTCGCAAATACACTAGTGTTCATTCTAGAACCCCACCCTATATATATATATATTAAAAGAAGATTGAGTAGTGAACATTTTTCTATGTCATGTATTTGATCCAGGAAATTCAAGCTGTCAACCTTCAAAAACTCTCAAACAACTAAACCTCCCTATATTTCATCCTCTTTTTTTCTCTCTTTGCTCCATGTTTCCTCTTCAAACCTTCCACCACCACCATGGCCATGAAAATATCTCTTCTCCTCCACCTCATTTTCTGGCTCTCTCTAATCCTCCTCCTCATCTTCCATATCAAGTATAAATCTACCACCCCCTCACCTCTCCGACGCCACCACCCTTTAACTAACCGAAAAGCCCTAGCCACTAACTTCGACTTCACCCCATTTCTAAAACACCATCATGACAACTTACCTGAGCAAAGTGGAAGTCGTATCGATCCTCGTTATGGTGTTGAAAAGAGACTCGTGCCGACTGGTCCAAACCCATTGCACAACTAGAAGAGGTGGCTCTTGTGGCTACCTCCATACGTATACTTTGTGTGTATGATTGCTTTCTTTTGTTCATATGTGTTTTAAATTTGTATTTGCATGAAATGTATCATTGATTTACTAAAGATTTTTAAGACAGTATATATGTGTTTGTGGGAAATATATTCATTATTAGTTAAGATCATGATTATTATGGTTTAATTTAATGGAAAGTAAACATGAGTAGCTGCAACGGCACGGAACAAAGGTCAAACGTTGCTAACTTGCTATAGAACCATAATGATGATAAATTAAGAAGGTTGGTTAGTGTAAAAGCTATGATAGTGTGCAGTGCACGTGACACACCATTTCATCTAATGCGGGTCCGACTTTTCAATTTTGTAGTCGTTTCAATCTATCATTGTGTTGAGTTCTTCCACTTGTTAGATCGGGTAACTTTATTGTATTTAGTACGAAGTATCTATTCCTAAAGGGTCTACATATTTACACACCTTAATGCCTATTTCCACACCTTTCAAGACGCCTCGTATAGAGCTATACGAGGCGTATAGGGTTGCTTTTCCGACCAGCTTCTGCACCAAGTACAACGTCACATCAGACGGGGAGTCTAGGCCTGTACTGTTAAACGGAAAGGATTGTAAAAAGGCGAAATTATAGGATCAGACCTGGTCATCATTTCCAATCAAAGATTTGCTAGCTAATCGCCAGCCTGTTACCAGCCCCAATCAGTCAATATGTTTCCATGTATAGATTATTGTTTTATGTATAAATAGGCCTCTTGTATTCCTTTGTAATACACAACAATCAATACATTTTCTTTCAATACAAGCTTAGATGGTATCAGAGCAGTAAGCAGTTCCAAGACCAAATCACTTGCTCATCATCTACCTTGTTTTTTCATAACTCTTCCAGCCAAACCTTCAAACACCCAAAACCAAACAAACATGTCTGATGACAATAGTTCTGTCAACCAAACCAACAATGATGACCTCACAATCCAAATAGCCAATCTCATCAAAAATGGGTTCAATTCCCAAAACCAAAACACCAAACAAAACCTTTCAGATAGTTTGAAAATCAGTCTCAAACTAAATAGCCAGAATTATGCATTATGGGCTCGAATGATTCGAGTGGCCATTGGAGGAAAATCAAAGGCACTATTGGGTCATTTATCAGGAAAACCATCACCACCAGACCCGACGGATGACGGGTATGAGCAGTGGGAACAAGATGACCTTATAGTGTTCTCTTGGTTAATTCAAAATATCGAACCAGCCATTGCAAGTAACCTGACTGAGTTTCCCACAGCCAAATCGTTGTGGGATGCACTAGTGGTAACTTACAGTAGCGGGAAGGATAAACTACAAACATTCGATTTGCATGTTAAAGCAAATGGAATCAAACAGAATGGGTTACCTCTCGAAGAATTTTGGATTGTGATGCAGGGGATCTGGGGGGAGATTGATCGCAGGGACCCAAATCCCATGACTTCTTCAGCAGATATTGCTACTTATAACAAGATCAGATCGGAGCAAAAATTGTTCCAATTTCTCAATGCTATTGATTGACAACATGATCCAATCAAACGAGAAATACTAAGGTGGGACCCGTTACCGACAGCTGAAGGTGCATACGCTGTGGTCCGAAAGGAAACAGCCCACCGGAATATTCTCGGAACTGTTGTCACCGGTTCAGAACAAGGTGTGGCGGCGGGATTAGCGGCCACCGGATCAGACAACGCCGAAGGGGCAGGGCTTGTTTCCAAAGGGCAGCGCCGGTCAGATCTCTCTCCGAAATCATCATCCCGGTCGGACAAGTCTCATCTCAAATGCAGTCACTGTGGAATGAATAAATACCCCGAATGGTGGAACGATGGACACAAAAAGGGTAATAAAACAACCAGAAAGGATAGGGGTCGAGCGACCGCCGTCGTGGCCAACAATAACGCCACCAGCAGCGACGGAGGCGATGGTTTTGCTGGATTTGGTGGAATGGCATCAGCTAGGGAAAAAAAGAACGAAGGAGAAGAGGGATCAAGTAAAGGGTCTTGGAAGTTACATCCAGACCCTTCTATTTCTAAACCACAATACTTCTCTCATGAGTATTTAAATTTTTTAGACCCTCATGTTATTGCAAAAGCAAATACAGCCCAAAGTTGTAGCAAAAAACAAAAACCATGGATTTTCGACTGTGGTGCTACTGACACCATGACATTTGAGTTTTCTGACATTGTGTCTCATTCTAAACCCAAAAAGACACACATTCAGAATGCCAATGGGGAGATAAGTGATGTAAAAGGGGGAGGAACTATCGAAATCTCACCAACATTAAAACTATCGAATTGCCTTTATGTACCCGCATTGTCACATAAATTACTATCAATCAGTCATGTGACAAAAGAACTGAATTGCATAGTGCTAATGCATCCCACTTTTTGTATCTTACAGGATATCAGGACGGGGACGATTATTGGACGTGGCATTGAGCGTCAGGGGTTGTACTATGTGGATGAGGTGGCTCAACAAGGTACTGTGATGCTTGCTCATGGCACTACAAACCGGGAAGCATGGCTATGGCATAGGCGTCTCGGACATCCATCCGCTGGTTATCTACATCTTTTATTTCCTAAACTTTTTCCTTCCATTGATAAGATAAATTGTGAAACTTGTTTGCTTGCTAAAAGCCATCGACAAACTTTCAAACCAAATAATACAAGAGTTTATGTGCCTTTCTCATTAATTCACTCTGATATATGGGGTCCGTCTCCTGTTACAGGGGGACAAGGCTTTCGTTATTTCGTGTTATTTATCGATGATTGTACCCGTATAACCTGGGTATATTTCTTGAAACACAAGTCTGAAGTTTTTGAAAAATTTACTATATTCAATACTATGATTCACACTCAATTTCAAAAGGAAATTCAAATTCTTCGGTCCGACAATGGGGGGGAATTCCTTAATGAATCCATGAAACAGTTTTGTCAAACCAAAGGGATAATTCACCAAACTACTTGCCCACATGCTCCTGAACAAATTGGGGTCGCCGAGCGGAAAAACCGAATAATTCTTGAGATGACTCGGGCCTTCCTAATCGAATCCAAAGTCCCTAAATCTTTTTGGCCCGAGGCAGTTGCTTCTTCTATATACCTCATCAATCAACTCCCTACAAAAATTCTTAAACTAAAAACCCCCATACAAACCCTAGAAACATTTATCGAGATCCCTTCTTCTCTTACTCTTGAACCACGAATCTTTGGTTGCTCAGCTTTTGTTCACATACCCAAAACCAATCGAACAAAACTTGACCCATGTGCCAAAAAATGTGTGTTTGTAGGCTATGGGGTTAATCAGAAAGGTTATCGTTGTTACAACCCAAAAACACGTCTCACATACACTACTATGAACCTTAACTTTCTTGAAACAGAATACTTTTATAACACCCAACCCAATGGTCAGGGGGAGAATGTACATATAGACACACTGGGTTGGTTGACTCGATTCCCATCATCTGAGGAAGTCATAACCGGAGGAGATCACAGTACCAAAGGAGAATCACTGTCTGACACAAACACACAACCAACTGAGCACAGTGTCACTAAAGAAAATCCCTCCAACCTAATGCCCGAGGTAAGTAATAATGAGATTCCTAAAAATTCTGATGTTTCCCCTAATCATTATGAATGTGAGCACACAGAACAGGAGGACGTTGAACGAAGTTCTCCTGCTTCTCCTAATCATAGTGATGGTGAACACTTAGAACCAGTGACAACAGCAGAGCACATTGAACCAAGGGAAGCACCAGAACGATATGTGTTGCCACCAAGGGCAAATAGGGGAGTTCCTCCCAAGCGATATTCCCCAGAGAAGGAATCTCGAAACTCAAATTATCCGGTAGCCAACATAGCCAGGGGAAGCTTGTCTCATGAAGCTAAGGCGTTCGTTTCCTCATTATATTCTGAACATACTCCAACCAATGTAAAACAAGCCTTAGAATCTGAGAACTGGAAAGAAGCAATGAGAACAGAGATGGAGGCCCTGATGAAAAATGATACATGGGAAAAGTGTACTCTTCCACCAGGAAAGAAACCCGTGGGATGTCGCTGGGTTTTTACAGTGAAGTACAAGTCAGATGGAACCATTGAGAGGTACAAAGCCCGACTGGTAGCTAAAGGATATACTCAAACATACGGGATCGACTACTTGGAAACCTTCTCACCGGTGGCCAAAATTAACACTATCAGAGTTCTCTTCTCAATAGCTGCAAACGAAAATTGGCCACTTCATCAATTTGACGTAAAGAACGCTTTTCTACATGGAGAATTAACAGAAGAAGTTTACATGGAAGCTCCTCCTGGTTTTGCAACAGATTTCAAGACAGGTGAAGTATGTCGGTTAAAAAAATCCCTTTATGGTCTAAAGCAATCTCCTCGAGCATGGTTTGGTAGATTTACACTTGCAATGAAAGGATATGGATTCAAACAAAGAAACTCGGACCACACTTTGTTCATCAAACAAAGAGGGAGACTTGTAACATGTCTAATCGTATATGTTGATGATATGATCATTACAGGGAATGACAAGGAAGAGATGACAAAATTAAAAGAGAACCTATTCCAAGAATTCGAAATGAAAGACTTGGGAAGACTTAAGTATTTTCTTGGAATTGAAGTACTAAGGTCCAAACAAGGAATCTTTATTTGCCAGAAAAAATACATCCTAGATATGTTAGCCGAAACGTGAATGATCGATTGCAAACCAGCAGATACACCAATGATGGTGAATCAAAAACTTCAAATGGAGGAAGGAGCAAAACCAGTCGTAAAGGAGAGGTATCAACGGCTAGTGGGGAAGCTGATATATCTGTCACACACACGACCTGACATAGCCTATGCAGTAGGTGTTGTTAGCCAGTTTATGCACCAGCCTCAAATAGCACACATGGAAGCAGTATGTAGAATCATGAGGTATCTCAAAGGAACAATTGGCCATGGAGTCCTCTTTAAATCAAACGGACATCTAAAAATTCAAGGGTACACTGATGCAGACTGGGCCGGGGATAAAGGGGATCAAAGATCAACATCAGGGTACTTCACCCTAGTCGGGGGAAATCTAGTTACCTGGAGAAGCAAGAAGCAAAATGTGGTTGCTCTATCCAGTGCAGAAGCTGAATTTCGAGGAATAGCACGAGGCTTGACAGAAATACTATGGATACGGAAGCTTTTAACTGAAGTCGGTTTTCCTCCAACAGAACCAACTAAAATCATGTGTGACAACAAAGCAGCTATTCAAATCTCAGAAAATCCGGTTCAGCATGATCGTACGAAGCATGTAGAAGTAGATAGACACTTCATTAAAGAAAAGCTAGAATCAGGAATACTTGAATTACCTTTTGTGCGGTCTGAAGATCAGCTAGCAGATATCCTAACAAAGGCGGTTACTGAGAGAATATTCAGCAAATGCCTAAACAAGTTAAGTATCGGAGATCCCACTACTCAACTTGAGGGGGAGTGTTAAACGGAAAGGATTGTAAAAAGGCAAAATTATAGGATCAGACCTGGTCATCATTTCCAATCAAAGATTTGCTAGCTAATCGCCAGCCTGTTACCAGCCCCAATCAGTCAATATGTTTCCATGTATAGATTATTGTTTTATGTATAAATAGGCCTCTTGTATTCCTTTGTAATACACAACAATCAATACATTTTCTTTCAATACAAGCTTAGATGTACGAGGGACAGATACGAGGGTACTAAGACGCCTCGTATAGGCCTATACGAGGCGTCTTTGCGACTGATTTGACTATACGTTTGACATGTGACTTAAAGCTGTACGGGTAGTCTAGAGATATACGAGGCGTCTATGTCTCACATAAAGTGCAACATACAGTGCATTCTTTGTCCACCCGATCATTCAACATTTCTTTCATTCTGCTTCTTGTATTTCTTCGAAAGAATTGTTGTTTGCATTTATGTTCTTATCATCCCGAAGTGTTGAAATGTCATCATACTGGGACGGCAACTATGTCTTCGGGCAGTATTCTAGAGACAACTGGGTGCCCGAAAGCGTTCCGGTAACAGTTATTAGCTTAAATGTTTTAATTAGTTGTTGTTTTAGTTTATTATTTACTAATGATGATACGGTTGTTTATTTTGGAGGAGTCTGGCGTTCCCGATTCTAATGAGCAAGAGGAGGTTGTGTCTAGTATACAGAGAGAACAAAACAACCGTTTCTAGATTTGAACAAGCATCCCCCTGTTGATGAAACAGCCCCTGTAGATGACTCATACCATGCTGGTCAACCAAGTTATCCGACGCAACAAGGGTATCCGGAATATAGATACGGGTGTGAATATTCTTACGGAGGAGGCGGTGGATACGGAGGAAACGGTGGATACGGAGGAGACGGTGGATACAGAGGAGACGGTGGATACGGAGGAGACGGTGGATACGGTGGTCATCAGCAATTCATTTCCCCGAGCACTCCTTACGTTCATCAAAACAATCCGGACGTTGGAGGATATGGTGGATATGGTGGTTATGGTGGATATGGTAGATATGGTGGTGAGACACCTCCCATCCCAGACAGTCCGTACTTAAAAAAGCAGGTATTAATTACTATTTTTTATTATTATTTAATTATTATTATTATTAATATTATTATTATTATTTATTTATTATTATTATTATTTATTTATTATTATTATTATTTATAATTTATTTATTATTATTATTATTTATTATTATTATTTATTATTATTGTCGATGTTACAGGTTTTCAACTCTTTAGATGAACTAAAGAATCGGATACAAGAAATAGCAAACGTGGATGGTTTCGTTATTGTCACTCGTCGATCAAAGAAAATCTGGGGACGAACCGGGAGGGTATGGCTCGAATGTGATCGTGGTGGTGAGCACCAGACTACAGCAACACTTAGAAAAGTCGGAAGCAAAAAAACCGGTTGCCCGTTTTACCTGCTGGCTGTGCGAAACCACCCGTATGAAACCTGGGAGATAAAAGACGGAAGAATTGAACATAACCACGAACTTTGTGAGGACCTGTCGGCCCACGCATTTGGGCGAAGGTTTACTCCAAGCGAAATGAAACTGATCGAGCAGCTGACAACTCAAAACATGGAGCCGCGCAAAATATTTCAAACGATAAGGAAGCAGGACCCCGACAGGTTTCATGTTTAGAAAGATGTTCAAAACGTTGTGGCGAAGATTAGAGCTGAACAAAGACAAGGATTGACTCCCATGCAGTCACTAGAAAGCATGCTGATAAACGACTTTATTTACGAGACACGGGAGGAACCCGGAACAGATATCGTAACAGAGATCTTCTTTCTTCATCGGTTCTCGAGAGACATGTGGCGTGCATTCCCCCACGTCATGCTGATCGATGCGACGTACAAGACAAACATACACAATATGCCATTTATCCAGATTGTTGGTGTGACGCCTACCAACAAATCGTTTATTATCGCGCATGTCGTTGTTAGTAAAGAACGGGGTGATAACTTTGTGTGGGTGCTTGAGAGGGTCAAGTCAATGTTGGATGAATGTATGGAGCCACGTGTGATTTTAACGGATAGAGACCTAGCCTTTATGGGCGCGTGTGCTAAAGTATTTCCAGACGCCTCCAGGCTTCTGTGCAGGTGGCACATACAACAGAATGTTATGAAGCACTGCAAGGGTGCCTTCACAGACGAAGACTAGGAGAATTTTTTGTCATTCTGGGGGACATTGATTGAGTCTCCATCCATACTCATCTACGAGTACCACTTGAGCAACATGCGAAAGCGACTTGTGGAGTGCAAACGTTCTAGTAAGTTTTTCTAATAACATACGACTCACCTATGCAAATTTTATTAAATTATTTTTACTTTTTAGGAGTCTTCAATTACGTGTACGATAACTGGCAAAAAGACTATAAGGAGATGCTCGTCTTTGCGTGGACTGATAAGATGCGCAACTTTGGTAATCGTACCACAAACAGAGTTGAGAGCCAACACGCCAACTTAAAGAGATACGTCCTAGATAGGAGCTCGCTGGACCGTGTAGTTGGTTGTGTCCGGGATATGGTTGAGACACAGTTCGGTGAAATAAGGAAGACTTTTCGAGAAAGCATCGAAAAAAGAATGAACCACCACAAACACCCGATGTTTCAACACCTACTTGGAAAAGTATCCCATACAGCCCTTGACTTGTTGAGGGGAGAGGCAATTAGGAAGCTAGATTTCTTGGAGCGCTTTCATTCATCATGTGGTTGCCAAATGTGGCACAGCTGTGGGTTGCCCTGTGCTTGTAGGATAGAAAAGTACATGCGTGAAGGTAATAATTGTTAAACGTGCAACACTTGTGTGATATATTTTCGTTAATCATGTGACTTAAACAATGTTGTTTTTAACCGTGCAGAGCGTCCGATTCAACTCGAAGACATAGACGTCTTCTGGCGGAAACTTAACTTCCAAAGTTGTAAATTGATAGACGATGACGTTGACGTGGTCGAAGAGCTAAATATTGTTAGACAACAATTAGAGTCGCACCCCCCAGCTCAGCAAAAAAGCCTGATGTCAAAGATTAAAGCGGTGTTGACTCCAAAGAAATCTACCAAGAAACCACCGGTTGTCCAACAAAATACTCGTGGCCGACCAACAACAAAGCAGGTACAACAAAGGTTGGACGAGGCCTCTCGTATAGATGAATAATTGAGGAGAAGTTCCTTCGGTGATGCAAACACGTGCTTTGAAGGTTCCCGACAAAGTAAGTACGATAAACCTCGCTACAGCTCGTGCGTTCCGTCACAGGCCTCTCAACAGTCGGTTATAAGGTCCCAAAAACCCAAAGCGAGCCTAAGCCGTTCAAAGAGTTCTAAGAAGAAAGAGACACGAGATGCTCACGGTTTTCCTTTAATCATTGGGGACGAGTACGTGGGAATCATCAAACAGTTTAAGTATGCCATTCTGCCAGTGTTCCATCCGTACGTCTCGTGCATACGAGATGTGATGCCGGACGGTCATTGTGGGTTTCGGTCTGTGGCTGTGGGCTTAGATATGGATCAGAGTTCATGGGGGCTCATTCGAAGGGACCTTGTCCAAGAAATGGATCAGAACGAATCGATCTGGTTCCCAATATTTGAAGCATGGGATGAAGGTTATTTTTACACGCATCGTCAGGGCCTAATTTGGGATTCAGTGTCCGGTTGTGGGGAGGATCACTGGATGGACTTCCCCTTAGCAGGACTTCTTATTGCACAAACGTACGGTATCGGGGTGCACCTGTTAACGACAACCATGGGTGCGAGTTCCACTTTCTTCCCGATACTAAGTCCTCCGGCTAATCAACAACCATTATTCATAACGCTTACACATGTGAACGAGAACCACTTCATACATGTTAAGCTGTAAGGGGATTATCCAATGCCACCAGCAAAAGGGCTATGGTTGACCCACCGAAGACCCCATACGGAACAATGGGAAGATATGTACTTGCCACGTCTAGAATGGTATACATCGATAATGAATCCTCCGCCAAGATCAAACCCCAGTCTTAATTACATCGACAGTGATACGGAAGAATGATTTTTGTAATTAATAGTATTTTTTGTAATTAATAGTATTTTTTTGTATTAATTCCTATAATTTTCTACAATTTCTATAATTTTTTTTATAATTTCTATCATTTTTCTATAATTAGAATTGATTAAAACAGGTTAATAACATTTTTATAAAAAAATTACAAATCTACGACTCGTATAGAGCTAGACGTGTCGTATATGGTTGGTCAAAAGACCATTTTGCCCCTGATATGCCCCCAATCTAGGCTTATTTCAGGGGCTAAAAGGTCATTCTACCAACACCAGACGCCTCGTATAGATCTAGATTGGTCGTCTGTGAGAGCGGGTTTTTGAAAATTTGAATATCAAAATTTGAATTTATTAAAAAAGACGCCTCGTATAGACCTGTACGGGTAGTCTATAGGGGCGGCAACATTTCTTTTTTTTTTTAAATTTGAATTTTGAAAATATTTTATTTTAATTACTAATATACCCCTGAAAGTCCCCAGTATAGGCCTTAGACAGGGGCATAAAGGTAATTTAAAAAAATAGACGACGCGTATAGGTCTATACGACCAATACATATTGGGCGGCAACTGTTTCACTTTTCTTTTTTAATTATTAAAAAAATGTTTATTAAATGACCATTTTGCCCCTGTAAAGCCCCAGTATAGGCCTTAGTCAGGGGTAAAATGGCAATTAACCATTCCAGAAATCTTTTTGGATTGGTTAATTACCATTTTACCCCTGAATAATGCCTATACTGGGGGCTTTACAGGGGCAAAATGGTCATTTAATAAAAAGTACAGACGATGCGTATAGGTCTATACGAGGCGTCTATACGCCTCGGATTAGTATTTGGACCGTATTTTCGAAGATTTAAAGCATCACTGGTATGTATTTCATCACGTAGTTCAGTATTTTTGCCTCGTTTTTGCCTTTAGACCGTAGTTTTGCCCTGAAATTTAGTTTTTGTTGGGTTTGGGGGTTTGAATCTGAGGTTGAAGATGAAGCCGTAGAACAGGACGCCTCGTATACATCTATACGAGCCAGATACGAGGCTCTGATTTTTTTTTTGTTATTAATGTTATTATTATTATTATTATTATTATTGTTTTTATTATTATTATTATTATTATTATTATTATTATTAGTGTTATTATTAATATTTTTCTTCTTATTATTATTATTAATGTTATTATTATTATTATCATTAATGTTATTATTATTATCATTTATTATTATTGTTATTATTAATATTATTATTATTAATAATATTATTTATTAATTATTAATACTATTATTATTATTAATATTATTTATTATTATTATTATTGTTATTATTATTATTATTGTTATTGTTATTATTATTTATTATTATTATTATTGATATTATTATTTATTTATTTATTATTGTTTTTATACGTATACGGTATTTATTTGCAGATTAATTATGGAGGACGATCCGATTCACGGCGATGCCATTCAGGTAGAGCTTGATGGGGCACCGCCGGGGGGTCAGCCGGTTCAGCAGGGTCCACGACGGAGACGGCTACCGCCTCTGGATACGCTGTAGGGTCACCCGTATCTAGAGTTTCCCGACGGCACCGATGCCGCCCGTCATTGCTAGAAGCTTAGGAGGATGCACATTGAATCGCATGCAGCGATCGACTGGGATGCAATAGATGGGATTGCTGAGACGGCTAGAGTGTGTCGGTTTATACCTGTCGATTCGCCGTGGCATCGTCTTTTTGATTTGGCGCACACGCCGAGCAACCAGAGCAGTTCGAGCCCGACTATCCTCCGCCAGATCCTGCTGATGCAGTGCTCGTGGAGGACCCTCCGGAGGATGTAGACGGTGCAGCGGTGCCACAGCCACCGCCACCTCCCGGGGCGCCTCAGTTTCCACATCACGTTATTCCAGGTCATACCCCAGGAGCTGCGCTACATCCGGATGTACGAGCCGAGCTTGACAGGCTCAACGATTTGGTAGGTTGGCTGGTACGGGCCGAGCAGGATATACGAGAGAGAGAGAGAGGGATTACCCCCGATACCGCTTCCACCGGCTCGGGCACCACATCAGCAGCAGCAGCCAGATCCAGATTCGGATTCGGATTTAGATTTGGATGCATAGACCTGTTGTTGTTTTTATTTTTATTATGGATGTACAAACTTATCTTATATATTTTTGTTATGGATGTACAAAGTTATCTTATATAAGTCATATTTATGTTTGTTTTCAGTTATTCGGTTACTTAATGATTGTTGTCTTAAATTGAGATAAAACGGAAACAAAATATGTTTTGAATATAATACGGAAACAATATATCCCCTGAATATAATACGGAAACAATATTTGAACGAGATAAAATTTTAATTGGAAGAATAATATTTAAAAAGGTAAAATGTTAAAAACATTATAATATTTAATCGATATAATATATTTAAAGAGCCGATTTTTAAAATAGTTAATTTTTAAAAAACAAAAACTTTTTTTAAAACCAAAAAACACATCTTCAAAAACTATCAAAAAAACCATACCATAACCCACCAAAACACCCCTTATTTCAGTAAAAAAAAAAACCCAAGCCTTAGACGCCTCGTATAGGGCTGTACTCTTCGTATAAGTTTTCTTAAACTTTGTGCCTGACACCCTCTGAGACCCCCTTGAATTCAGTGCTTAGACGCCTCGTCTAGGGCACAAAAAGTGTGAAAATAGGCACAGAGTGTGTCTGGATAGTCCAAACCTTCCTAAATCCTTTTCACCTTTTCAGTTTAGCATTCTTTTAGGAAAACCGAATAGGGAACCGGTTAAACCGTATGTAGGTTTTGAGATTTCGTTTCAATCTGACTTGGATATTTTCTGAATAGAGTATGTATCACTTTCATATTAGAATCTCGCTTGTACACGAAATTAATAATCGCATAAGACAAAAAGTTTTATCTATGAACAAAAAGTTATTTTGTGTTAAATTCAAAGCGTTAATTCGATATTTACAAGTACAACCAGATGAAAACTTTATGTTAGGATCAAAATTAAGCAAGAATCGTAAGAGAGAAGTAGCTCAATTCATTACCAAGATGATCTACAAGAATCTGTTACAACGATTATATAACCGATTCTAACTATCAACTAACTAAACACATACAAACCCTTTTACTAACAAACAATTACAAAGGACCCCCTTATTTAACTATGACTTATTATCAAAACTAGTCCTTGTACTTAAATCTCTTATTTATACGTAACAAAACTCCCTCCTTTAAACATTCTTGACCTCAAGAATCAATCTTAAAATCTGGAAAACGTGCAATAAAACTTTCAGCTTCCTCCCAACTGGAATCATGGCTAGGCAAATTCTTCCACTGAACTAAAAACTTGACCACCGGTTTATTGCCACTTCGAGCTAACTTCCGGTCTAAGATGGCAAGTGGTTGAACAGCACAAACTGGACCAACAGGAACTAACTCTTGATTAACTGGAGGACCAAAGGCCTTCTTCAGCAATGAAACATGAAATGTAGGATGTAGTTGGGACCCCTCTGGTAACTTCAAAGTATAAGCAACCTCACCCACTTTTTTAATCACTTGAAAAGGACCAAAGTACTTTTGAGAAATTTTAGAATACTTGTGTAGTCTGAGGGATGTTTGAACATAAGGCTGAAGTTTAAGATAAACCCAATCCCCTACTTCAAAACTACGATCACTTCTTTTTAAGTCTGCAAACTGCTTCATTCGGTTGCGGGCACTTTCCAAAGAATGTTTTAAAGTGACAAGGACAGTGTCCCTTTGAGCTAACCAAGTATCCAATGATGCTATATTAGTGGTGCCCGAAATATAAGGTATTTGGATAGGAGGATCAATGCCACACAAAGCTTTAAAAGGAGGCATTTTAATGGAAGAATGCCACGTAGTATTGTACCACCATTCAGCAAGTGAAATCCATTGTACCCAAGAAGTGGGATCAGCCATGGCCATACATCTCAAATAGGATTCCAAACACCTGTTAAGCACTTCTGTTTGACCATCAGATTGAGAATGGTAAGCAGTAGATAATGATTGGCCTATCCCTTGCAGCTTAAGAAATTCTTGCCAAAAAGACTCATGAAAATAGGATCTCTGTCCGAAACAATGGTCATAGGACAACCATGTAACTTGAAAACAGTATCTAACATAACCTGAGCCACCTGAACTGCTGAAAAAGGGTGCTTCAAAGGAATAAAGTGGCCATACTTGGTCAGACGATCAATAACTACCAAAATAACATCCTTACCCCCAGATTTGGGTAAGCCACTTATAAAGTCCATCGAAATATCAGTGAAAATAGACTGAGGAATGGGAAGAGGGCTAAGTAACCCAGGTGTGGCAATAGTTTCATACTTCGCTTTGAGGCAAATATCACACCTCTTTACCCACATCTTAATGTCCTTGTATGCTCCCTTCCAGTACAACAAACTCTTGAATCTTTGCAGAGTGGATTGAATACCTGAATGGCCCCCCACTGCAGATGAATGACAGATGGTCAATATGTCTTTCCTCAAAGCTTCATCCTTTCCAATCCAAAGTTTGGACTTTCGGGTCAATAATGTACCATCCCAGTTGATATGTTTAATACTGCTACCCTTTTCCAAATTCCCTATCAATGCTTTAGCTTGAACATCAGTTGCCCTCTCCAACAGAACAGGATCAAAAGAAGAAACAGCCAAAGCAAATAAGGAAGAACTATGCACTCGTGAAAGTGCATCTGTAGCAGTATTTTCACTACCCTTTTTGTAAACAATATGATAATCATATCCCATCAGTTTACTCAACCAAGTGTGTTGTAAGGGAGTAGTAATCTTTTGTTCCAATAAGTGTTTTAAACTCTTTTGATCAGTTCTAATAGTAAAATGCTTCAAAATCAAATATTGATGCCAATGTTTTACTGCTAGCAAAATAGCCAGCAGCTCTTTCTCATAAACAGAAAGGGCGCATTGCTTAGGAGATAAGGCTTTACTTACAAAAGCAATTGGATGTTTCCCTTGCATCAAGACTGCCCCAAGACCTTTAGAACTAGCATCTGTCTCGATCACAAATTCTTGAGACCAATCAGGAAGAGCCAAAACTGGCGCTTGAACCATGGCATCTTTGAGTGTATCAAATGCTTTCTGAGCTTCCATAGACCATTTGAAGGCATCTTTTTGTAACAAATTAGTTAAGGGCTTAGCAATAGAGCCATAAGAAGAGACAAATCTCCTATAGTAGCCAGTCAGACCCAAAAACCCTCTAAGTTGCTTAACAGTGGTAGGAACTGGCCAATTCTGCACAGCTGCAATTTTGGATGGATCAGTTGAAACCCCATCTTTTGAAATTACATGACCCAAATATTCTATCTGAGAACCAGCAAAAGAACATTTTGATCTTTTTGCATACAATTGATTGTCTCGAAATAACTGCAACACTTCTCTTAGATCCACCAGGTGTTGTTGTAAGCTCTTGCTATAGACCAGAACATCATCAAAGAAAATTAAGACAGTCTTCCTTAATAATTTCTGAAAAACTGCATTCATAAGCCCTTGAAATGTAGCAGGAGCATTACTAAGACCAAAGGGAAGCACCAAAAATTCAAACAAACCCTGATGAGTACGAAATGCAGTTTTATGAATGTCAGATTCATACATTCTGATTTGGTGATATCCAGACCTTAAATCCAACTTAGAAAACACTTTGGCTCCCCCCAACTCTTCTAATAATTCTTCTATCAAGGGAATAGGGAATCTATTCTTAACAGTTTGATCATTTAGTTTTCTGTAGTCTATGCATAATCTCCAAGATCCATCCTTCTTTTTGACTAAGACCACTGGTGAAGCAAAAGAACTCACACTATGCCTAATGATACCCATATCAAGCATTTCTTGAACCATCTTCTCAATGATATCCTTTTATCCCATAGGATATCTATATGCTCTTTGATTGATAGTTACAGACTCATCTATCAACTTGATCTTATGGTCACAACTTCTTTTTGGTGGTAAACTATCAGGAGTCTTAAAAACATCAGCAAAATCAAGCAGCAATGCCTCCACTGCATCAGTTGCCGCGGAACCTGTTATCTAAGCCTGATGTTGAAATGGTCCATCTGGTTTTTCTTGCAGACTGAACAGCTGTAACTGAGTTACAGGTGTGTCTTTGTTCAAATAATCTGCCAATCTTTCCAAAGAGCACAATGAAACAGTACCCCTATTGACTCCCTTTAATTCTACTACCTTACAATCAACCTTAAATTGCATGGTCAATTTCTTAAAATTCCATACAATATCATCTAAGGACTGTAACCATTGGATACCCAACACCATATCATAATTGTCCAAAGGAAGTAACAGAACATCAGTTTTAAACCACACACCCTGCATTAACCATTGGAAGTCTTGACATAACAATGTACAATCTAATTCTTTCCCATTAGCTACAATCACTTTCATTAAAGACACTTTCCTAGTTGGGCAATTCAATTTCTCAGCTAATCTCGAACTCATAAAATTATGAGTAGAACCCGAATCAATTAAAATTTGTATCTGTCTTGTTCCTATAGTACCCACAACCCTCATGGTGGAAAAAGAACTTACTCCAGTCATTGCAAACATGGAAATTTGAGGGCCATTAGTCTCTTGTTCACTGACCTCTTCCTCAGTAACCTCTTCTGATACTGGTTCATCATCAAAAATTTCTAAGACATACAAATGCTTAAATTTGCAGTTATGGGTAGGAGTGTACTTTTCACTACACCAAAAACATTCACCTTTGGCTCTTTTCTCTTCTGCCACCTTAGCAGGAACCTTCTTCACATTTTTGGACATTTTATTGTTTGGTGGAGTGGGTAATAATGCTAAGTTATTACTTGAGTTAGTAAAAACTTTATTGTTCACATTATTACTTGAACCACTTTTGCTACTTGAAGCATTCCATGTTTGTGAATGATTATTTTTCTTACCATTCTTATCCCTATCACCAAACAAAGTGGAATAAACTACACTTTGCTGTTTAGCCATAGAAATAGCCTCTCTCATTGTTCTTGGTTTAAAATTTTTAACCAAACACCTAATTTCTGGTTTTAACCCACCCACATACAAGCTTGCAGCATATTCATCATTCAACCTAACCCTATTCAACAACGAATCAAACTGCTTAGTGTATTCAGAAAGAGAACCTGTTTGATCAAGATTCTTCAATTCTTCCATAGCATCCTCACTTAATCTTTCAGAAAATCTTGCTACTGCAGACCTTGAATACTCATCCCAAGTGATTTCTTCAATATCCCTATTTTGGCTATCCACAAAACCTTGATGCCATTCGAGGGCTGCTCCTTCTAAATTGATTACAGCATAGTATACTTTTGCAATTTCTGGTGTTTTGTCTACTGCGAAGAAGTGATTACACTTGATAATCCAGCCTTCAACACCTTCACCATTGAATTTTGGGAAATCTAACCTTCCCCAACGTACCAGCCTTTGTTCTTGATGATTATTTCCTCTTTCATTTCCCAATTTGTTGTTACTTTCTGCCAATTGAGTCACTAGGGTTGTCATACTGATTTGTAACATTTTGATCGCTTCTGAATTTTGATCCAAAGTCGCTTGCTGACCTTCTATCATCGAAGCATTGGAATGCGCTAATTTTTCCAACCTCTCCATTTCTTGTTGTCTGGTAGCCATTTTTTGACAAATTAGGTCAAATTTGGGGAAAAAATTGAATCACAGTGAAGCCGGAATCAATCAGCTTCAACGAACAAGAATTGACGAACAATTGAATGAAGGAATTGATCGAACAATGATCAATCCAGGGAAGAAATTGACGGAATAACGATTGATTCAATGAAGAACAATGAATCGTAATGATGTTGCAGAGTTTTTTTGAACGAAAGAGCTCCGATGAGGATCGGTGCTCTGATACCAATGTTAGGATCAAAATTAAGCACGAATCGTAAGAGAGAATTAGCTCAATTCATTACCAAGATGATCTACAAGAATCTGTTACAACGATTATATAACCGATTCTAACTATCAACTAACTAAACACATACAAACCCTTTTACTAACAAACAATTACAAAGGACCCCCTTATTTAACTATGACTTATTATCAAAACTAGTCCTTGTACTTAAATCTCTTATTTATACGTAACACTTTATATATGGGGTTGAATTAACACAACGATTAGGGTGAAATATCACAATATTTGCTTATAACCGTTACACTTGAAGTTCTAAGGTGTTACCAAAGTACAAGATGCTACCGCACCTCAGATACTATTTGGGGACAGTTTGCTTCCAAGCAGTAGCAACTTGCTACCAAGCATTAGTAGTGTGCTACCAAAAAGTATGTGTCTGGGTGGTAGTGGTGACATATGACTAATTCGAATAGCATATGAGCATTATTATATATGTGGACATAAGCGTATTTGTAAGATATGTGTTGCGCTTGGTATGCAATCATGGACACTTCTCATGCATTCACTTGGTAGGCACAATCGTTTCATCAATGCATGTCAAGGGAAGAGCAACATCCACTTAAGTTCGTAAAAAGACTCAAAACAAAATAGGGTTTTAGATTTCGGAATTTAGAAGGTGTCAAAAAATCTTCATATACTAATAAAAGAAAATCTTTTTTGGACACGTGTCACTTCCTGATGCATTTTTACCTTATTTTCCTATTTATCTCACATATTAATTTTAAACAAAAAATTAGGTAAGAATAAATATTTGTTTTTTTTTATAAATAATTTAAAACAAAAAATCAGCTAAGGATAAACGTTTGTTTTTATTATGATCATATAATAATAATAATAATAATAATAATAATAATAATAATAATAATAATAATAATTTTAAACAAAAAATAAGATAAGAATAAATATTTGTTTTTCTATAAATAATTTTAAACAATTTTTTTGATAAGGATAAACGTTTGTTTTTATTATGAGTAGATTCAAAGTTCATTTTTAAAAGATAAATCTTGACAACTATATGCGTTAACATATGACATTATATTTTATTCAACACGTGTAATATACGAGTTTTTTTAAAAGATATATTTTTTATTATTTATTATATAAAATTACATTTGTGTAAAATAAAAAAACAAAGTAAAATGTTATAAGAAGTAAATAGTACATCAAATTTCATTTTTAAAAGATAAACTTGACGATTTATGTGTTAACATATGACATTATATTTTATTTAATACGTGCAATATACGAGTTTTTTTAAAGATATATTTTTTATTATTTATTATATAACAACTATATGCGTTAACATATGACATTATATTTTATTCAACACGTGTAATATACGAGTTTTTTTAAAATATATATTTTTATTATTTATTATATATAATTACATTTGTGTAAAATAAAAAAACAAAGTAAAATGTTATAAGAAGTAAATAGTACATCAAATTTCATTTTTAAAAGATAAACTTGATGATTTATGTGTTAACATATGACATTATATTTTATTTAATACGTGCAATATACGAGTTTTTTTAAAGATATATTTTTTATTATTTATTATATAAACTTACACTTATACAACCCGTGTAATACACGAGGTTCTAACCTAGTTATTATTATAGTTACAAATGTTGATAATGAAATTATAAAAGCTTCTAAAGAATATATTAAAACTTATCACTTATTTTATATTGCGGATCAAGTTTTTCTTTAATATATTATTTTAATAATTAAAAAAGTTAAAAATAATAATTTTTGCTATTTATTAAGTTTTTAAAAAACTTATATGATGAAGTGTTATTTAAAATTGAAAGGGAATTAGTTATGCTTCATAATTTTAGAAGAATATATAAATTAAAAAAAAATCAAAATAAAAAGGATTCAAGCCGTAAATAACTAAATACTTTGTTTGAAGTTATGCGATCTCAATAAAAATATATTGGGCTTAGGTTCCAAGAAGTATGACCTAGGCCCATAAAACCGAGTCTCGGAAAGGGTTCACTACTTTATGTTTCATTGAGCCTTTCATTACTTCATTGGGCCTCCAAGTATGACTTTCGAAATTGATAGTTACATTTTTATTGAGTAAAAATAGCACTAATGTCATACAACCGCCAACGACCATCAACACTAAAGTTGTGGCATGTTAATACAAAGAAGCTAGACCGAAATGTAAAATATAGAAAATATAAACTAAGTCGATTTAGGACTCGCGCGGTGCGACAGACCTGTCAAACGGGAAAAAAATAAGCGACGTAAAAATGTTAACACATACACGCACGTTGCGCCGTGTTAACTCGCAAAAATTAGAACGAAACATAGGAACATTGAATCACACAAACACGTGAAAAAACAAAAAAAAATTGCGAAATATGAAAAGTACAAAGGAACAAAGTTGAAAGTAAAAAAAAGTTGTGAGATATTATTGTAAAAGATAACAACTTTTGAGTTAAAAGTAAAAAATCAAATAATTGTGGGTTAAGAGTGTAATATAAAAAAAAAATTGAAAACCTTTCTAAGCATTTGGTACAATTCCTTTATGCGTTGCAAATTTATAGTTTGTAATTAAAAATTTAAAATAGAGAATATAATAAATTATATTAAAATTTTAGTTCTTTTTCAAATAACATGTTAATCATTCATGTAATGGTTATGTTTCTCATAAAAAAAAAATAACTCATAAGGCATGTTAGTATATCATCTCACAATTTGTCAATCGAACAAGGTTTACTTGATGAATTAGATTACAAAAAAGTATATATATCATCAACTATCAAATACTTTGCAGTAATAAAAGCTAGAACAATGAATTTGTTGTAAATACAAATGCATACCACTAACCGTAAACTATTTAGTTATCATTTTGGTCTTAAACTTAGATAAAAGTTGTTACTCTAAATATACGAAGCATTGGCATCGAATGTCTATCTTATAATAAAGTTTGTGCCGTCAATTTATACTCAAACTATTATTCTGGTAAAGACTTTTTTTGAACGGCAATAAGACTCTTGAAAGTTGAGATAATGAATTTTAGTAAATACTTAAGCAGACATATATCCATCCTATCGTAGGTAACAACAGTAAGATGTAACAATTTCTTTCATTCTTTCTTTCACCTAAGTATTTGTAATGTTAAGTTCATATTTCACGGGTTAAATTATTGTATTAATGAGTCTTAATATGTAAAATACTTTTAACAAAGAAGTGAAAAGTGAATTTTTCTTTTCCTATCTTATTAAGCATATATTTTAGTCTCTAAATTTTTTGAAAAAAAATCATGATTTTACACTAGTAGAATAATTATGTAATTTTGTAGAATAATTATAATTACTCTATAAAAATGTAAAGTAATTATAATTACCCTACAATAATTACTCTGCTACTGTAAATTCACATTTTTTTAATTTTTGCAATTAAACATAATTTTTAAGTAGTAGGGAAATAATTTTCTCTCCTTCACTTTTTACGTTAACGATATTTTATATGTTAAGATTCGTTTGTTTTTTTATCTTTTACACTTTATTTCACTGCTATTTTTACTCATCTCATAATTTATTTTTCATTTCACTTGACCTATATTGAATTATAAATAACACGAAAAAAAAAACTTGTCCTTTCTATTTCTTTTTACATGTAATTTCTATAATATGGTATATTGAATTACTGAACTTCAAAATTGAAGTGCCGGTGGGCCCCTCCACATCCGGCCCCAGTCTGAGATATCCGTTGGGAGGGAAGTACAACGTTATTACGTGTACCGTTGGAGGTAGCTGCCAGTTGGGCAGTCTTTACTCCTTTTAACATTTGTACCCCTAGTGTTCTAAATAACTCCTCTTTAGCCCTTATACTGTGAAAATGCCCACTAACAATAAACAAAATGAAAATTGATCTGGATATGACACTGGAGTATCTTTTATTATGAAAAAATCATTAAAATAGTCACGTTTGGCCAAGAAATTATTATAATAGTCTTTGAATTTCAGTCATTCGATTCCGGTTGCTAGCTACGGCTTAGCTCACTCTTAGGCTGGAGGGTGTGGGGGCGCCACCCAACCCAGCTGGCCACCCATAGCGCCCCACGGCGAAATCATGGATCCTAGTTGGCATGATAAAGCTCAAGGGGGCTCCATCCACACCTCATAGCCTTAGGGCGGCTTTAGCTTCAGCTTTTGCCGCCAGCTACGACTTACCCTGTACTTTTGAAGGCGGACTGGAATTCAATGACTATTTTGATTATTTATAGGCCAATCATATATTAGTGATTTTACGAAATCTAACTCAACTTAAAAATATAATTATTATTTCAGCCCGAGAACGACCTTGTAAAACACGAGTCATTAGCTTAGCTAATTGGTTCGTTTTTAATCACACATACGAATTTAATTAAAATCCTCTAAAAATAGTATCTATAATATAGTAAAACGATTATTAGTAATCAAATAGTCATTTGAGATAGGAATGAGTACGGAACCTGTTCGGTGCCGAATCGATATCGGTATCGAAAAACGCGGAAAATGGGGACCGGAACCGATACCGAATATACCTGGTACGGTTCGGTACCGGTACCTGGTACCCAAGGGTGGACCTACCTTAGGGGAAGGGGTAGCCTCCGCTACCGCTTGCCGCTTCGGGGGTAGTGTAAATTTTGAAAAAAATTGATTTTTTTTGACGTTTTTTCGATTTTGTTACCGTTTTTTCATAAAACGTTACCGCTACGAAGATTTTCTAGATCCGCCACTGCAGGAACCAAATGCTCGTCCCTAATGGAAACCTTCAATTCTTCAAATAGAAAGAAGAAGAAAAAATAGTGGTGGAGTGGATCATTTGGCCCATAGTACAAGGACTATAATTGTAAATAAAATCCACCCGTTATCCCCCTCTTTCCTCAACTTTAAATAGAGAACTTGTTTGAGTTGTTTCTCATAATCCAACATATTTGATCTTCAACTAAACTTTCATAATCTGAAGCACAAAGAAGATGGCGATGGTGTTCGTGATATCGCTCCCGTTGATTCTATTCTCCGCGATGCTCGGTGTGGGATGTTACTTGTTCGGAAGAGCACGAGGACGACAAGATATTAGAACTCATGCTCAGACATTTGGGGTTCCCATTGCACCCCCTAATGCATCATATCCAACTGATCAACCACCTTCATCATGTTCTAAATCCAAGGTCTCAGAGTTGGTGTGATCATTGCTGGTTTTGTTGTATATCTATATCATAGTTTAAGAGTGTATGTATAGGTTGAAGATGAGGTTTCTTGGTTAAATGATGTCGTGTTGTTGTTTGATTTGCGGTCTTGGGTTGGATGGATGGAATTGATTCATATGTGATGAATAATGAATTATTCTTTATTTTTGTTGATTATGTGTTTATATATCCAATTTGATCTCGAGTTTTATCTTTTTTATGATTTTGTTTTTTATATATGTTTTTTTTAATGTATTTGCTTTGTTGGGTGTAAGTTTGGTGCTAGCCGCTGGCTAGATATCTAATAAAATTCCTTTTTAGTTGTTTTGAATTTCTGATTTTACAACTCCACAAATTTAATGTCTATTTTACAAGGTAAAACACACGTCAAGTGAAATCGAGACAATTATAAGAAAATTCATTAGCATAAGACTATTTGCAATAAAACAATTACACTTGTACCTTTCTGCTTTTTTGCTTTATCTTACTGGAATTAGATGTAGTCGAACTTGTAGAGCTAATGATATACCTCCCTAGATAATTATGTTTGCAAATCAACAAAATTAATCAATGTTCTTGCCAATTTAGGTCTCAATGCATATAAAGCAACAAATAATAAACATGTGAACAATCGGCGTTTAGCATTTAATCAATTAAAAGCGGGATAAATTTTAAATAAGAACTGGTGAAGTATCGGCAGTGGCTGGTGGTGGCGGGGGTGGGTGACGATGGTCGGTGGTCGGTGGTGGTTGCGGGTGGTAGGCGGTGGTTTTTAATATTATAATATATATAGTTATTTGAAATACTTTTATTATTTTAATATTATAATTATAATAATTATTATTTTCTTTACTTTTTAAGTTGGATAAGTTTGGTGTCAACCGGTACTGGTATCGAAAATACCGGTACGGTCCGGTTCGTTATCGGTACATGAAGGAAAAAACCGGCACCAGCCTAGTATAGTCTAGAAATGCCAAAAGTCAGTACCGAAATGATTTTGAAAATAGGGAAATTCGGTACTGCTACCCGGTACCATTTGCTCATCCCTGATCACGGGTACCGTATGAACAACAACGGTATCGTGCAACTTTTTTTGTTGATTTTCTTCAACTTTTAATGATTTCTTTTTTTTTTAGTTTCAGGGGTAGGAATGAGCTCGGTGCCAACCGATACCGAATCGATACTGGTACCGAAAGTCGGTACCAAATTGGTACTTTAGATCTTTCAGTTAGGAAAATTCGGTACCGGCACCGAGTACCATTGCTCTGACCACGGGTTTCATACGAACAACATCATTACTATACAACTTTTTGTTGATTTTCTTTCGGTTATCTTTTAGTGTTTATTTCTATTTTTTCTTTTTATTCTTGTTAGCAGTTCCATGCGCAACGCGTTCTTAATGATTTCAAAACACATGTAAGTACAGACTAAATAACAAAAGAAGTTTCGCCTCAACGCGGCGATTGTGAAAAAACCTAGTTTAATTTCGCATTTAAAAGATATAGCATGCAATTTTTAACTTGGTGTTTGGAGATCTCGATTCTCGACATTTGCTGTTTGGACTTTGGAGTAATGTAACTCCTTGGAATTGTACTACTTGTCGGGCTTCTTTTCGTGCTATATCTGAGAGCCCAATGGACCTCACCAATCTTAGTGATTCATATATTTTTTTTAGAGAAAAGAAAAATTACGACTTCGATACAATAGTACATCGAATATTTAAACTTTTTAATTCACATCATTTAACTATTGGAAAAAGCACTTATAAGTAATAACATTCAACTTAATATTGTAATTCAACAACTCTTGGAAAATCAAGTTTAGAGGAAAAAAAAATATAAGATTGAACTTGTTTGATTCTTTTTATTATAAATCAAAGCACATCTAGCAATCTATCTATGCTAAAGTTATACTAATGAAATAAACCTACTAGACAAACATATTTTTGTTAAACCGATAATTTAAACAAATAAATCAAACTATATTTATCTCCAACGCACTTGAATTATCTTTAAATCATTTAAACTTTCTGGATAATCCACCAAATCATAATTATCCCTTCATTGACCCCCTTAATTCTGATTGGGATCCACTTCACAGCCACACCGTTATCGAGAACTTCACTCCCTTGACCAAGCTTGATACCCCCTTCTCGGGTCTTAGAAGTTCTTGATCACTGATCAAAGAAAAAAAAACAAGTCCGCTACCCTACTGCTTGTACTGTTTTTCTTTTTTGCCTGCTTGATACTCTCTTCTCGGGTCTTAAAAGAAACAAACTTACATGTTTTTTATTTGTTTCAAACAGCACCAGAAAAATCATCCTTTTCTTCCTCTTCTTGCAAGCCATCTTCACACCGTTGTAGCCCAGCAGCCAAAAGGGGGCTACCATCTCTTCTCTGAAGAAGACTCTCAAAACCGTTGGCACCAAACTCTTATTAAACAACTTGTTCGACTTTTTTTTTATTGGTAAAGCAAAGCACACAAATTACAATAGTCATAACCATCTAATTATACTAAACTCACACTAATCACATAAACCAACTAGATAAACCCATTTGTTAAACCAACCATTTAAACTATTTAGGGGGTGATTGGGAGTACTTCTAAAACTCCTTATTGACTTTTTGGAAAAGTCAATATTGGAGTAACTTTTTGGAAAAGTCATTTTTCCCCTCACATACACCCTCATTGTCAAACATCATTTTGGAGCTTATGACTTTTTAAAAAGCCAATAAGTTGTTTCAAAAAGCTTAGCCAAACATGCCTTTAATCAAATAAACCAAACTATCTTTATCTTGAACGCACTTGAATTATCTTTAAACAATATAAAGTTTCTAGATAATTCTCCAAATCAGAATTATCCCTCTAATTATCACGTATTCATAAGCATTGTGAATCATTATAGGTTGTTTGGTTGCATAAATGCATGCCCATGAACATTGATTCATAAACACTTCTAACATCAATAGACGATCATTAACAAATTACTTAACCATGTATAAAATTTCCACATGAACCCACGATTAGAATCGATCATTACAATGAACACTAACACATGGACGTTGAATAAACATGTATATTCGATTCATCCACACAAATGATGATTAATGAAATGTAATCATTTGTTCATAATTTCATGTCATCTAAGTATATAAAAGCATTTAACCAAAAAAACATTACGAGATAAGGAAATAACTACAAAAAATATACATATTTCTGTTATGAAGCATTGAGATCAAACCAAAGATTGAAGAACATATAGATATTGTATATGTTGGAAAAATAGGTGAAAATAACATTTTTCACAAATATAGGAAAATGATTTTTTTCCTATTTTGGACTAAAAATAAATATAATAAAATGAGCGGGTTTTATATATATATTTGTGGGTTTGTGTTCTATGTTGGGAGAGCTTCGCAACGAATTAAACCACGTCCAAAACGGAGCTAAGATGAATGAGATGTCGATGCTCAAAGTTGGGTGTTTGGAACATTCAATGCTGAAACAAAAGGGAAATTAGCACCTTGTCCCACATCGGATGAGAGATGGAACTTAAAGGGGTATTTAAGTGGGAACTCTCCATCCTTATTGTTTCATGGGAGCACTCACTAGTGTACTCGCGAAGGGTGCGGACTTAACTCGCACTCGCTATCGCGTGCGCATGGGGATGAGGCGCAATGTGGCGCTTTGATGGCGCACTTTGCACTTTGTATCGCCGAGAGCCGCCTTTGTATTTTTGACCACGTGCGCGTGGTGGATCTCATGGGCTGAAGGGACCAAGTGGAGTGTCCGCGCGCGGGTATACGTGGCACGAAGGCGCGCGGTAGCGCATGATGCATGGGTCCTGAGGTGTCGTGCACGGTGCACCAAAGTGAGCCAAAACGGCGCGACTGTGTGGCGTGCTCGTAGAGGCTCGCAGGTGACGTGGCACACGCGCGCATGGACCTGAGTCAGTGAGGCGCACGCGCACATGGCTGTAAGCCAAGAGGACGCACCACGCATGGGCGTGCACACCTGGGCACGCGCGCACCAGTGTGGCTTGCGCGCGCGCACGCGTAGAAGCTTCCAGCATTGAATGACAGTGCAGTTTCAGTCCAGCTTCGTAACTGACGAGTTAACAGGCTTTGACTGAGAATTAAATGACGTATTAAATTGCATTGAAGACGTTTAATGCAATTTAAACCTCTCATTTAATTCGTTTTTAGCTGTTTCAAACCGGGAGCTGTATAAATACAGCTTCATACCCAGCTGCAGAAGACCCAGATATACAACAGCAACACCAACTTTCTCTTTACTTTCTTCTGATATTTTTCTTGCAGCATTCAAGGTAACCTTCGGGTTGTAGGCCCAGATATACAACAGCAACACCAACTTTCTCTTTACTTTCTTCTGATATTTTTCTTGCAGCATTCAAGGTAACCTTCGGGTTGTAGGCGAACTCCGGCAGTACTACTGCTCCGGCTGTTGTACCTTGGGAAACAAAACGAGTACTCTTGGGAGACTCGGAATTTGTTTTAAGGGAAGCGTGTTGAACACGTGACTCAGCCCCTCTGTTTCTACCCCATTCTTGTATTTTGCTTATTTCAGTTGTATTCGTAATTGTAATTTTTGCTTTCTTATTTCTGATTGTAATTGTTTTAATAAAATTTGTTTTATTTTATTTAAATTACGTGAACGGTTCCTACAGTATATTTGTATAATCCTTTTTCACCTTGGATTGCCTTAAAATATCCATCTTGAACCTCTCGAATGTCAATCTACTTGTGTATAAAGAACGGTAAGGAATGATATTCAGTTAAAACCTAGTTTCAAATGTAAATAGAGTTGGGTGTGATTCTCATGGGAGAGCTCACGACTATGAAAATATGTCAGGGAAAAACTTAATCATTGAATCGATGTTTTCACAGTTGTGAATATTCAGACTCCGCTTGTGAGTTTCAGCATATTGGACCTCTAAAATGTCACTTTTGGCTCACGACTCTGAAGATAAGTCGCCGAGATATGTGACATTATTTTGGCTTTGACGAACCCACATCCACCATAGTTTTAACTTCTTTTTTAGCTCGCTTTTTCTAAACTATCATATATGAGCTTATACAAACAAATAATAAAAAGTAGAGCTAACAACAAATTTATTTTACAAGCGGAATTACATGTAAGGATATTGCTAGTTTAGCAATATCAAGTACTATAGTAGACTATTATCATTATTAGACCATCCGTAGTGGAGGGTTTTTGGGCGTTTTTTTCCCCAAAAAAACGCCCTTTGACGCCGTCGGACCGCCCCTTTGGGCGTTGTTTTATTTTTTGTTTGTCCAATAAGAATATTCCAACTAATATTATTTGTTTTTTTAAAGATAATAATTGGGTAATCATTAATGTGGCATTATCCCACTTCACCCATGTATGAAAAACGCCCCATAAAACATCTTTGCTGACTGGGATGACACGTGTCGCACACATGGTCTTAAGTTTTTTTTGAAAGACAACCAAAATATACACCATTTGCCAACAATTGAGACTTGAACCTTCATCAGGGATGTCATTTCAACACCTTGGTATCATTGGTTACATACCCTTTGGTACTTACAATTAGATGAATAGTTGTTATGGCGTTTTAGAAAATGATTAATGAAGGTAAATTCTCTTAGATACAAAGAACTTTTCTTTGTCTAGAAAATGATTAATGAAGGTAAATTCTCTTGGATACAAAGAACTTTTCTTTGTCAAACGGTGACGGTGCTTCAAATCTCTTGGATACAAAGAACTTTTCTTTGTCAAACGGTGACGGTGCTTCAAAAAGAGATCATGGAAATAAGTCTCATTTAAGATAAAAATGAGTTTATCACTAAATAATTTATTTAGACAATGTTGATCAAAGGATCCACAACTTTGTACAAGTTAAAATGATGTTTTGAAGTAGTAGGATAGTTGGTAGGACTTTTCTGGAAGATTAGAAGTAGACTTGGTCGGAAACGTTGATAAAGTCGACTCATGTTTTGTCTTAAATCTTGTTCAAACAACACGAGTTAAGAAATGTTATGCAAATCCATGTGAAGTTATTTATTTTGCAAGCTTGATAAGTTTTCACCATCGTATAACTTTCAATGAAATATAATTGGGTAAATTACACTTTCCGTCCTTTATGTTTGTATCGGATTGCAATGGATGACTTTTAACTTCAATAATTACAGTCACAATTCTTTATTTGTGAATCCCACTACACCCTACGTCCATTAGCACTAACCTAGTTAAAATTTTCAGTTAACTATAACATGTGCTTTGCACATGAGGGTGAATTAGTAATTTTACTAATATAAAGGATGAAAATTGTAATTTACCAAATTAAACAAATAAATCTATCTCCTTAGTTCTCTCTCTCTCTTCTTTCTCTCTTTTTTTTTAAATGAGAACTTCATTAAAACATACCGAACCCGAAGACCGGGACGGGAAAAAAACAAGCGACTACATAATTACAAAATTACACCAATTCGACCAAAGAGTCGATTTGAACTTGGACCTATGTTTGAACTAAAGGTAACCCAAAACTCTAATCTCGCTGAAAACGTCTTCCGCTTTAGCTTGTTTGCCGTTGAACTTCATCTCATTACTCGCCTTCCAAACATGCCAGCAGGAGATAGCCAAAATGCCTTGTAAAGCCTCCTTTTCCGCATCAAACTTTCAACAGTGATTGTGGAGTTCGAGAATGTCTTTAAAAGAGAACGCGAAAAAGTTTGGAATACGACACCACACACAAATCTTTTGCCATAACACCACGGAAAAATGACAAGCGGAGAAGAGATGGTCGACTGTCTCGGGAGCGCTATTACAAAGAGGACACGGGGTCATCGGTGGAGATGATACCTCTTTTTAATAGAGCTTCCGTAGTGGGGATCCTATTTAACTCCACTCTACAGAAGAATATGTTGCATTTTAACGGAATCCAACAGACCCAATCGATAACAAAGCTGTTGCTGAAGTCAACTTTTTTCCGAAAAAGAGCTTTAACATCAGAAACGCTGAAGTGGTCTTGATCCGAACCCAACTATTTCCAGCAATCAGGCCTGCTGGAAAGAGAGACGCCACCCAGCAGATTGAACAAACTGGCCAGCTCCGCGGCCTCCTCCACCTTGTCGGGGTCGTGCTTCCACAGCCAGAGACCACCGCCATCCAACCTGTCCTTTACGGAGCAATCCTTGACCAGCTCAAGGACCTGGAGGGGCACGTCCTCCAACCACGGATCGAGCCAGAAAAGAGTACCTTCGCCATTACCAACAATACCTTTGAACAGGTTACGAAGAGGAACCGATCCGGCGATAGGCTAATTAAGAATGGAGACAATGTTTCGCCAAACTCCCCCTAAAGATTTTTTTACCAGAAAACAGTTCCACGCCGAGCTCCCGTGGTGGATAGAGGAAATAACCCTTATCCAGAGATTGAAGCTCTCTGTTTTGAACCGCCATCCCCACTTCGCTAAAAGAGCGGTGTTGATCTCTCTAAGTTTGCAAAGGCCCAACCCGCCAACGCTTTTTTGTAACATCCAAAAATTTTTCCTTATAAATTTTAAACATCGACATACTATTTCTCCCGAAATTTGGGCATGACCCGTTCGTACTACGAGCGGTCCGCTGTTTTTCACAATCAAAATTTCATTTAAAATACGCTACGTTTCAAAAGTCATAATACATATAACATCAAGGCGAACCTTGATATACATACGAAAACCATTAAGTTAAAACACTTACAACGAACTAAGTTTCAAAAGACAAACATGTTAGGACATTAAGATTTAACTACTAGACATAAACTAAGAGACCAAAATATATTTGACATGATCTTCTTTACAAAAGTTGCGGAACACGTGACTGGCTTTGAAGTGTGTTCGGACTGGACGAAGCTTGACATTAAACTTGAGATTTACCTACATCACAACAACAATAAACTTCATTAAAACTAAATTACTTCCTTTATAACTCAAGATTTCAACTCGCAGATTTTTAGCCATTATGACATCCGCGAACTTACTAGTTACTCAATACATTAGTATCGTCCTTCTTACTCATAAGTATGTTCCAAGAATGGAACTTAATACCATCGTTTTCATTCTTACATTCTAAATCTTTTGACCCATTCATAAAGGGTCTACACCTATTCATTCTCTTGCATTTTAATTCGACATATTCGACCCATTAAGAGTCCAATACATAGTACTCGTTATAAATAACTCAATTACAACATCATATAGTTAAATAATAACATAAATAAACCATGAATTGTACATGTAGCGTACATCGTTCTTGATTTCCTTGTTGCTTCACGTGACTCGAACTTTCCTCCTTTACACCTATACATAATCATTCATACTTAGAATTCATGCCATATACATATTAACATACATTCCTTGATAAGATGTCATACATTTTAACTCTTACTTCATAAGCACATTCAAATCATGATTTTTACATAAAGTTTATGGTTAATATGGCTGAATTCTTTATTGAAGCATTTCATCAAACACTTGGTGTGCACAATATCAACAAAGCACAAGGTACAAGTATTCATAGCATAGTTCTACTTGTTCACTTTCTAGTCTAACAAGAATCAATCAAATTCATATCTTTCTTTCATCCTATATTAACCTATCTAATTTATCTATCACATACAAGATCATGCATGAATTCACATCTATAAGCATATTATTTAAATCATCATGTTCATCATATTCTTACAACAAGTGGGTATAAACCTTAAATCACCCAAATAATCGAAATCAAACAAAATTCTCAATCTATTGTGAAATCCTAACTCACAATTACACAAGATTTCCACATGATTTCATGATTGGGTTAAAACCCACTTTCTACAAATCACCAAATCAGAATTTTCGACTTACCATTTATTGAACAATCTTAGATGGTTAAAGATTTGAGTTCATGCATTAGTTTGGGCTCTTAATTCCTTCCTAATCTTGTGAATTTCTAAAAACTAGGGTTTTCTCCTTGGTTCTTTGCTCCTAGTCGATCCACAGAAGACACCAGAGTGTGTGTTTTGTGTTTTCTTTTGTTTATTAAAACCTTTCATCACCTTTTTACAAGTTCAGCCCTTCTAATTCTAATTGTTGATTATTAACACATTAACTTTCATTCTTGTTGAACTAATATCACATTCTCATAACTTAGTTAATATTACAAAATTAGACATTTAAGGTACCATAAATAAATTGCATATTTTGGGTTGTTACAAGTCTACCCCCCTTAAAAAAGGTTTCGTCCCCGAAACCTTAATACGTACCAAATAATGTCGGGTAGTGCTCCCTCATTTCATCCTCTAACTCCCATGTAAGATCCGATCCTTTCTGATGTTGCCATTGCACCAAGACTTGCTTTATAGTTTTGTTTCGAAGGTGCGTTACCTTGGAATCCTTGATAGCTATCGGTCTTTCAACGTAATTCAATCTTTCGTCCAATTCAATATCGACGAGGGGCACGTATGCCGTCTCATCCGCTAAGCACTTTCTCAATTATGACACATGGAATGTGTCATGTATTCCATCTAAGGTTGGCGGTAATTCAAACCGATATGCTACCTTCCCAACCCGGGCTAAAATCTTGAAAGGTCCTATGTAACGGGGAGCTAGCTTTCCTCGCTTACGTAAACGGATTATACCTTTCCATGGGGAAACCTTTAATAACACATGATCACCTATCTGAAACTCGATAGGTCATCTTCTTCGATCTGCATAGGCCTTTTGTCGATCTTGAGCCGCTTTTAAACGGGCTCGCACAAGATCGATATTTTCGTTAGTTTTAGCTACTACATCATTGGGCGCAATTTCTCTTTGCCCCACCTCTCCCCAACAAATTGGAGTTCTACACTTCCTTCCGTACAACATTTCATACGGTGCCATTTGAATGTTGTTATGGTAGCTATTGTTGTACGAAAATTCCACCAATGGCAAGTGGTCATCCCAGCTTCCCCCGAAATCTATCACACACGCTCGCAGCATCTCGATGAGTGTTTGAATGCTTCGCTCAGACTAACCATTCGTTTGGGGGTGGTAGGCGGTACTGAAATGTAATTTTGTACCCATACTTTCATGAAAACCTTGCCAATATCGAGATGTGAATCGCGTATCTCGATCCGACACAATAGATACTGGGACTCCGTGTCGAGATATTATCTCGTTAACATAGATTTCCGCCATCCTTTCAGAAGAGAAAGTCTCCCGAATGGGTAAGAAGTGCGCGCTCTTGGTGAAGCGGTCCACGATCACCCATATAGCATCTTGACCTTTCCTTGTCTTAGGAAGCTTGGTCACTAGGTCCATCGTCACTTCTTCCCATTTCCATACCAGAATTTCTAACGGTGGTAACTTTCCGTATGGTTTCTGATGTTCTGCCTTTAACTGCAAACAGGTAAAACATTTTGCAACATCATCAGTATCAATACCAACCCCAAGGTGATCCGGGCCAATCCTCCTCAGGAGGCGGTTTTCCTAATTTCCAAAGTTTGCATGATTTGTTGCAGGAAAACCTTATGTGCACCAGGAACACTTATAACATGGCGAGCAACACGTACCACCGGGTCGGAGCTATCGAAAGAAACATATCTGACATCCAAGATGATGTTGGATATATACGAGACCACATTGCACGCCATGGAGGGGATGATGATGATGACGACGATGATGATGATCCATGGAATAGGCGGGAGGAGCGGAGGAAGAGGAGGTTGTTTGATGATTCCCCAGGTTAACCCTTTTCCACTCTTGAACAATTGATGGCCTGCGTGCCAAGTGTTGAACAATTTACTTTCCTTAACTTCTTTTATTTTCTGCATTTTTTTTCTTTTTAACTTTGACATGGATGTTGAATATTGGTAAAAGTAGGATGTTTGCTATGGTATGGTATGGTGTCTATTGATTAAGCAGGTACATACGAGGCTTAGAGTGCTAAACATTAGTACTACTAAAGCCGGGACATGAAAACTGACGAAAGAAACCTGTTTTTCAACTTTGTAGACTGTCCACACGGGTCCGTGTCCAGCCGACACGCCCCCATGCCCACTCCCCTGAACCTGCTGATTGTTTTAATTTTGCAGACCTTGACAGACACGGGGTCGTGTCCAACCAACACGCCCCCGTGTTCACCTTCTGTAAGTTTTCGTTACTGGCACCTGAGCACGGGGTCGTGTTCACTCAACACGGGGTCGTGCCCAGGTAACCAGTAACACAAAATTTTTGCTTTTTACACCTTTTTACACATTCAATCAACCTAAAAACTTATTTTTGGGACACATTGAGGACAATGTGTAATTTAAGTGTGGGGGGGATGCTAAAACCTTGAATCTTGCAAGTCCTAAATACAAGCCTTACACAAAACTCTATTGGAACCGCTAATCACCCCAAATTTTTTTCAAAAATTTTCATTTTTTTTTACTTGTCTAGGTTTAACTCGGGAAATTCAAGTTCTCAAAAAGGTTATATTTTTACAAATTTACAACTGATAGCGTCGTGATAAAAAGAACCAACATAAGAAAATTATGAAAAGGCATGACAAGCTTAGTTAAAATTTAATTATATATACTTGATCATATAAGAACCCATTCCCACAAAAGTGAGTTTTGAGCCTTTATTGAGCATACAATTACATATCATTAGAACTAAATGCTCATTTTTCGTTTCTTGTGAGAATACCCGCTTGGTTCTTACGACTCTAGAACTTGCGATGACGATACATTCCCGGTCCTTACCAACTTAAACCCGAGTAAGTAAATGATGGAGGCATTAGGACTAACCGTTTTTATTTCTACACCATTATTTTTTTTTACCACCTACCCAAAATCCCCCTAGTTAGCCCCTTTGAGCCTAAACCTTTTCATTTCATAACCCAAACCAAACACCCTTTTTACCCACCAAAACCTTTTTCATTTTTTTTACCCTTTGTTTTAGTAACAAGTTCGATTTTTCGTATTACTTTTCAAAAAAAAAAACTATAACGAATTTGTCTCACATGGCCCAACAAACTCGATTCATAAGATCCATGAACGCGACGGGCGCGTTCGTTAACCCAAAGGACATTACTAAAAACTCGTAATGTCTGTATCGCGTTCTAAATGTCGTCTTCGCCACATCCTCATCCCGTACCCTTAATTGATGGTATCTGGACCATAAATTAATTTTCGAAAGCCAACTTGCCCCATGTAACTGATCGAAGAGATCATCGATTCGGGGCAATGGGTATCGGTTTTTCACCGTTAGCTTATTCAACTCTCGATAGTCGATGCACATGCGCATCGAACCATCTTTCTTTTTAACAAAAAGAACAGGCGCTCCCCAAGGTGACACGCTCGGGCGTATAAATCCCTTGTCTAGTAACTCTTGTATCTGAACCATTAACTCCCACATTTCAGTTGGGGCCAACCTATAAGGAGCTTTGGCTACGGGTTTGGCATCGGGATACAATTCAATCTTAAAATCTACTTCACGTTCTGGTGGAAGCCCCGGCAAATCTTCCAGAAATACATCAAGAAACTCTTTCACAACCTCAACCTCCTCTATCTTGGGAGTATTCTGGTTAGTATCTATCACGTAAGTTTGAAATGCCTTACTTCCATTTCGCACATACTTGAATGCTTGGACTATAGAACAAAGCTTCGAATTAACATTCCTTTCCCCTTGTATACACACTCGTTTTCCTCCCGGTGTTAACACATGGATTACCTTTTTCTCGCATTGAATTTCGGCATGATGGCTAGCCAATCCATGCCAACTACAACCTTGAATTCTCCAAATACCATGGGAATAAGGTCAATGGCAAACTTCTCATCTTCAACGATAATATCACAATCTCTACAAACTTCGTGCAACAAATAACTCTTACTATCCGCTATCTCTACTTCTAATGGCACATGCATTCTTTCAACTCTAAAAGAGGGGTGTGACACTAATTCACTTGATACAAACGATCTACTGGCTCCAGTATCAAATAACACGTACGTAGGCATCAAGTTCAATAAGAATATACCTGACACAACATTCGGGTGGTCCTTTGCTTCTTCAGTCGAGAACTGAAACATCCTCCCCTTATCTCTTGGGGCTTCCTCCTTTCTTGCTTCCTTATCGATTTTCTGTTGAAGCTTGGGACATTTCGCCTTAATATGACCCGGTTGGAAACAGTTATAGCACGTTCTGGTAGGATTAGGATATCTTTAGTATGGATGTCCCTCTTGACCACAATTATAACAGCCCTTCTTCCCCTTCAAGCACTCCCCCGTGTGTAACTTTCCACAAGTCTTGCATTTCGGAATGCTACCTTTCGCCTTATCCTTCTTGCCATGATCTTGAAATTTCTGTTTCTTTGACGGGCTTGAGCTGGGAATATTCTCAGACACTCTTTTCTCGCCTCTTTCTGCTTGTCTTCTTAGTTCAATCTCCCTATCTCGGGCCAAATTAATGAGCTCGTTCAAGGTTTCACATTTAGCGGGAGTTATGAACTCCCGATATTCGGCCTTCAACATACCATGATAGCGGTTTATCCTCATTCTTCTCGTTCCCGCTATTTCTTTACAGAATTTCAGCTTGTCAAGAAAAGTGTTGGTGATTTCATCAATGGTTTCGTCTTTCTGACGAAGATGTAAGAAATCTTCTTGGATCCTGTCAATGGCAGATTGCGGACAATGGTACTTTAGAAATGGTTCCTTGAACTCTTGCCATGTCAAGACTTGAACCTTATCTTCACCAATTTCTTTACTATAAGCATCCCACCAGTCTTTAGCTTGGAGTTGTAAACAACCGGTGGCAAACATTACTTGGTCTTCCTTTTCATAGTGGCTCCTTACAAACACCGCCTCCATACTTGTGATCCACCTTTGACATGCTATAGAGTCAATATCTCCTTTATAGGGTAAAGGATTGCAAGCCATAAATTCCTTGTATGTGCATTTGCGAGCCCCCTTCTTTCCTTGTATTTCATCAATCTTCCCTTTCAACTCGTCCATCTTACTTGCCATCATCGTTTCTACCACTTCTAACACATGACTTTCCACTTCTTGGGCTAATCGAGGAATATTGACCTAGATTGCCTTTCCAACCTCTTCCGAAATCATAGTTTTCAGTTGTTCTTGTTGTGTCGCTTCGTCCTAATTCGTATCGGCCATCTACACATAAACATCATTCTTTATTTTAAACATTCATTCATCCTTTCTATCATGTAATCATACTAGTGATACATAACTCTCATTCTTTTTAATATGTAAAAGAAATTATACACGACTAATTCATACTTAAACTTCCTTTGAAAACTCAACGTTTCCGACAACCAGTCATCATGGCATTCTTTCTTCCGTATATCTTGGTGTCACTTTTCTTATTCTTTAGAGTCTCGTTATAACGTTTTTAATACTTCCCCTGTGATAGAAACATTAAACAGAACAACATATTTGAAATTGGCTGAAAATGGTCCCCACCGTAAGCTACGGTGGCTACCGTAGCTTACGGTGGCGTCTTTTTCCTTACGCCCCTGAGCTACTGTCTTACGGTAGCCACTGTAGCTTACGGTGACTCCCAACATACTATGGTTGATTTTCATTTTTTTTGCAGCCATTTTCCGACCCGTTCTATCCCAAACTGACCCGATTCATCCCACACCCTTACACATCACCCCGTAACAATTCCATAACATTCTGTAACAAAATTATTCGTAATGCAAAATTCTAATTTTAAGGGTACTTACTTGCTTCACGTCGCGGAACGAACACACACTTCACACGAGCTTTCGGTTTGAGTTCAAGCATTTGATGCTTAAATCCCTCAAACCTAGGCTCTAACGTCCAAAAATTTTTCCTTATAAATTTTAAACATCGACATACTATTCCTCCCGAAATTTGGGCATGACCCGTTCGTACTACGAGCGGTCCCCTGTTTTTCACAATCAAAATTTCATTTAAAATACACTACGTTTCAAAAGTCATAATACATATAACATCAAGGCGAACCTTGATATACATACGAAAACCATTAAGTTAAAACACTTACAACGAACTAAGTTTAAAAAGACAAACATGTTAGGACATTAAGATTTAACTAATAGACATAAACTAAGAGACCAAAATATATTTGACATGATCTTCTTTACAAAAGTTGCGGAACACGTGACGGGCTTTGAAGTGTGTTCGGACCGGATGAAGCTTGACATTAAACTTGATATTTACCTACATCACAACAACAATAAACGTCATTAAAACTAAATTACTTCCTTTATAACTCAAGATTTCAACTCGCATATTTTTAGCCATTATGACATCCGCGAACTTACTAGTAACTCAATACATTAGTATCGTCCTTCTCACTCATAAGTATGTTCCAAGAATGGATCTTAATACCATCGTTTTCATTCTTACATTCTAAATCTTTTGACCCATTCATAAAGGGTCTACACCTATTCATTCTCTTGCATTTTAATTCGACATATTCGACCCATTAAGAGTCCTATACATAGTACTCGTTATAAATAACTCAATTACAACATCATATAGTAAAATAATAACATAAATAAACCATGAATTGTACATGTAGCGTACCTCGTTCTTGATTTCCTTGTTGCTTCACGTGACTCGAACTTTCCTCCTTTACACCTATACATAATCATTCATACTTAGAATTCATGTCATATACATATTAACATACATTCCTTGATAAGATGTCATACATTTTAACTCTTACTTCATAAGCACATTCAAATCATGATTTTTACATAAAGTTTATGGTTAATATGGCTGAATTCTTTACTGAAGCATTTCATCAAACACTTGGTGTACACAATATCAACAAAGCACAAGGTACAAGTATTCATAGTATAGTTCTACTTGTTCACTTTCTAGTCTAACAAGAATCAATCAAATTCATATCTTTCTTTCATCCTATATTAACTTATCTAATTTCTCTATCACATACAAGATCATTGATGTGTTAAAAATGCAACATATAAATTTCATCAAATGAGGCATAAAACTAACCCTTTTTTAGTACTAATGTTGGAAAAAGTATTCTTTTGTCTTCCTTTTGTATTTTCAGGATTAAAAGAGCTCAAATTAACAAAAGAAGCAAAAAGACATCAAAATCTAACATAAATACAAGAAAAGGAACAAGACGTGACATGCCCGACCCCACGACAGCATCTTCCCAAGCAAAACAAGAGATCAGAAGCCTGAACACGCCCCGTGCTCAGCCAGCACGGGGGCGTGCCCAAGTGTCAGCAGAAAAGACAAAGTGGTATAAGCTTCTATTGCCCACCACGGGGCCGTGCTCAGCGGACACGGGGCCGTGCTCAGCGGACACGGGGCCGTTGTCAACTATAAGATTCGCACAATCTAGCAAATCTGCATAGTACAAAGATTCTTCTGCACCACGGGATCGTGCTCAGCGGACACGGGGGCGTGGTCAACTAAAAAGACAAAACTGCATTAAATGAAGAAAGAGAAGGATGTGGACACGGGGCCGTGCCCGAGCTTCTGTTCAGCCTATAAATAGAAGTGCTTGGCTCAAGCTCAAACCATCCCTTGGCACACCACCTCTCTCACACCTCACACACCACCACCATAACACCATCATCCACCACCATCATCCATTGTCCATCGTAGAGTGTGTGAGTCGTCTCAGGATCCAAGATTGATCGTAAGAGTTCTTGATAATCAAGGCCATGTTTGCCTAAGTCTCTTACATCACTTGGTGAAGACAAAGTGTCTAGTTTAATACTTTTTATTTCTAATCTTTTGCACTTTTTATTTGGTTTTGTATTAATGACTTTAATAACTAGTTTCTTATGTTGAAGGTGATCTTTCCTTATCATTTATCCGTGGTGTCTTGGCATTATTTTACTGTCTATATAAAATAAAAGATTTTCACCATTCATATCTCCACGGTCTATATGGAGGTATGTTGGCTACCTGGTCGGGGGTTAAGGGAACGGTTTGGTAAAGGTCTTGCCATTGTTCAGTGTTTAGAGGTCCTGCAATGGACCTAGGTCAAATTTTGTAGGACCTCCTTCAATACTTAACGGTATTGGATGGCGGGGGTCCAAACTCTTTGATCCCCTCATAAGTTAACTACTATTAATACTATAACCCGGCTATTTAGGACTGTATCCCTGCTGACTCAGACTACTTAGTCGAGGGTAACGTCACCTCCAAAAGAGGGGCCTACCATAATTTGCATTAATAACTTAATTAATTATCTTCCAATAATCCACCCTTTTAGGACTGTATCCTTGCTGACTCAAACTACTGGGGTGAGGGTAACGTCACCTTCAAAAGAGGGGCCTACTACAATAACTAAGATAATCTCTTAAATATGTGCAAAAGTGCGGAAATAATCAAAGGTTACACTAGATACGAGTCGGAACCAAGTGATTCATCTTGTCTATCTGTTTTTCTTTTATTTTTATTTTCAGCATTTTAGTTAGTTTTTATTTTTCTTAGTTTAAAACATTTTTCTAACTTTTTATTTTTGATTAGACGTTGAGGATAAACCGGTACTAAAAGCTCTTGTGTCCTTGGACGACCTCGGTATCTTGCCAACACTATACTACGCTCACGATGGGTGCACTTGCCCATATGTGTGTTTAGTGTTAGTAAAATATCATGTTTTATAAATTTAAAACTTGGCTAAAAATAAGTGTTAAATGGGCTTAAAATATACACCTAATATATATAACACTTCACACGCATCAAGTTTTTGGCGCCGTTGCCGGGGACACAAGGGTTTTAAGAAAGCTTAAAATCGACGGCCTAATCAGTTTTTCAAAACCTTTTTAAAACACGCACACATTTTTCTGCATTTTAGTTTAGTTTTGCATTTACAGTAGCCTGTACACGGGGCCGTGTTCACTGAACACGGGGCCGTGCTGCAGAAATTTTTTTTAAATACCCAGTAACAGTATCTTGAACACGGGCCGTGCTCACTGAACACGCCCCGTGCTCAACGAAATCAGTAAATTTAATTAAAACGCCCAGATACAGATTCTGAACTCGGGGCCGTATCCACTGAACACGGGGCCGTGTCTAGCCTCTGCTTCCGTTTTTATTTTTGTTTTCTGATCTCGAGACTTGGTTGTGGTCTGCTGAGTGATTCTTATGGATCAATACTCAGGAGGTTACAACTACACCTATGAGGAGGATGATTATAGGGGTAATTACTGCACTAATTGTCGTAACTCACGCTCGGTTCAAAATAATCACTCATATCAACCATCCAAGTCATACACCTACTATGAGGAGCCCAGGTACGGGCCATCAACTTCATACACATCCTATGAAGACCAAAGGTATGAACCTCCTCCCTCATACTCATATTTTGATGAACCAAGGTATGAGCCTTCATACTCATACTTTGAGGAACCAAGATATGAGCCACCACCTTCATATGCTTATTATGAGGAACCATGGCATGAACAACCCACCTCATATGAGTATTATGAAGAACAAATTTACGAACCTTATCCATCATATGCTTACAATGAAGAACAGTGGTGTGAACCATCGACTTCATATGGGTATTATTAGGAACAAAGGGTCGAACAACCGGATTCAAGCTTAGAAAATCCCGATTCTTTCTCTATAGCCGAAGTGACCGATAGGATATTAGAACACATTAGAGTTATCGATCGTTGTATAAAAGAATCTCGCGCAAGGGAAGAGGAGTCCCGCGTAAGAAAAGAATTAAAAAAGGAAGAGATAACTGAAAATGTAAAAATGGAAGAACAAATAAGTGAAAAACCGACACATGAGTTAAACAACGAATAAGGTGAGTCCGACAACGTTAAAATTCAAGAAGAGTCTAATTTTGAAGAAATTAATCTCTTGTCACCTTCTTTTGAAAATCATTGTTTAGTACCCACTCATGCTAAGTTTTTAAAAGAGTTAAACACTAACACTAAAATTGACGAAACGGTAAGTGTTAAGTTAACTAATGATCAGACTTCGCTAATAAAAGAAGACCCATTTGAAATTAACATTACACCGGTTCCATGTTTCTTTCAAAATTCATTTATTAGTAATGTCACAATCGATAAAGATCTTTGTGTTAACATAATGCCTAACTACATTTTCGAAAAATTAAGTATTAGTGATTTTTCTCCACTTCAAATACCCATTTTTCTATCCAATCGGAAAGTAATAAAATCAATCAGTATAGTTGAGGATGTATTGGTTCAAACAAATCAAATGGTAATTCCGACCGACTTTGTCATCCTCGATGACGCTCCTCTAGTGTTGGGACGACCATTTGTAAAAACTCATGAAGATTTGAAAAACCGGAAGTTCAACAATCTACCTCTTCAATTAGGGGCATTTAAAAGAAGTGTCGATCTCGAACGGTCAATGAAATATCCATTCGGCAATAATGACCCCCTAATTGAAGATGAAGATGAACCACCCGATACAAGTGAAGAGATTAACCACTTTGTTGAAGAAGAGGTCGCCATAGAACAAACTTTTAAAGTTCTTGATCGAAATGAGCAACCAAATAAGGAGTCTCCTAAAGACCCACCACTTGAGCTCAAAGAACTTCCAAAAGGTTTGGAATATGCTTTTCTAGACAAAGAGGGTAAATTACCTGTAATTATTTCGTCTAAATTAAGTAGCTTAGAAAAAGAAAAATTAATTAGTCTTTTGAAAAAACATAAAAATGCAATAGCTTGGAAACTTGTAGACATAAAAGGAATTAGTCCTTCTATGTGCACACACAAAATTTTGATGAATGATGACTACAAATCACCACAACGTCGAGTGAATCCAAATGTTCAAGAAGTGGTTAAAAACGAGGTCATCAAATTACTTGACGCCGGACTTATCTACCCTATCTCCGATAGTCCATGGGTAAGTCACGTCCAAGTAGTTCCAAAGAAAGGAGGTATGACGGTAATAACTAACGAAAAGAATGAATTAATACCAACGAGAACCGTCACAGGATGGAGAGTTTGTATAGATTATAGACGATTAAATGAAGCAACAAGAAAAGACCACTTTCCTTTGCCCTTCATTGATCAAATGTTAGAAAGATTATCCGGTCATAAATTTTATTGTTTCTTGGATGGTTTTTCAGGTTACTTTCAAATCCCAATAGCACCCGAAGACCAAGAAAAGACAACTTTCACATGTCCCTATGGAACTTTTGCTTATCGACGCATGCCGTTTGGTCTATGTAATGCCCCCGCAACATTCCAACGTTGCATGGTAGCCATCTTCCATGACATGATAGAAAAGACAATGGAAGTCTTCATGGACGACTTTTCTATCTTTGGGGATTCATACGACCAATGCCTCGATAACCTTGAACGAATGCTATCCCGATGTGAGGAAACTAACATCGCCCTTAATGGGGAAAAATGCCATTTCATGGCAACGGAGGGAATAGTACTCGGTCACAAGATCTCGAGCGAAGGAATGGAGGTAGATCGAGCCAAAATAGATACCATTTCTAGATTACCACATCCATCCTCCGTAAGAGCTATCAGAAGTTTCCTAGGGCATGCCGAATTTTATAGGCGGTTTATCAAAGACTTTTCTAAAATCTCAAGGCATCTAACTAAATTACTTGAAAAAGATGCCCCTTTCATCTTTGACAAGGATTGCAATCAAGCATTTCTAACCTTAAAAGAAATGTTAGTCAATGCACCCATCATGGTAGCACCTGATTGGAAATTTCCTTTTGAAATCATGTGTGATGCTAGTGACTTTGCAGTTGGAGCTGTCTTGGGACAAAGAAAAGAAAAGCATTTCCACCCAATTTATTATGCTAGTAAAACACTTAATGATGCACAAGAAAATTACACAACAACTGAAAAAGAGTTACTAGCTGTGGTATTTGCTTTTGATAAATTTCGTTCTTATCTTGTTCTTTCTGAAACTATAGTCTATAAAGATCATGCAGCCATTCGATATCTCTTCAAAAAGCAGGACGCAAAACCACGTTTGATTCGGTGGATTCTACTCCTCCAAGAATTTGACATTGAAATTAGAGACAAAAGAGGAGCAGAAAATACCGCAGCAGATCATCTTTCGCGCTTAGAAGACCCAGCTTTGGAGGCGACCAGGGACGAGCAAATCAACGAAAAATTTCTAACTGAGTCCCTAGAAATGGTGGAATACAAGGAAGAACCATGGTACGCCGACTATGCTAACTACCTAGCTAGCGGTATAGTCGCAAAAGGGTGGCCACATCATCAAAGAAAAAAATTCTTTGCCAATGTGAAACACTAAGAATTCTCCGCCATTGTCATGAAGGTCCATACGGAGGACATCATGGTGCCGCTAGTACCGCACGAAAGGTATTCGATTCAGGATTTTATTGGCCAACCATTTACAAAGACGCCCAAAGTCTTGTCAAAACATGTGATACTTGCCAAAGAACAGGTAATATTTCTTCCAAAAACGAAATGCCATAAAATGGAATTCTTGTTTGTGAAATTTTTGATGTGTGGGGACTCGACTTCATGGGACCTTTCCCACCATCGAAAGGAAACAAATATATACTTGTGGCAGTAGACTACTTGTCTAAATGGGCCGAGGCCGAGGCACTTCCAACAAACGATGGAAGAGTCGTGGTAAGATTTCTGAAAAAATTATTCTCTCGTTTTGGCACACCTAAAGCATTAATAAGTGATAGAGGTACCCATTTTTGCAACCATCAACTCGAAATTTTTTTAACAAGATATGGGGTCTATCACCGGGTCTCAATAGCGTATCACCCTCAAACAAACGGACAAGCCGAAGTAACTAATAGAGGTTTAAAACGAATACTCGAGAAAACAGTAGGGTTAAATAAAAAGGAATGGGCGGATAAATTAGATGATGCTTTATGGGCTTTTCGAACTGCTTATAAAACAACAATAGGCACAACCCCATATAAGCTAGTCTATGGAAAAAGTTGTCACTTGCCAGTAGAAATTGCGCACAAAGCCTACTGGGCAATCAAAAATGTAAACTTAGATTTAGAATTTGCTGGTAAAAATCGATTTTGTCAATTACATGAATTAGACGAACTTAGGAATTACGCATACTCAAACTCCGAAATTTATAAGGAGAGAATGAAAAATTTGCATGACAAACATATTAAACCTAATGAATTTCGGGTAGGAGATCTAGTTCTTTTGTTTAATTCACGACTTCGATTGTTTCCTGGTAAATTAAAGTCTAGGTGGTCATGACCTTTTTCCGTCACCCATATTTTCCCACACGGTGCAGTAGAAATTAAATCTCGAAATGGGCCTCCATTCAAAGTCAATGGCCAACGGCTGAAACTTTATCAAAGATTCATTGAGGATGAGGAGGAAGAGATTTCGTTCCAAACGATGGAAGAATGAAACCAACATCATACCTGGTAAGTTACGAACGATTGAGGCGACAAAATAAAGCGGTAAGTTCTCTAACCAAAGCTTATGGGAAACAAGGGCACCCACACGAGCACTAAAAAAAAAACTTTGCTCGGCACGAGGCCGTGTCCGCGCTGCAGTCGGGATATATCCCCTTTTTCAAAACAGTTACTTCATTCCACACGCCCCGTTTCCCCGAAAAAGCTCTGGTTCCAGGCGATTTTTCGCAGACTTTCGACGTCTCCTATCACTCTAACAACATCAAGGTATGATTCTATCACTTTTAGTAGTTAGATTAGTTACTTGCATGTAGTTAACACACCAAAAATTTGGGGAAAAATCTAGGGTTCTTGAAGTTCATACGGATTGAACCTCAAATCTTTGTTTAGATTCGTTTGCATTTAGTTAGATTAGTGTTTTGGGAAGTAAATACACTTGTATTGTTCATAGATTCACCCGATTTCTCACAAAAACCCAAAACCCTTGTTCTTGAACCGAAAAAGATAAAATTGATAGGGTAAACGGGTTATTTTGGGAAAAACGGCACTTAGGGTTTCATTTTCGGGGGAAACCGCACCTATTGGACCAAAAATTTTCAAGTTTTCGAAACCAGGTCGAAAAATGGAATTTTTTAGTAACAGACGCCTGGACACGGGGCCGTGTCCGCTGAACACGGGGTCGTGTCCAGCCCACTGTTTGCAGTTTTGTCCGAAAATATTTCTGTTTCGTGCTAACTTTTGGTGTATTCTTTCAGATGGCTAGGAAGTTCACAAGATTCAACGCCAATGAACTCGATGCTAGAGCTAGATTCGAGATACTTCAAACAAGGCCGGAGGAATACCCGAGGCAAGCATGCACGGAATTGTTAACTGTGGTAAATCAAATCGACCGTTTCAACAACATTGTCACGGGACCACTCAGAGTCGCCCAAACAACTCGACTCCGTTCCGTCCACGAATGCACTTTGGAGTTCTATAGCACCTTCGCATTCAACTCGAGGTGCGACCCGTTCGACAATGACGGGGTGTCATTTCGATGTGGCAGAACGAGGTATTCGATCTCTATGGCACAATTTGGGTCGATTGTCGGGTTGTATGCGGAAGAGGATGCGGGAAACGAAGAAAATACTGGAGGAATGAGAGAGATTGGTGAAAACGAACGCCAAGCTATTTGGGCTCAGATTGGTGAAGGGTACTACAATCCGAGCAGCACTAAGAGTACAAAGCTGAGGGATCCGCTCTACAGATACATCCATAGGCTCCTCGGCTACTCTCTTAGTCAAAGGCATGATAGTAGTGGCGTCGTTGGGTTAAGAGATTTGGTTGTCCTCCACTGCATCCACAACCGCAGGCCGCTCGATGTTTCGTTCCTCATGCTCCGAAACATGCATCATAACCGCCTTGCTAGTGCACCGACTCCTATCTTCTTTGGGGGATGGGTGTACCGTCTCTTTAGGCACTTCGCCCACATACCTAGGTCATTTGAGAGGAGCCCATGGTCGGGTATGGTGGATATACACATATGCCGCTCAATGAACCTGATTTATGAGGCAGAGGACGGGATGGTGAGCTTTCAAAGGATGCAAGGTCATGCATGGAACCCGCAAGAGGCACTTGTCCTCCAAGCTCCGCAACATCATCAATATCAATACCAACCCCAAGGTGATCCGGGCCAATCCTCCTCAGGAGGCGGTTTTCCTAATTTCCAAAGTTTGCATGATTTGTTGCAGGAAAACCTTATGTGCACCAGGAACACTTATAACATGGCGAGCAACACGTACCACCGGGTCGGAGCTATCGAAAGAAACATATCTGACATCCAAGATGATGTTGGATATATACGAGACCACATTGCACGCCATGGAGGGGATGATGATGATGACGACGATGATGATGATCCATGGAATAGGCGGGAGGAGCGGAGGAAGAGGAGGTTGTTTGATGATTCCCCAGGTTAACCCTTTTCCACTCTTGAACAATTGATGGCCTGCGTGCCAAGTGTTGAACAATTTACTTTCCTTAACTTCTTTTATTTTCTGCATTTTTTTTCTTTTTAACTTTGACATGGATGTTGAATATTGGTAAAAGTAGGATGTTTGCTATGGTATGGTATGGTGTCTATTGATTAAGCAGGTACATACGAGGCTTAGAGTGCTAAACATTAGTACTATTAAAGCCGGGACATGAAAACCGACGAAAGAAACCTGTTTTTCAACTTTGTAGACTGTCCACACGGGGCCGTGTCCAGCCGACACGCCCCCATGCCCACTCCCCTGAACCTGCTGATTGTTTTAATTTTGCAGACCTTGACAGACACGGGGTCGTGTCCAACCAACACGCCCCCGTGTTCACCTTCTGTAAGTTTTCGTTACTGGCACCTGAGCACGGGGTCGTGTTCACTCAACACGGGGTCGTGCCCAGGTAACCAGTAACACAAAATTTTTGCTTTTTACACCTTTTTACACATTCAATCAACCTAAAAACTTATTTTTGGGACACATTGAGGACAATGTGTAATTTAAGTGTGGGGGGGATGCTAAAACCTTGAATCTTGCAAGTCCTAAATACAAGCCTTACACAAAACTCTATTGGAACCGCTAATCACCCCAAATTTTTTTCAAAAATTTTCATTTTTTTTTACTTGTCTAGGTTTAACTCGGGAAATTCAAGTTCTCAAAAAGGTTATATTTTTACAAATTTACAACTGATAGCGTCGTGATAAAAAGAACCAACATAAGAAAATTATGAAAAGGCATGACAAGCTTAGTTAAAATTTAATTATATATACTTGATCATATAAGAACCCATTCCCACAAAAGTGAGTTTTGAGCCTTTATTGAGCATACAATTACATATCATTAGAACTAAATGCTCATTTTTCGTTTCTTGTGAGAATACCCGCTTGGTTCTTACGACTCTAGAACTTGCCATGACGATACATTCCCGGTCCTTACCAACTTAAACCCGAGTAAGTAAATGATGGAGGCATTAGGACTAACCGTTTTTATTTCTACACCATTATTTTTTTTTACCACCTACCCAAAATCCCCCTAGTTAGCCCCTTTGAGCCTAAACCTTTTCATTTCATAACCCAAACCAAACACCCTTTTTACCCACCAAAACCTTTTTCATTTTTTTTACCCTTTGTTTTAGTAACAAGTTCGATTTTTCGTATTACTTTTCAAAAAAAAAAAAACTATAACGAATTTGTCTCACATGGCCCAACAAACTCGATTCATAAGATCCATGAACGCGACGGAGGAGGATTGATTGCTTGGCAAGCCTATGGTAGGAGGAGGATTGATTGCTTGGCAAGCCTATGGTAGGAGTAAGTTCCATGCCGCTCTCGAGTGATCCACAAAAATACATTTTCGGCCGAGTGTAGTGATCCCCGTGAGGTATGTGAACTTGTATATAAATAGAATTTTAAAGAGGCATGTTATGCCCTAATAAGTAATTTATCTTATGAAAAGTTTTAAATAAATCATGACGAATAGGATTGTAAATAAATAAAAATAAAACTAAATAAAGAATCTTGGAAATCCCGACACTCTACGACAAGCCCAAAAACCTTCTTCTCTACCCATTCCATTTGGGAGTGTAATAGCCACATATTAAAGAGTTTTGCTTGAGGACAAGCAAAGATTCAAGTGTGGGGGTATTTGATGTGTTAAAAATGCAACATATAAATTTCATCAAATGAGGCATAAAACTAACCCTTTTTTAGTACTAATGTTGGAAAAAGTATGCTTTTGTCTTCCTTTTGTATTTTCAGGATTAAAAGAGCTCAAATTAACAAAAGAAGCAAAAAGACATCAAAATCTAACATAAATACAAGAAAAGGAACAAGACGTGACATGCCCGACCCCACGACAGCATCTCCCCAAGCAAAACAAGAGATCAGAAGCCTGAGCACGCCCCGTGCTCAGCCAGCACCGGGGCATGTCCAAGTGTCAGCAGAAAAGACAAAGTGGTAGAAGCTTCTATTGCTCACCACGGGGCCGTGCTCAGCGGACACGGGGCCGTGGTCAACTATAAGATTCGCACAATTTAGCAAATCTGCATAGTACAAAGATTCTTCTGCACCACAGGGTCGTGCTCAGCGGACACGGGGGCGTGGTCAACTAAAAAGACAAAACTGCATTAAATGAAGAAAGAGAAGGATGTGGACACGGGTTCGTGCCCACTGGACACGGGGCCATGCCCGAGCTTCTGTTCAGCCTATAAATAGAAGTGCTTGGCTCAAGCTCAAACCATCCCTTGGCACACCACCTCTCTCATACTTCACCCACCACCCACGACCACCATAACACCATCATCCACCACCATCATCCATTGTCCATCGTAGAGTGTGTGAGTCGTCTCGGGATCCAAGATTGATCGTAAGAGTTCTTGACAATCAAGGCCATGTTTGCCTAAGTCTCTTACATCACTTGGTGAAGACAAAGTGTCTAGTTTAATACTTTTTATTTCTAATCTTTTGCACTTTTTATTTGGTTTTGTATTAATGACTTTAATAACTAGTTGTTTATGTTGAAGGTGATCTTTCCTTATCGTTTGTCCGTGGTGTCTTGGCATTATTTTACTGTCTATATAAAATAAAAGATTTTCACCATTCATATCTCCACGGTCTATATGGAGGTATGTTGGCTACCTGGTCGGGGGTTAAGGGAACGGTTTGGTAAAGGTCTTGCCATTGTTCAGCGTTTAGAGGTCCTGCAATGGACCTGGATCAAATTTAGTAGGACTCCCTTCAATACTTAACGGTATTGGATGGCGGGGGTCCAAACTCTTTGATCCCCTCATAAGTTAACTACTATTAATACTATAACCCGGCTATTTAGGACTGTATCCCTGCTGACTCAGACTACTTAGTCGAGGGTAACGTCACCTCCAAAAGAGGGGCCTACCATAATTTGCATTAATAACTTAATTAATTATCTTCCAATAATCCACCCTTTTAGGACTGTATCCTTGCTGACTCAAACTACTGGGGTGAGGGTAACGTCACCTTCAAAAGAGGGGCCTACTACAATAACTAAGATAATCTCTTAAATATGTGCAAAAGTGCGGAAATAATCAAAGGTTACACTAGATACGAGTCGGAACCAAGTGATTCATCTTGTCTATCTGTTTTTCTTTTATTTTTATTTTCAGCATTTTAGTTAGTTTTTATTTTTCTTAGTTTAAAACATTTTTCTAACTTTTTATTTTTTATTAGAAGTTGAGGATAAACCGGTACTAAAAGCTCGTGTGTCCTTGGACGACCTCGGTATCTTTCCAACACTATACTACGCTCACGATGGGTGCACTTGCCCATATGTGTGTTTAGTGTTAGTAAAATATCGTGTTTTATAAATTTAAAACTTGGCTAAAAATAAGTGTTAAAGGGGCTTAAAATATACACCTAATATATATAACACTTCACACGCATCAATCATGCATCAATTCACATCTATAAGCATATTATTTAAATCATCATGTTCAACGTATTCTTACAACAAGTGGGTATAAACCTTAAATCACCCAAATAATCGAAATCAAACAAAATTCTCAATCTATTGTGAAATCCTAACTCACAATTACACAAGATTTCCACATAATTTCATGATTGGGTTAAAACCCACTTTCTACAAATCACCAAATCAGAATTTTTGACTTACCATTTGTTGAACAAGCTTAGATGGTTAAAGATTTGAGTTCATGCATTAGTTTGGGCTCTTAATTCCTTCCTAATCTTGTGAATTTATGAAAACTAGGGTTTTCTCCTTGGTTCTTTGCTCCTGGTCGATCCACAGAACACACCAGAGTGTGTGTTTTGTGTTTTCTTTTGTTTATTAAAAACTTTCATCATCTTTTTACAAGTTCAGCCCCTCTAATTCTAATTGTTGATTATTAACACATTAACTTTCATTCTTGTTGAACTAATATCACATTCTCTTAACTTAGTTAATATTACCAAATTAGACATTTAAGGTAGCATAAATAAATTGCATATTTTGGGGTGTTACACTTCATTAAAACTAAATTACTTCCTTTATAACTCAAGATTTCAACTCGCAGATTTTTAGCCATTATGACATCCGCGAACTTACTAGTTACTAAATACATTAGTATCGTCCTTCTCACTCATATGTATGTTCCAAGAATGGAACTTAATACCATCGTTTTCATTCTTACATTCTAAATATGTTGACCCATTCATAAAGGGTCTACACCTATTCATTCTCTTGCATTTTAATTCGACATATTCGACCCATTAAGAGTCCTACACATAGTACTCGTTATAAATAACTCAATTATAACATCATATAGTAAAATAATAACATAAATAAACCATGAATTGTACATGTAGCGTACCTCGTTCTTGATTTCCTTGTTGCTTCACGTGACTCAAACTTTCCTCCTTTACACCTATACATAATCATTCATACTTAGAATTCATGACATATATGTCACGCCCCCAAAATACTACATGCGGAATCACCGCGGGGCGTGTGACGTACCAGGATCCAAGCCACCAATCACATTGAACTACGCATAATATTTAAATAAATCATTCCATTAATTTCAAAAATATAAATCCAAGACATAAGTTAAACCAAAGTAGTTGTTCAGCGGAAGCATAATGTAAACTGTAAATCAAATGTTTCAAAACATGTGTTCGTAATCAACGAAGCAAGTATCCAAGAGTCTCGACCCATGACCACTCCAGCACTCCCAGATAGCAAGTCCATATCAAGAATCTAACGACCTGCAAGCATGCAGACGAGTGTGTCAGACGACGCTGGTGAGTTCAAAGTTTTGTTAACGCGTTTAGTTACCAGATATGAGTATAAAACAGTTCAATGATTTGAATTGATGTTGTTATTAACTCGATTACCGTAGATGGCTACTAGATTTATTTGCCCAACCCCAATGTCTCTATCAAAACATTGGTCAAGTGGTTAAGGTAATTAGTTCACGCCCGTCCTCCCCGGTACGGTGTGAGGGTGCCAAACCTAATAGCGCTATCAACTAATAACCTCGTTGCCTCCCCGACAACTAATCGGTAGATGTAAGGGGTCTTAATGATATAAATGAGTGTAATAACTAACATCCCAATAACCCGACGTTCCTCCCCGGAACAATTACCAGATATCCCTCCCCGGGATGCATGCTTGGAAAAAGAGCAGTAAACTCACCTTGGTTTGCTCGGTTTGTTTAGTTACCCGTTTCCAAGTTAATCAACCAACCCTAACGTGGTTACCAATGAATATCAATTTCATGATTGAACAAGTTATTGTTTTCACACAGATTGCGTTCATCACAAAGTTACAGTGCAACAAGTAGCATGCATATCATCATTAATATGTAACACAGATCGTATATACACACAAGTATCTGTCATCATCATCATTACAGACACCTACTGTTCAATTCCTTAACTTACCCGGTGAAACACCCTCCATGACGAAAGATACATCTTTCGTCGAGGTGAGGGATGATGAAACTCCACAGGTTTCGTCGAGAGGCTTGCCGACGAAACACCCCTGTTTCGCCGTCCTATGTTTCGTCGACTGCACTTGGCAGTTTCAACGTTTCTTCCAAACCCTAATGTTTACTGTTACTGTTTCTGTAAATCTCTATCTAACCGGTTCATAGGTTTATCATGCAAACACCACAATTCTTATTATCACATTTACCAAGCTTTCATTGAATCAACATATCATAACATAACTGCCATTGATGATCACATAGATATATTGGTTTATTATTATCAAGAATTATCATTTAACTATGATCTAAACGTTCGGGTTCGATCCTATGAAAGCGTCCGCTAATCATGAAGAGCCGAGTAACCATATACGGATTATGAAACGTTCGAAACCCTAATCAACGCAATATATCAATCTGGTTTCTAACAAGATCCTATATTCACAAAAGATTACATACAACAATCATCAAACAATCTGTTAAGTGTTGACAGAATGCTAACCGAATGAGGAGATAATTCCAACAGTGCAAAAGAATTCAAGTAATACGGAAAGTACTGCCGTCGGTTTGTTGAGAGAATGAATTAGTGTTTTAAAATCGTTATCTAAGGTACATATATATATACGCATACACTGAGTCTTCAGCTACACTTGGGCCGAAAGCCCATACGGCAGCCCATCCCTTGACGAATCACCAACTTTCGTCGGGCAAGGGAGTGGCGAAACACCAACTTTCGTCGAGTAGCCCATGGCGAAAAATATACACATTTTTGTCATGCAGTTGTTGTGTGACTAAAGGGTTTTTATTAAACAATAACCAATGCAATTCCAAACACAATACACAACTACATAAACATTAGGATCAATCCTTCAAACTGTTACATCTTTCATAAACTAAATAAATTACCAACACAGGATTGCCACACAAAAGATACATGAATGAAAGGGTTTGAAATCTCGGGTTGTCACATCATCCCCAACTTGAAAGAAATTTCGTCCCGAAATTTGATAAGCAACCCAAAACAGCAAGATGTTAACTCAGGATGACTGTGGATTTTCCGCGGGTACCACATCATCCCCAACTTGAATGGGAATTTCGTCCCAAAATTCACTAATTGCATTAGATTTAGATTTGCCAGTCTTGGACTTGTCATCTGGAAGTAAATGTGGGTACTTGAGCTTCATCTGATCCTCGCATTCCCATGTGAATTCCGGTCCATGTCTAGAGTTCCAACGAACTCTCACAATCGGAATTCGGCTATGTTTGCAGACTTTGACTTCCCGGTCCATGATTTCAATTGGTTCTTCGACAAACTGCAACTTGTCGTCAGTCTTTAACTCCTGAAACGGTACCACAATGTTTCATCGGACAAACACTTCTTTAGTTGCGATACGTGGAAAACATCATGAACGTTACCCAACCCAGCAGGTAACTCTAGCTTGTAGGCCACTTTACCGATTCGTTCTAGAATTTTGAATGGCCCTACATAACGAAGGTTTAGTTTGCCGCGTTTTCCAAAACGTACCACACCCTTCCAGGGAGAGACCTTCAACATAACACGATCATTAACTGCGAACTCCAACGGTTTTCTACGCTTATCAGCGTACCTTTTCTGACGGTCACGCGCTGCTTCCATCCGATTCCTGATCTAAACAATCTTTTCTGAAGTTTCCAACACAAGTTCAGGGCCAGTGACCTAGCTGTCACCCACCTCAGCCCAACAGAGAGGTAAACGACACTTTCGGCCGTATAATGCTTCGAACGGAGCAGCCTGGATGCTGGTATGGTAGCTATTGTTATAGGAAAACTCTATCAAAGGCAAGTGTTTCTCCCAACCCTTGCCAAAATCAATCACGCATGCTCGTAACATATCCTCAAGTGTCTGGATGGTTCGTTCACTTTGTCCATCCGTCTGCGGGTGATAAGCAGTGCTCATATCGAGACGCGAGTCGAATGATTTGTGCATCGACTGCCACAAATCTGAGATGAAACGCGGGTCACGGTCAGAAATAATAGATGTCGGCACCCCGTGCGTAGAAACCACATCCTTAAGATAGACAACAGCTAGTTGTGAGAACTTATCTGTTTCCTTGATTGCCAGAAAGTGTGCTGACTTCGTGAGACGATTAACGATCACCCAAATGGTATTGTTTCCGTTTTGATTTCTCGGCAAACCTGTGACGAAATCCATGGCGATTTGCTCCCACTTCCACATGGGTATTTCTGGTTGTTGCAGCAATCCAGACGGTTTCTGATATTCCACTTTGACCTTCGAGCAGGTCAAACATTTATTCACATAAGTCGCGATGTGAGCTTTTATCTTTGGCCACCAATACATGACTTTGAGATCCTGATACATCTTATCCGAACCTAGGTAAACAGTGTATCGAGACTTGTGTGCTTCGTCCATCACAAGGTCTCTAAGGTTACCAAACAACGGAATCCATATCCGCTCCATAAAATAGTAAATGCCATCTGATCTCTTCTCGAGTCGTTTTTCCATACCCCGTAAATACTCAGCTTCATAGTTTTCTTCCTTCAACGCCTCGGCCTGAGCCGAACGGATCTGGTCAGGTAGATTAGAATGAATGGTGAGCTGCAAGGCGCGAACACGTTTGGGTTTCGATTCCTTTCGACTGAGAGCATCTGCTACCACGTTGGCCTTACCCGGATGATACTTGATTGCACAGTCATAGTCATTTAAAAGTTCTACCCAGCGACACTGTCGCATATTCAAATCCTTCTGGTCGAAAATATGCTGAAGGCTCCTGTGGTCGGTATAAATAGTGCATTTAGTACCGTACAGGTAATGCCTCCAGATTTTGAGCGCAAATACTATGGCTCCCAACTCCAAGTCGTGTGTCGTATAATTCCACTCGTGAACCTTCAACTATCGAGAGGCGTAAGCTATCACATTGTTACGTTGCATCAGCACACAATCGAGGCCCTGAATTGAAGCATCGTAATATACCACAAAATCTTATGTACCTTCAGGCAGAGACAAGATCGGTGCGCTGCAGAGTTTCTGTTTCAGTAGCTGAAAAGCTTCCTCTTGTTTCGTTCCCCACGAGTATACAACGCCTTTCTGTGTCAATGAAGTAAGAGGTTGGGCGATCTTTGAAAATTCCTTGATAAACCTGCGATAGTACCCAGCGAGTCCAAGAAATTGTCGCACCTCTGAAGGAGTTTTTGGTGCTGCCCAATTTCAGATAGCATCAATCTTTTCAGGATCCACGTGTATCCCTGATTCGTTCAAAATGTGGCCAAGGAAGTGTACCTCTCGAATCCAGAAGTCACACTTAGAAAACTTCGCATAGAGTTGCTCCTTCCTCAGGAGTTCCAAAATAAGACGCAGGTGACGCTCGTGATCTTCCTTGCTCTTCGAGTAGATCAAAATGTCGTCGATGAATACTATAACGAAATCGTCGAGATACGGTTTGCATACACGGTTCATGAGATCCATGAAGACCGCTGGCGCGTTTGTCAACCCAAACGGCATAACTAAAAACTCATAGTGCCCATAACCGTTCGAAAAGCCTTTTTGGGAACATCCTCCTCTCGGACTCTCATCTGATGATAGCCCGACCTTAAGTCGATCTTCGAATAAAAACTTGACCCTTGGAACTGGTCAAACAAGTCGTCGATGCGTGGCAATGGATAACGGTTCTTGACAGTCACCTTGTTGAGTTCCCGATAATCAATACACATGCGAAAGGACCCGTCTTTCTTCTTTATGAACAGAACTGGGGCTCCCCAAGGCGAAAAGCTGGGTAGAATATAGCCCTATCCAGTAACTCTTGCAGTTGATTAGACAACTCCTGCAATTCTCCGGGTGCTAAACGGTAAGGAGCACAAGCTATCGGGGCTGCTCCTGGCGCAAGATCAATCTGAAATTCCACTTGACGGTGAGGAGGTAACCCAAGAAGTTCCTCAGGAAACACATCGGCAAATTCGCGTACCACTGGCAGATCCTCGATCCTTCTTCCTCCTGACGGAGTATCAGTAACAAGTACTAGAATAGCAGGATACCCCTTTCATAGACATTTCTGCGCTTGCATTGCTGAGATGATACCAACCATCGCACCACTGCGATGCCCCTGAACCGATAATGACTCTCCACCAGGGAGAGGAATACGTACAATCTTCTCCTTACACAGAATCTCAGCTTGGTGTTTAGACAGCCAATCCATACAACCACTATATCAAAACTACCGAGGGTAACAGGAAGGAGATCAATATCAAACACTTGACCCACAAGATCTAGTTTACACCCAAATAGGACATGCGAAGCTTCAATCGTTTTGCCATTAGCTAATTCTACTACGTGCTTAACTTCTAAAGGCATTGGGGCTAACCCTAATCGTTGATCAAACTCTAGGGACACATAACTCCAATTGGCACCGGAATCAAATAACACAGAAGCAATAAGATTGTTCACAGAAAACGTACCAGTCACGACATTGCCATCGTTCCTAGCATCACAAGCACCGATCATAATCACCCTTCCATGAGCACCATTGCCTCCATTGTTGCCGTTATTGTTGTTGTTTCCAGCATTGTTGTTGTTGTTCTGGCGGTTGTTGTTATCGTTAACATTCTGATTCAGCTGAGGGCAATCCCGCTTGATGTGGCCCTCATCCCCACACTGGAAACACCCCTTCTTAAAGCCCTGATTTTGATGGGGTTGTTGCCTTTGCTGTCGCTGATGCTGTTGATTTTGCTGCTGCTTTGGCTGTGGGGCTCTACAGTCTTTGGCCTCATGGCCCACCTTTTCTCACCTACGGAAAGTCCGGACACACGGTCCATAATGATGATAACCACACTTGTTGCACTGTGGCTTCTTTCCAACATAGGAGCCCTGATTCTGATTGTTGCCCTGGCCTTGGTTAACTGAGGACGACTGACTGAAGCTAAGGTTATTGTTGTTGTCAGGCCTTTTCTGGGATTGACTGGCACTGGTTGCCTTGTCAGCGTCGTTCCATTTCCGCTTGTTATCACTAGCAGGTGTGGTAGCTATAGCAGCAGTGGTAGTAGCAAATTTACGAGGCGGCAATGAGCCACGCTCGACCTCTTGGTCAGTAATATTATGTGCCAAACGGATGATCTGGGGCAGATTGTTATGGTTTGCAGCAGTGACATACCCCTTTACAGCTGGTTCTAGGCCCTTGAGATACAGCTCAATTCGTTGATGTGGAGGTCGGGACAGGTTAGGGCACAAAATTGCTAGTTCATGAGATCGTTTCGTGTAAGCCTCGATCTCAGATCCTTCCATCTTCAAATCGTAGAACTCGTTCTCGAGCTTCTGAATCTCATCACGAGGACAGTACTCTTCTCGCATTAACTCCTTAAAATCATCCCAAGTTATGGCGTTAGCCATCTCGGTGCCCAACATTTGCACCTGGGCATTCCACCAAGTTAAGGCACCATCCTCCAAAGTGCCAGTAGCATACTTCACCCGGTCCCCCATGGGGCAGTTACACATAGCAAACACTGATTCAGCCTTCTCAAACCAACGCAGTAACCCTACAGCCCCTTCAGTCCCACTGAACATTTGTGGCTTACAATCCATGAATGTCTTGAATGTGTAGGCAGGCGGATTCTTCTGATGCGCTGGCTGACCTAATGGACGAAAGAAAATACAACACAGGGGTAACAGTTGTGTACGCGACACAAGATTAAAGAGTATTTGGCACGTTTCGTACCAGCTTGGTAGGCTGCCAAAGCCTCAGCCACACGTGTGTTGATTAAGTTTGTCAGCTCAGCTTGGGTCATCGCGATGTGACCACGTCCATGACCTCGTCCACTCATGATTCTATTTAAGGAGGGGGAACAAATTTAAGGATCGAGATAAGGTAGGAGTCAAATATCACGTTGACATCTACAAACTACATAGTTTACACCAAACAATAGGGCAGAACCCTTCTCACACTCGTTCAGCCTCACTGGGACTCACATGCACCTCACGTTATTATTATGTGTGAACCCATAATAATAATAATAAGGCAATTTGCATGCTCATCTCAGTGCCTCTTAACTTGCGCTAAAAGTTTCCCCTGCATTCAAGTAGCAAAATAGAAGGTATTACAGGATTACGAATCACAAAAGTCGAAGAGTAGTGTCACACTATCAAATCATCATAGTATCTAGTATGTCGTTTCATGCAAGCTGTGAGTGTGTGACTACTAAACAAGTAATGCATAAAGTAAACAGAAGACGAACCTTGCAATCTGGAGCTGAGTGTCATGGTCGATTTTCAAAGGTGTTCGGTTATAGTCTGGTTTTTTAAAACGTTTTAAAACCTAGTTCACTATAACCAGTGGCTCTGATACCAAACTGTCACACCCCCAAAATACCACATGTGGAATCACCGCGGGGCGTGTGACATACCAGGATCCAAGCCACCAATCACATTGAACTACGCATCATATTTAAATAAATCATTCCATTAATTTCAAAAATATAAATCCAAGACATAAGTTAAACCAAAGTAGTTGTTCAGCGGAAGCATAATGTAAACTGTAAATCAAATGTTTCAAAACATGTGTTCATAATCAACGAAGCAAGTATCCAAGAGTCTCGACCCATGACCACTCCAGCACTCCCAGATAGCAAGTTCATATCAAGAATCTAACGACCTGCAAGCATGCAGACGAGTGTGTCAGACGACGCTGGTGAGTTCAAAGTTTTGTTAACGCGTTTAGTTACCATATATGAGTATAAAACAGTTCAATGATTTGAATTGATGCTGTTATTAACTCGATTACCGCAGATGGCTACTAGATTTACTTGCCCAACCCCAATGTCTCTATCAAAACATTGGTCAAGTGGTTAAGGTAATTAGTTCACGCCCGTCCTCCCCGGTACGGTGTGAGGGTGCCAAATCTAATAGCGCTATCAACTAATAACCTCGTTGCCTCCTCGGCAACTAATCGGTAGATGTAAGGGGTCTTAATGATAGAAATGAGTGTAATAACCAACATCCTAATAACCCGACGTTCCTCCCCTGAACAATTACCAGATATCCCTCCCCGGGATGCATGCTTGGAAAAAGAGAAGTGAACTCACCTTGGTTTGCTCGGTTTGTTTAGTTACCCGTTTCCAAGTTAATCAACCAACCCTAACATGGTTACCAATGAATATCAATTTCATGATTGAACAAGTTATTGTTTTCACACAGATTGCGTTCATCACAAAGTTACAGTGCAACAAGTAGCATGCATATCATCATTAATATGTAACACAGATCGTATATACACACAAGTATCTGTCATCATCATCATTACAGACACCTACTGTTAAATTCCTTAACTTACCCGACGAAACACCCTCCATGACGAAAGACACATCTTTCGTCGAGGTGAGGGGTGATGAAACTCCACAGGTTTCGTCGAGAGGCTTGCCGACGAAACACCCCTGTTTCGCCGTCCTATGTTTCGTCGACTGCACTTGGAAGTTTCAACGTTTCTTCCAAACCCTAATGTTTACTGTTACTGTTTCCGTAAATCGCTATCTAACCGGTTCATAGGTTTATCATGCAGACACCACAATTGTTATTATCACAGTTACCAAGCTTTCATTGAATCAACATGTCATAACATAACTGCCATTGATGATCACATAGATCTTTTGGTTTATTATTATCAAGAATTATCATTTAACTATGATCTAAACGTTCGGGTTCGATCCTATGAAAGCGTCCGCTAATCATGAAGAGCCGAGTAACCATATACGGATTATGAAATGTTCGAAACCCTAATCAACACAATATATCAATCCGCTTTCTAACGAGATCCTATATTCACAAAAGATTACATACAACAATCATCAAACAATCTGTTAAGTGTTAACAGAATGCTAACCGAATGAGGAGATGATTCCAACAGTGCAAAAGAATTCGAGTAATACGAAGAGTGTTGCCATCGGTTTGTTGAGAGAATGAATTAGGGTTTTAAAATCGTTATCTAAGGTATATATATATATATATATATATATACGCATACACTGAGTCTTCAGCTACACTTGGGCCGAAAGCTCATACGGCAGCCCATCCCTTGACGAAACACCAACTTTCGTCGGGCAAGGGAGTGGCGAAACACCAACTTTCGTCGAGTAGCCCATGGCGAAACATATACACATTTTTCGTCATGCAGTTGTTGTGTGACTAAAGGGTTTTTATTAAACAATAACCAATGCAATTCCAAACACAATGCACAACCACATAAACATTAGGATAAATCCTTCAAGCTGTTACATCTTTCATAAACTAAATAAATTACCAACACAGGATTGCCACACAAAAGATACGTGAATGAAAGGTTTTGAAATCTCGGGTTGTCACATCCTGAAATTTGATAAGCAACCCAAAATAGCAAGACGTTAACTCAGGATGACTGTGGATTTTCCGCGGGTACCACAATATACATATTAACATACATTCCTTGATAAGATGTCATACATTTTAACTCTTACTTCATAAGAACATTCAAATCATGATTTTTACATAAAGTTTATGGTTAATATGGCTGAATTCTTTATTGAAGCATTTCATCAAACACTTGGTGTGCACAATATCAACAAAGCACAAGGTACAAGTATTCATAGCATAGTTCTACTTGTTCACTTTCTTGTCTAACAAGAATCAATCAAATTCATATCTTTCTTTCATCCTATATTAACTTATCTAATTTCTCTATCACATACAAGATCATGCATCAATTCACATCTATAAGCATATTATTTAAATCATCATGTTCATCATATTCTTACAACAAGTGGGTATAAACCTTAAATCACCCAAATAATCAAAATCAAACAAAATTCTCAATCTATTGTGAAATCCTAACTCACAATTACACAAGATTCCCACATAATTTCATGATTGGGTTAAAACCCACTTTCTACAAATCACCAAATCAGAATTTTCGACTTACCATTTGTTGAACAAGCTTAGATGGTTAAAGATTTGAGTTCATGCATTAGTTTGGGCTCTTAATTCCTTCCTAATCTTGTGAATTTCTGAAAACTAGGGTTTTCTCCTTGGTTCTTTGCTCCTGGTCGATCCACAGAACACACCAGAGTGTGTGTTTTGTGTTTTCTTTTGTTTATTAAAAACTTTCATCATCTTTTTACAAGTTTAGCCACTCTAATTCTAATTGTTGATTATTAACACATTAACTTTCATTCTTGTTGAACTAATATCACATTCTCTTAACTTAGTTAATATTAGAAAAGTAGACATTTAAGGTAACATAAATAAATTGCATATTTTGGGGTGTTACATTTTTGGAGAAGCCATTTTATCCCAGGCAACCCAGTGCGTCTTCCTCACCCCGTCCGACCCACCCCAAAGAATATTTTTGATCATAACCTCCAAATCGTGAATGACTTTAACGGGCGCCTTATAGAGCGAGAAATAAAAAATTGGCAAGCTTTCAAGGACGGAGCGAATGAGAGTGACCCTGCCACCAACGGAGAGAACAAAAGCCTTCTATAACGATAGGCACTACTCGAAAAGATCATAAACCGGTCTATAATTGCAAATGCGATTGATGTTAGCGCCCACCGTAAGACCAAGGTACTTAAAAGGGAGAGAATCAGCCAAGCAACCAACAGCATCAGCTATGTCGACCACCTCCGAATTGCTAACCCCAACCCCATAGAGGTTAGACTTCCCGGTGTTGATCCTGCGACCCGAACAAACGAAGAAACATCTGAGAATTCTCACAACGTCTTCCTCACCTCTTCTTTCTCTCTAACCAACCCCGCCATCACCACCACTAAATCCCACACCCACCACCATTGTCGAGATAGCTATGCATCATTCCACACCGTCGACCTGTAAATCGAATGTTAGACAACACCGCCACCATGGCTTCCACATCGAATCCTCGAAACGCATCCAAGATGAAATCTGCCGTCACCGCTCTTTCCGGCGAAAATCAAACCCTCCTTGCAGTAAACTCTCCCAGAAAATCATCTAATTTCACATCCAACAAAATACTTCATTATCTTTTCTATTTTCAAGATATTCAAAAAGCTAGGGCTGTCCAAACTGCTCGACGATCGCTCGAAAAATGCTCGAAAAATGCTCGTTCGATTCCCGCTCAGTTTGTAAATGAGCCGATCGGATCGGTTCGATTCAAATTCAATCCGAGCATAAGCATAGCTCCGCTCGCTCGTCGATCGCTCGGTTTCGCTCGAATTATTTTTATTAATAATTAATATATATATTTATATTATAGATTTTATAGATTAAAAACTCAAAAAATATAATAGCCCAAAAAAAAATTAAAAGCCCAAATCACATTCAACCCAACTTAATATTTAATACGTAAATCTAAGTATCTAACCCAACTTAACATAGGTTTTATGTTGATGTGAAGTTGAATTTTGTGGATGAAGATGAACAAGCTTAAAGAAGAAGTTTATGGGTTTTGAACTAAATGATAATTTGTATTCGCACTTTATTTTGTGTTTCATATGTATTCGCACTTTATTTTGTGTTGCTTTTGTATTCGCACTTTAAGTTAGAATTTGTTTTTGTTGAACGAAGCCTTATTATTCAATCGAGCGAAAACGATCCGCTCGCTTTTTTTTAGGATTTGATAAAAACCGAGCGAAACCGAGCCGATCGATTCAAATTCAATCCGAGCATGAGCATCACTTTTGCGATCGGTTTTACAAATTTGATCCGCTCGGATCGGATCGGTTGTAATTCAATCCGAGCATGAGCAGACCCTCGATCGGATCGGATCGGATCGTGAACACCCCTACAAAAAGCTATGGTTACAATAAACGGAATTGGGGCCAGTCTGGAGAAACAGAACAAAACCCAAATGGTACGTTACTTTTATTCTAGGGTTTGTTTCAGTTATTTGAAATTTATTGAATGACTATTTTTCAGTATTATTGAATTGGTGATTGTTACAGGTGAAGGAGCTTGAAACTGAGTTTGTTGAGTTGCTGAAGGCTTATGAGGAGTGTGCTAATCTTTCTACTGCGATTGATTCTATTGGGGATATGTATCGGCCTGGCGAACAAGGGTTTGGGTTGTTATTGATTTGCAAGTTTTTGTTGAAATAAGTAAAATTGTAAACCTTAATTTTGTTGGGTTTAGGTGATTGGTTTTTGTATTAAAGTTGACTGATTTTAAGAAGCTGATTGATAATGAGATGGTGAAGACGAAACTGAGTTGTAGATCTGCAAAGGGTTAAGGGCAATGGGTGTGGCCGGAGTGGTGGCGGCAGGATGAGGAGATGGTAGCAAGATGTGGTGGTTAGGGTTAAATTGGGGAAGATGAAGTGTATATGCAGTTTTTTTGGTTTTATTTATTAAACATTTAGATAAAAACATGAATTGACTAAAATACCCTTAAGTGAATAAACTTAACTGAAATTTTTAATCTGGTTAGTACCAAAGGACCTAGAGTGTAACAGGTTTTGTAAATAAAGGATTGTGATTGTAACTATTGAAGTTAAAGGTTATCCGTTTCAATCCGATACAAACGTAAAGGAAGAAAAGTGTAATTTACCCAATATAATTAACTCTCTTAAAGTCAAAATATGCTTTATGGTTAGTTGTTGAAAAATCAGTTTTATATAAAAAAAAATAATAATCTATACATATAATAAAAGAAACCATGTTAGGGACACATGGCGTTCTATGAGGCAGTCCTAATTATTTTTCTAAATATTTATTATGGAAAATCATTTATTGATACTATTAAATTTAAAATTTGTAGAAGAGATTTTAATGATAAAGACAAAGATAACTGATAATAATATATTAATTATTATAATCATATATTAATTATTAAAATCTAAAAAAATATATTAGCGTTTTAAATATTTATAAAGATAAAGATTTTATTTAATTGGTAGCTTTAATTGTTTTTATATTTTGATGATAAGGACAAGGATAACTGATAATCACATATTAAAATAAAAATATTTATTTCAATCAACTGTTTCGTTAAAAGAATTTATTCAATACAAGTAGAACAAATATATTTTTTATACATTTCTAGCGGTGGTCGAGTAGTCGGCCTTTGGACATAGCTCCGAAAGGGTAGGTTTACACGTGGAAAGCAGTTAGCCGTTAAAAAAAAGAATCTTTTGATATATGAAATTATATTTATTAGAAATAAAAACCATTTAGTTACATTAAAAATTAAAAAAACAAGTTACAGTCCACGTCATCACTCGACGTTAGCATCAAATAAAAGAGAAAAAAAAATCACATCACCACGGTTACCTATGAAATGGATGAAAAAAACCCTTAATTTTAATGAAAAATGAATGTTGAGTGACCTGATTGGAACACTTTTGAAATTTGAGTGACCTAATCGGAACACTTTTGAAACTTGGTTACTATTCTACAAACTTACCCTTAAAAAATAAAGTGAGATGTTACAATAAGTAAATAGTATCTCAAAGTTCCTTTTGTTAGAAAACACATCTTGATGACTAAATGTTTTAACGGATTACATTATTCGTGTAAGACTTGTGTTTATCATGCAATACACGAGTTTTTAAAAGATGTAACTATTTTATTACTTAGTATATAAAATTATATTTATTCAACACGTGTAATACACGAGGTTCTAACCTAGTATATGTATAAAATAACCACTTTATCGTAAGGGTTTTCTATAAATCTATTTGAAGTAAAAATGTTAACTTCGATGTTCTCTGATAATTTACTAAAATATCAATAAAATACAAGTGGATGTTATGGAATCGGTCAAGAGTGAGGTCGACTTCAACAAGGTTTGACCTTTTATCAACACCTAAAGTTTGTTTGTATGCAACTTAACAAAACTCAGTCAAGCTATAGAAATCGTATAACAAAAGTCAACAAAAACAGCAAAAAGAAGGGTTGACTTGAACATCTCCTATTGGTTTGTTTTTGTGGGGTTAATGAGGTATTCGCTCCGTTAATAATTTTCTTATTTGTTATAACAAAAACAATACTTTTATTTTATTGGTTAGGGATAGCTCGCGCGTAAGGAAGACTACCCTTTGGAGCTAAATATTTGTGGCCTCTATTATATATTCTCAAAGATTGTATCATAAACTCCATCATATCTCTTTGGGGGGCTTTGGGTACCCAATTACCAATCATTAACGACCCATTATATGATCTTAGTTGTATAATTTTCACCCAAAACCTAAACTCAAGCACCAACTTAAAACATTTAAAAGTTAAGTAAAAATCATTCTGCCAGTTGCAACATTTAAATAATTCTAGGTTTTTAATAATTATATAAAGTTTCAGTATAACATTCAAATACTCAGTGTCGATGTTATTTTTTAGAACGTTAACTCATAGACTCTCTAGTTTTACTGCTAAACTTCATACTTTTATAAGTTTGGTAGCAATTTCACATAATTGAGTATGAGATCATTTAATAACATCTTCAAACTAAAAAATAATTAAAGTTCAACTTGTATATGATTCCGTTTTGATAATTTTGGCACGGTCTCTAAACCTAGCATGTTTCAGATTTCTTCCATTCATGATCAATTTCTGTGTTTACCTTTTCAGACACCCCATAAAACTATTTAGTTTTTTATTTAAAAATAGTTCTCAATTTAATATTTACTTAAATCTTACTTATAATAAGTCGATTACTCGTATATGTAGATTATAAATAAAATATGTTACAAATACATCACCACAAAATTGGTATTATTAAACTAACAACATTAATCATGCAACAACATATATTATAAATCAACTTAATACCCAATCATAATTTTTAATTTTAATTTTATTTTCATATCTATCCAAAAACATTAATTAATCCTACTACTAAAAAGTTGAACATCAATCTTTACTCCCTCTACCTTCCCATAATATTAAATGCATATTGGCCACCAACTCCCTATATATACACCACACACACATACACAACAAAATCAACATTAATACTAGACAACCATATATACATCTTTCTCTTCTCATCAAATAATATCTAGCAAGATGGTTCGTCCAACCTTCATCCATACCACCACTAATCATGATCATATCTTCTCGATACCCTTCGGCATCGGCCTGTTTGTCATGGCGTCCGCGGTTGTTGCTCTGTGCGCCAACCACGGACGACGAGCTTCAAGAAAACAAGAAAGTAAACTAGATGTTATTTCTAATAATAACAACATGTTTGATAATTATTCACTTGAGAAGGATGACCAATATCAAGAAAAGTTCCCACCAAGATCTCCATTAAGGTCTCCAAAACAACTTATCACCACCATTGGTAATAAAGCTATGAGTTCATTAATCATCAACCATAAAAGAAGTGGTGGTAGTGGTGGTGGTGGTGATAGGGTGGTGGATGAAGGGTTTGGTGAGGGTGGTTTGTGGCAAAAAGAAATATTGATGGGCGAAAAGTGTCAACCGCCGGAGTTTTCAGGGGTTATATATTATGATTGTGATGGGAAACAAGTGTCTGAGTTTCCTCCAAGGTCTCCAAGGTCACCTAGGATTGCTCCGTCGCCGGAGTTTACTTTTCCGGCGATCAAAAGTCAAGTTTAGGTTAACTAATTACACTTATATTAGTATTAAGTGTTGTCTATTTCTTTTTTGTACATTGTATATGCAACTTGATTGAAAGAAACTTCTTTCTACGCCTAATTAATTTTTATATCAATTTTGAGTGGTGAAAGTTGGTTTTAGTTGTCATCGGTTAGGTTCAACCGACCATGCGCGTTTTTTTTTATATGTAACGTATATTATGGTTTTTCAACCGACCTTAATGTTTTTGAATGTTTACTTCCGAGATTTTTAAACTTACTTAGAAAATGTCAATCTATTAAAAAAACGGAGTATTTGAAATATTTTAAAGGTTTTAAATGCCCCAATAATGGCCCAACCTTATCCCATCTATTCTTTGCGGATGATGCCTTGATAATGGGTGAATGGGAAGTTGAAAACGCCCTCAAGTCTAATCTTATCGGAGTGGGGGTGTCTCAAGTTTTACACATAAAATCTTACAACATTAAATTTAGTTCAAAAGTGGGAGATTTTTAAAATAGATTTTTTCAAAGAAAATTAACATGAAATAAATAAAATAAAGTTTCATAGCTCTAAAAAGGTAAAACATATTAATCCAGCTTAATATCAATCTACAAACATATGAATAATTATTTTTTTCTGTATTTTTCTTGCATATCTTACCATTTAACTAGCTATAAAACAAAAGGATCGATGTGGACTAGTGTAAACATGTTTCTTGTTATTTAATAATGTTTTGTATCATGTCCATTATTTTTCTCTAAATATTTAGACAAAGTCGTAACCTCCATATCAGTCTATCGGTTAGTTACCATAATTACTAGACGCATTGGCAAAGCATAGTGGGGGCGGGAGAGGGCGGCCGACCCCCCGAACTTTTCGCTCAGTAGTGGAGAGTATGTAGTTTTCGTATAAAAATTTTTTGGTATATACGTTTTCGACCCCCCCCCCCCCCCCCCCCGTTTTATAAATTTTTTTTGGGTATATACGTCTTCGACCCCCCGGTCGGAAATCTCAAGCTTCGCCACTGACTAGACGTTCAGTAGTGAAGAATATAGTACTATAAATTTCGTCATGTCGTAATGCACCAACTTAAAGCTTTTACTCATCAATTGTCACATCTAAAAAAACTACTTTTAGTTTTATTAATAAATATTTCTAATTTGTACGAAAGACACGTAGATAAAATTGTTAATCTTAATAATAATGTATATAGTCATGTTTTAGCCATTTTTCCTTTTAACGTGTCTTTTGCGCAACTGCTCATTTATATCAAGTTTGGCGTTTACTTTCTCAAAATAACTTTTCAAGACAAGGAATTGTCGGTTCAAACTAAAACAAGACCAAAATAGAACTCTCATAGGGAAAAACCGAGTGACCCAAATACCATATTTACAAATAACTCACCCTTACTTGGGATTGAACCTAAGACCTCCCACTAAGAGGCAAGAGCCTCTACCGGACAAATTAATGGTTTCATGTATTTTTCTTTACATGCCTTATATATATATGTGACAATAGATTTTGTTTGTGCGATTTGTTCAGTTTCTAACGTTTTATAAACACCCCTACAAAGAACCATGAGAATTACATAATACGCTTGTATGTATCGTTTAAAAATAAAATATTGAACATTTAAAGCAAATTGTTCAAAAGTTAATTTGGTTCTAGCATTTCTCTACTTGAGATCGGTTCTATAACGAAAATGCCCCTTTTTATTAAAATATTGAAGATGACGGATTCTAGTAGAGATACACAAGAAAACCGGACCTAGTTAAAAAAAACACAGAACAGGTTTTTTAATACCCGGATATTCTATACCCAAAACCGAAACCAACCCGTAGGGTATGCATTTTGATATCGATACCTGGAATCGAAATCGATCATACCCAAAACCGGTCAAATACCTGAACCGGAACCAATTATACCCGGCTACACCTGATACATGATTCTAATATCAATCTTTTAAATTTATGTTAGGGCATTTATTTTAATTTTATATACATATACAATGCATATTTAATTTAATAATAATAATAAACAAAAATACGAGAAAATAGTGTAATAAAAACGCAATAAAGTATTAAAAAAACCTGAAAATAGGGTACTCAAAATCTTGAAAATAGAGTATTAAAAGGCCCAAACTATCTACACCAAGTGTGTAGATAGCCACACCCTAAAAGGTGTTTTTTTGTCTTATATGCACACCCTGCAGTGTCGAGATGTGGTCAAAAGCGTGACGTTTTGGTCCGGTCAACCAGACAAAGACTGACGGGTGTCTGACGGGTCTGTTTAATTGAATTGAATTCTTATTTAATTGAATTGAATCGAATTGAATTCTTATTTAATTGAATTGAATCTTTTGTCTTCTTATGGTTGCAATTTCAAACAACAAAAGCATGTTACGTAATCATAATCGTCAGATTCCGAATTTTAGTTTCTCTTATTTAATTTATATATTAATGGTCAACAAAAGCATTTGATTATTCATGAATTATTCAAGAAATAGCAATATAGAGATGGCCGGTCAACAAATTCGTAAAAAAAAAACCAACATCGAGTATCAAGTGGTCTGTTACTTGTGGTCTGTTACTTGACAAATAAAAACTTACTTTTTTTACGTTGCTTCTTCCTTTCTTACTCAGTGGCAAAAGAACGAGAATGAGAGACCAAAAGGAAGAAATTTGTATTTTATGACTGGGCATAGTTGTGCTGCTATATAAAAATTTAAAATAAATTTTTTTTTCAATAATAACTTTCATTAAATCAACTACAAGACATTAGAACTAACCAACAACACAGGTAGGGGTGCAACCGAGCCGAGCGGCTTGCGAGCTACTCATGATCGGCTCGAGAAAAAGCTCGAAACGAGTCGAGCCTTATCGAGCCCGAGCCGAGCTTGAGCCTAAAATAAAGCTCGTTTGTTTATCGAGCCTTAGTGTAAACGAGCCGAGCTCGAGCTTGAGAAAACAAAGCTCGAATCGAGCCAAGCCCGAGCCCGAGCTCTCATAAGTTAATCGAGCTCGTGCTCGGCACGGCTCGTTTGCACCCCTAGGTGTATATTCTTACTCTTTCTGGTTATTGACATTGATGTTAAGTTAGTTTCTGAAATGTTAAGATGCAATTTGACTGTGTATGCTGAAATAGTTGATTTTGATGTAATCTAGTTAGCTAACAGAAAATTGTTGAAGTATTTGCTAGATAGATTGACCTTTGTTAGACTCACTGGAATGTGATCTAATTGCTTGGCTGACATAAATATAAAATCAATGACATGTATGAAAACCTATATGTATATGTTGAAGTTTGGATTTGCTTTTGTTCATTTGTTTACAGTTAAATCTACTACTTTACACAATAATTATTTATTTAATTATAATATGTTAAGATGTTTTTTGACTATGAATGTTGAAATAGTTGATTCTTTATTTATTTATTTATTTTTTATTTTTTTTAAGTATAAAATACCGACTATGAAAAACTTATTAACTATATATTATTTTTTTTTCTTTTTTTTTTTAATTTAATCTATATTTGCATTATATATAAATAAAGTCCAGAAAACTTGTTAAGTTACATCAAAACAGAAGGTAGACGGGCAACAAGCTGCGCCGCCAATCCTTTCTGAATTGCAAACCCCAACCTCCCGAACACAAACCCCTGCCCCCCTGGGGTCGAACAATTGTTGTGGATAACCCGTTGAACCCTCATCAAGAAGTTGATGGCTTCTGGCGCTAGGGGGCCAAAAGTATCAAAGGCAAAAGGGATAAAGACATGTTGGTTCTCTGCGCAAGCTTTAGCGTGCTTATCCACTTTCTTTGATTCTGCCTTTCTTGCTGCTAGTCCAGCTACAAACCCGTTTTCCCTTAAACCAACCAAAGGGGAAACCCCCGTGAGGTCTACACAAGCATGTTTCCCCCCAGCCCAGCCAAAAACGAGCAGATCCGCTACATATGTACAGTGACATGTATGAAAACCTAGATACATATGTTGAAGTTCAGTTTTAAATATTTATTTTGTGTGTAAAATGATTACTAGAGGCCTAATCATTCATACCATGATGAAACCACATTGACCAAAAATGGGGTTTTGCTGTGATGATTACAAAAGTTCAATTTTCTTCTTCATCATTATTATCATATGTATGTATGCATGGTTGCTAGATGGATTCTAAAAAAGAGAAAGGGAGAAGAGAAATTTGGCCAAAAGAAATGGTTTTAGAATTATGTCGGTTCCTAAACAAATATATCACGAAGCATGGTCGAACTTCCCCATTCAAATGGGTCACTCTTCAGCCAGAGTTTGAAAAAGTTATAAATCATAAATTCGCAAGTGACAAAGCTATGAAGAACAAGTATGACAGTATGAGAAAAGAGTACAACCTTTGGAAGTCACTTAAGAATGGGGAGACTGGTCTAGGTTGGAATGAAAGTACCAAGCAACTTAATTGTTCTGATGAATGGTGGAAAAGAAAAATTCAGGTGACATAATATAACTCATTCAAAATTTAAATACCATATAATATTCTAGTCATAATGATAACTAAAGATTCACCATTATATTGTGTAGGAAAACCCGAAAGTTCTAGCAATTCAAAATAACCAACCATCTATACAACTACAAGAAGAGTGGGATCAGTTATTTGGAGATGTAGTTGCTAGTGGGGAAAATTGTGTGGCACCCTCTATGGATCCAAATACATTCAATGAGGTGCATGTTGAGAACCTTGAGGATGACAATGTTGAGAACCTTGAGGATGACAATGTTGAGGGAGGTAACAATTTCTTTGGTGACTTTTTGAATGAAGTAAGTCAACATGATTCATCAACATTAAGCCCAAGTGAGGTTGCAAAAAATTTTGAAAAGTCTACTAAAGTAAACACTAAGCCTAAACCAGTTAAGATGAAACGTAAAGGGAGAGAATCATTGGGAGCTTCAATACTTAAAGAACATTTAACTCAAAGTAGTATGAATCAACAACGTGCTCTAGAAATATTAGAATCGGATTCTTCCAAACTCAGTCAAAGTACTAAGTTTAGTATTGAAGCTGCTATGGGTTTGCTTAGCCGGATGGTAGATGCAGGATTACTGAGAGAAGATGAGGAATTGTGGTTATTTGCAATGGATTTATTTGAAGATCCCGTGAAAAGATAAATGTTTATAAATGTGCCACATGATCATGGTAGGTTAGCGTGGCTGCAACGAAAGCAAAGGCTCACCGACCAAAGTTTTCTTTGAGGACATGTTACAAAGACATTATTGTTTCTATTTGTTTGAACTTTATTGCTTTTGGATTGATTTATTGTTTTTTTTTACCTTGATGTTTTAGTGATATGACTATATGTTAAGCTATTTATCCATTTATATTTTAGCTATTAAAGTATTTATATGTTAAGCTGATATTGAATTTATTATCAGGGTTACAATGAATAATGAAACAAGTAAGAAGAAGCACAAACTGCATTGCTATAATTTTTTGTTGGATTCAACCTATACATGTGATCTAGTTGCTTCATACTATTATAAGCATATGTACAAGGAACCATGCATGACATCACCTCAAACGGGACATGCTTGGATGATGGAAGTTTTAAATGGCAATCCTATACGATGTGTAAATGCATTCAGAATGCATCCAAACGTATTTACGAAATTATGTAGAGAGCTTGAATCAAACTATGGATTGCAGTCGAGTGATAGAATGTCAACTTGTGAGAAGGTGGGGATATTTTTATATACATTGGCATTAGGTTTATCTAACATGGATGTTGGGGAGCGTTTTCAACGTTCTGGGGAGACTATTAGTAGAGCCTTTCATGAAGTTCTAGAGGCAATAGCTGGTAGAGGTAAAGGTTTTCAAGGTCTAGCACGTGACGTTATAAAACCAAAAGATCCAACTTTTCAATTCGTACCACCTCAAATCTTGAATGACAAAAGATACATGCCGTATTTCAAGGTATTAAATTGATTAATGTCATTCCTACTTGTGTACTTTGTTACTTGACTAATGTTCAAATTATATATAGGATTGTATTGGATGTATTGACGGTACACACATAGGGGCCTGCATCCCAGAGAGTCAGCAACTACCTTATATTGGTAGAAAAGGGGTACCAACTTTCAACGTAATGGCCACATGTGATTTCGATATGTGTTTCACATTCGTATCGATCGGATAGGAGGGATCAGCACATGACACGCGCGTTTTCATTAACGCGACCCAAAATAGTAAATTCAACTTCCCACAACCACCTGAAGGTAATATTTCGAATTACTTACACATATATTTGGAATTGTTTCATGTTATTTTTAATAAATTCTAACGCCTTTTATTTTTCGACTCCTTTATCAGGTAGATATTATTTGGTTGATAAAGGATATCCAGATAGAAAATGATACATGTTCCATATTCCAAGACAAGATACCATCAATCTCAATTTCAAAGAGAGCCCCCAAATAATATGCAAGAAGCTTTCAACCGTTCACATTCATCATTACGAAGTCATATTGAGAGGTTATTTGGAATTTTGAAGAAACGATTTAAGATACTTGGTAAAATGCCCAAGTATAGCGTGCAAACACAAATTGATGTTATCATGGCTACATTTGCATTGCACAACTATATACGTAATTCTCAATAAGATTTCATATTTACTGCAATGGAGCAACATCCAAACTACATACCACGAGATGAACTGCATGATGTTCGTAACCATGACACAAGCACTAGCGGTCTATTTGAAGGAACATCGAATGAGATGAAACATGTTCGCAACAAAATTGCTACTTTGATATGGAATGCACGACATTAATGATGTAATAGTATTATATTATGTTATGACTGTTTGTCAATAACTATGTTTTATTTAATTGAAAATGACCATGTTTTATTCATTTGAGAAATAACTTATATATATATAGGGAGGAGCTCATGCGAGAACCACCATTATTGTGAGAACCGCGAGAACCAATGTGAACACAACCTAAAATAGCTAAAATAACCTAAAAAAAACCTAACCCCCCCCCCCCCCTCCCCCCCCCCCAAAAAAAAAAAAACTAACCCCCCCAAGCTAAATGCTAAAAACTAAAACCCCCAAAAAACCTAAAAAAACCCTAACCCCCCACCCCAAGCTAAAATGCTAAAAACTAAACCCCCAAAAAACCTAAAAAAAATCTAAAAAAATCTAATTTTTTTTTAATATTTTTTATGTTAAAATCGCTACTTTTAGAAGTCAATTTTTTTTTTTAAATTTGTTTTTAAATTTTTTTTTTGTTTTGGCTTCGAAAAGTAGCGATTTTTTTTATAAAAAATATTAAAAAAAAATTTGTGTGATTTTTAGGCATTTTTTGTTGTGTTCACATTGGTTCTCGCGGTTCTCGCAATAAGAGGTGGTTCTCGCATGATCTTCTCCCTATATATATATATATATATGTGTGTGTGTGTGTGTGTGTGTGTGATTACGTTTAGTATTATGTTTTTTTATTTATGCCCATTTTGGTCATTTTATACATTTTATTAAAAGCTCCAGCTACTCTGCCAAACACCTTAATATCTAAAAAGCTACAGCTACCAGCTTCCAGCCACCAGCTTCCAGCTAGTTTTGCCAAACATACCCTAAAACAAGACCAAAATAGAACTTTCTCATAGAGAAAAACCGAGTGACAGATTAATGGTTTCATTTATTTTTCTTTACATGCCTTATATATATATATAGAGAGAGAGAAAGTGTAATGTACATTACGGCTTAACGTACATTACGTACGACAACATGCGTAATTTTACAATCTAACGTGCGTGATTTTGTTCTTTTTCAATTAACCTGGGTTTGATCAATTTCGTCCGATTTTTTTCAATTTTCTTTTCCTTTCACTTCAAATTCGCAATTGTTCTGTCAGTTTTATCGATTTGGGTTCAAACTTATCTTTGATTTTGAAAACTTTCATCAAATTGTCGACCATCGAAATCTGATCGTAGAACAGAGGATGAAGGGATATGACGAAACTTTGATTCCGACCGTCTGAAACATGAGGAAGTGTTTATCGTTGGAAACGGAATCGAAGAAGGAGTTGGAATGATGATGCTGAACCCAGGTTTGGAGGTTGAAGAAGATAATGAGATAATCACGCATGTGTATTTAAATAATAACGCATGTTGGTTTGTTTGAGATTATAACGTGCGTGATTTTCCGATGAACGTGCGTGATTTCGTGACGTACTGGTCGTACGTTAAGCTGTAATGTATGTTAACCGCTCTATATATATATATATATATATATATATAGGGGATCGCTAGAATGAGAACCACCACGGGTTGTAAGAACCACGAGAACCGCGTCCCGCGGGTGGCCGTCGGCGACGAAATTTTTTTTACACCTAGATCCGTATATTTTAGGGGGGGTGTAAAATTTTCGGTTCAAACGGCGCGCCCGAGGGGGTAGTTTTTTACGCCCAAAGTTTGGGTTTTTTTAATTTTTTTAATTTTTCTTTATTTTTTTACCAAACTTTGGGCGTAAAAAACTACCCCCTCGGGCGCGCCGTTTGAACCGAAAATTTTACACCCCCCCTAAAATATACGGATCTAGGTGTAAAAAAAATTTCGTCGCCGACGGCCACCCGCGGGTCGCGGTTCTCGTGGTTCTTACAACTCGTGGTGGTTCTCATTCTAGCGGCCCCCTATATATATATATGACAATAGATTTTGTTTGTGCGATTTGTTCAGTTTCTAACGTTTTATAAACACCCCTACAAAGAACCATGAGAATTACATAATACGCTTGTATGTATCGTTTAAAAATAAAATATTGAACATTTAAAGCAAATTGTTCAAAAGTTAATTTGGTTCTAGCATTTCTCTACTTGAGATCGGTTCTATAACGAAAATGCCCCTTTTTATTAAAATATTGAAGTTGACGGATTCTAGTAGAGATACACAAGAAAACCGGACCTGGTTAAAAAAAACACAGAACAGGTTTTTTTAATACCCGGATATTCTATACCCAAAACCGAAACCAACCCGTAGGGTATGCATTTTGATATCGATACCTGGAATCGAAATCGATCATACCCAAAACCGGACAAATACCTGAACCGGAACCAATTATACCCGGCTACACCTGATACATGAATCTAATATCAATCTTTTAAATTTATGTTAGGGCATTTATTTTAATTTTATATACATATACAATGCATATTTAATTTAATAATAATAATAAACAAAAATACGAGAAAATAGTGTAATAAAAACGCAATAAAGTATTAAAAAAGCCTGAAAATAGGGTACTCAAAATCCTGAAAATAGAGTATTAAAAGGCCCAAACTATCTACACCAAGTGTGTAGATAGCCACACCCTAAAAGGTGTTTTTTGTCTTATATGCACACCCTGCAGTGTCGAGATGTGGCCAAAAGCGTGGTGTTTTGGTCCGGTCAACCAGACAAAGACTGACGGGTCTGTTGACCGGACCAAAACGCCGAGCTTTGGCCGCGTTAACCAGACAAAAGACTGACACCCAGTCAGTCTTTTGTCTGGTTGACAGGACCAAAACGCGGCCAAAGCTCGGCGTTTTGGTCCGGTCAACAGACCCGTCGGACACCCGTCAGTCTTTGTCTGGTTAACCGGAACAAAACATCGCGCTTTAGTCATAGCTCGACACCGCAGGGTGTGCATATAGGACAAAAACACCTTTTTGGTGTGCCAATAAGCAAATGGGTATGAATAGGTACACCCTATTAAAAATACCAGGTTTGTGCACCTTACGTTATTGAGTTTGAACAAAAAATCAGTATTCAGATTGTGACAGTTTGTTGGCAATTAGCCAAACCCAACATATATTTGAACTTAATAAACACTAATCACATGTCTTTTGTTCAAAAAATAATACGTAATAATAAACGCTAATCACATAAACTTTAATGACCGCTAACTTTATTTTTATTATGATGAGCGTCTCCATGTTATCTCATAAATCATCTGCAAGTAACAAATACTCAAATAAAAATTTTGAAAATGATTTTCCAAGCACACCTGAAAACCTTAATAATCGCGAGCCGGGTTTCTCCCACCACGGGCCCTATTAACGTAACCGTATCCCCTTCCATGATAACCGCCACCTCGAGAACGACCTCCACGGTTAGGCCCACGCCCACGCCCACCCCTACCACCCCCTCTGTATCTAGAGAATTCTCCAAATGTCTGCACCACCAAAACACATAACCATCACCAATAGCAAAAGAGTAAAACGTCATTTTTGTCCCTGAGGTTTGGCCAGTTTTGCGACTTTCATCCAAAGGTTTGTTTTTGCATCTGAATCCAAAAGATTTGAGATCTCGCCATTTTCATCCGGCCTGTTAACTCCATCCATTTTTCTCCATTAAGTCAGGGGTATTTCCGTCTTTTTTTGTTAACTTAAATAACATTTGGTATTTTTCAGGGGTATTCAGTCGTTTACATAAAGTGAAAAAAAAAAGAATTGCCTTTTAAATCAACAAAAAAGACGGAAATACCCTACTTAACGGAGAAAAACATGTGGAGTTAACGAGCCAGATGAAAATAGCAAGATCTCAAACGTTTTGAATCCAGATGCGGAAAAACAAACCTTTGAACAAAAGTCGCAAAACTGGCCAAACCTCAGAGACGAAAATGGCATTTTACTCTGAAAAGAAAATAAAAGGAAGATTAAACCATTGTTATAACATCAGTATTACCTCTGTATCTAGTTTCATCTGTTCAGAGAACCTCGTCCTCCCGTTATTTCGATTATCATTCGAGTTGCAAGACAAAGTATCGAAAAAGTCATCCTTGCTATAAACAGGCTGTAAATCAAGCCAATTTCATTAATTTTATTTTATTTTTATAAAAGAAAATTGATCAAGAACCTATGAACCATGTTGAAACCATACCTTGACATCAATTTTTGGCAAAGCAGAAGCGTTATTTTCATCTTCGAAATCATCCTCATCACTTTCCTTTGAGTTTGATTTTTTGCTTTTTCCTAAAGTACCCCACACTTCATCTTTATTAAATTTCTCATTCATTGCAGTGAAATCGAATTCTTCTGTGAACTTCATCACTGATCGTGATCCCTGCATCGTCAAGAACCCATAAACTGAATTGACGAATATACCCTTTCTTATAAAATACACTAAAATGAATAAGTTCGAAAAAAGTACCCCGGATCCTCTGCCTCTTTCACGCCCTCTGTAACTGTTGCGATTCTGGTAAGGACCTCCATTGGTCTAACAATCAGAATTAATAATAAGAAAAAATATGTTAGAGACACATATTGCCCTATTCTTTATTCGAGAATGAAACTTTAGAGCCCCAAAAAATACTAAATTGTAGCATCGTGAGCAAAAACCGAACCGTTAACTGAAACCGAACCAAAAACCAACGAAACCAAACCGAAATTAACCGAAGATCAGTCATTGGTAATTTTTTGTACCATTGGTTAACCGAAATTAACCGAGCCGAACTATTCTAGCTTTTATACCTCCATTTCATATGTTTATACATCTAATTCATGTATTTATACTACCATTCCATGTATTTATACCTCCAAATCATGTATTTCTAAGTAAAAATTTTAGCCCACGTTTGGTTTGATTATTAACCGAACCAAAAACTGACAATTTAACCGAATAATCCAAACCAATTATAACCGAAAACCGAATAGTTAATAAAATAGATAAACTGATGACTCTGGTTACGGTTTCGGTTAAGGCTAATAACGGAACCGAACCGTGCACACCCTTAAATTATAATCTTATGACTGTATGAAAAAAGGTGAAGCGTTGTACCTTTGAATGATTACTAGTTTGAGTTGGTAATGGTAATATTGGAGGCTGAGTTTCTGTAGGATCCGAAACTGGTGCGGATGGTTCAGATGATGGTGCTGGTGCAAGTACAGGTGCAGGTGCCGGTGTGGATGGTGCAGACGGTACGGATGATGGTGCTGGTGCGGATGGTCCAGATGATGGTGTTGGTGCTGGTGCTGATGCGCCAAATGCTGGTGCTGATGGTCCAGATGATGGTGTGGCAGACGGTCCGGATGATGGTGCTGGTGCTGGTGCAGACGGTCCGGATGACGGTGCTGGTGCAAAAGGTCCGGATGACGGTGGCGCAAAAGGACCAGATGACGATGCTATCGCAAAAGGTCCAAATGACGATGGTGCTAAAGGTCCAGATAACGGTGCTGGTGCAAAAGGTCCAGATGACGGTAGCGCAAAAGGTCCAGACGGTGGTGCTGGCGCAGCCGGTTCAACAACCTTATGTATCGCTTGAGTCCCAGACTGCAACAGCTGGCCTGGAGTTACTAACGACGGTGTGGATAACACACCAGAAAGCCCGTTGGATTTGTTAGAAACGGGAGGTACAGTAACATTTATATCAGAGCTACTAGTAGTCGCAGTGGTCAAAGATACGGGCGGCATTGCTGTGGGTCCCACAGAATTAACGACCTTTGTTTGCATAAAACTTGGCAGCGGTTCAGTAGACGATAATAAAGGCGGTACAGGAGGAAGACCGGAAGGCAAAGTGGATGCAAGTAACGATGTGGAAGTAGAAAAACTAGCTGAGCTTGTAGAATAATCAGACGGGTTGGTGACGCCACCTGGCAATGACGGGGCGAAACCAGGATACTGCATAGGTGTCGGTCGAAACAAAGATTGCTGATGTGGAAGCCCGTTTGGCGGGGCATAGAATCCCGGCCAATACATGTTGACGTTTGGTGGAGGTGGTGAAGGGCCCCACGACCCCATAGTTCCATCCGGTTGATATAAAGGCATTCCACCTTGAAAAGCGGGTCCCGCTTGTTGGTTATGTGTGCTAAGACCAGGCATAGGGTTACCCGGGACTGCAGCCGGTAGGTTTGATGACGTTGGACCGAGCCGAGGATAATGAGACTGCACGTATTATTAAGTCTTTAAAACCAATACATAATAATACCGTTGCAAACATATTAACATATGAAAGTTTGGTTAATCTTACCTGTATAATGGCAGGATCATTGTTTATAGGTTGTGTAGGTTGAACAGGAGGGGCAGGGGTTGAAGTTTTCACCTGAAGATCCTGCAGAAGCACCAAAATAACATCCGTAAAGAAGTTAGCATGAATCATTATATTCATAACTAAAGTATGAATATTAATAATATAGTACCTTGATGTCACTTCCACCAAATAAAATGTATTCATAAACTTTGTCACTCGCCATAATTTGTGGGCCATCCTTTTTTCGCCCTTCACTTCCAAATGATCTTACTGTAGATAGTCATACGAAAACATGAACATATTAACGACTTAATGTAATACTATAGTGAGCTAGCTTTTGGAGAATGACTACCAATTAAATTTAAAGTGCCAGTTAAAAAATAACATTTTGTTGTTTAATGACATTATCTAAACATATTTCAATCTTTCATAACGGGTGCAAAGAATATAAAACAATTTAGGTGACAACGCATACCATATTCAAACCACAAACTATCATTTTGATAGCATCAATACAAACCAAATGTTCACTAATTTGTTTCATAACTTATCCATCATTACTCGTCACATATCACCTTTACTGTCATACTATGCAAACACCTCATGTTTGCTCGTTTAACATTACATTGATAATGTAAACAAAAAAGTAACCGTCAAGGGGGGTAGCGCAATGGCAAGCATGAAGCACCTAATTCCCTCTAGCAAAGATCTCACATTCAAATCCAGCTACCACAAGTTTCTGCCTTTAACCCGTTAAAGAGCATCTACCCAACACAAGTTACGTTTTAAAGGCCCCATTGGCTGGTGCGTATTAGTGGGGCCCGTGAGTTTTCCGGCAACATGTTCTCACGCTTCGTGAAATACAAAAAAAAGTAACAGGATTCCACACACACACACCACCATCAAAAATCATAACTTAACTTCAACATACTATCCATCATGTTATGCAATGCAACAAATCCCCTATAAACCTTCATCATCGGTATATTAACGATTACGTAACTCGTGAATTTTCGATAAGAGTCTATAGATCCCCAAAAAAGACCCTAATCTATCCTCACAAAACCCTAATCACTCACTTCATCAAAACCAACCAAATCTGTATCTAACACACATATGAATGCATCAGGGGATCTGAATAAATCTGGATATATAATCTATCAATAAAAATCTCAACTTTAAATCCAAATCACTTATTCTGTATCCAATTCTTACAACCCTAACCCAAATACCCAACAAAAATCACAAATCTTGACAACAAAAACCATTAAAAAAGAAACAAGATCGTATGAAACTGAGTGAATTGAGTACCATTACGCAACCCAATTGAGGATTCTTCTGTATTGATGTTGTACAAAATGCCCTCATATCGTATCTCACTTTTGGATGTTAAACTGATTAAGCTTCCAATGTAGGAATCGGCCGATGATGTTGAAGATCTTGAGGTTTCGATGGCCATAATCACAACACCTACCTGCAAGTACTAAAGTGCAGGTGTGTTTGTTGACCTGTGGGAAGTGGGTTGTGTGAGGGAGACAATGATTGATTAGGGTTGTGCTTTCGGTAGTATTAAACTGGTTTTGGAGAACAAAGAAAGAAAAAGATTCTTCCTTTTTCTTTACAAAATAAAAGGGCAAATACCACAAAAAACCAATATACTTTCTGTATTTTCTCACAAAAGTCCCTCAACTTATTTTTTGCATATAAAAGTCCCTTAACTTGTTAAATTTGAACATTATTGTGAAATGACTTATAATAGCCTATTTATTGCTGATGTGGCATATAAGTAAAATATACAATGCTGACATGGACAATCTACGTGTCAAAAAAACATGAAAGCAAATTATTTAGACGTTTGTTTTTTTCTCTTTATTATGTAGTTATTGTTGGGATTTTTTCTCTGTTTTAGTCCTTTCATAAAAATATATTTTTGCGAACAAATGACAAAAAAACATCAATTGTAACCAAAATATTGGTTCAACTTTTTTAAATATCATCACTAAAATCATCATATTCATTCGAATATGACTCTATCCTACAAAAGCATGCATATATAATCCATAATTAAAAAATTTGCTAATGTCAAATAGCATAGAAGTAATATTTATGTGGATGATATCTATTGAGAAAAACTAATAAATATTATAGTGAGTAAGCAAACTAATGGATACGAACTTAAAACTCAACAATTATGAGGAAAATATTAAAGGGTGATTTTGTTTAACACTAATGTCATCATCCACTTTCATGGTGGCTTCTAAAAACAATTTCATATCACATAAGATAAAACAACAAGAAAAAACAACGAGAAATTGATTAAAAAACGGTTACCAATTCTCTTTTTTTAAAATAATCATAATAATGTTCAAATTTAACAAGTTAAGGGACTTTTATATGCAAAATATAAGTTGAGGGACTTTTGTGAGAAAATACAGAAAGTATATTGGTTTTTTGTGGTATTTGCCCCAAAATAAAATCATGATATTGTGTCACAATATTTTATGATGCATACAACTAATGGGGTATGATTAAATACAAAACAATCTTAACCTACAAAGTGTAGAAAACCGTGTCAAACGAACTCCGATTAACCTTATTACAGCGGCATTAGAACCGGCTCGTCGAATCCTATTCAAATATATATAGGGTTTAACTTTTAGGGTTTAGAGTTTAACTTTTAGCGTTTAGCTTAAGGGTTTAGTTTTAGGGTTTGGCATTAGTATTTAGGGGGTAGCTTTAGAGTTTAGCATTTAGTGTTTAGCCTTAGGGTTTAGCATTTAAGGTTTAGCTTTTAGGGTTTATAATTTAGATTTTAGGGTTTAGCGTAGAGTTTAGTATAGGATTTAGCCTTAGGGTCTAGCTTTAGGGTTTTTTTAGGATTTAGGGTTTAGGGTTTAGGTTTAAGGGGTTAGGGTTTCTGGTTAGGTTTCGACGAACCGGTTCCAACGCTGCTGGAATGAGCTCAATCGGAGTTCGTTTGACCCGATTTCCTACACTTCCTAGGTTAAGAACTATTTGTACCGGATCTTTACCCTACAACTAATATAACTAATGTAACTTTTTAGTTGTTAATCACTAAGGGTAGATGAAGGGGTAAATTTGGAACACCGACGAAAACCATTCGGGAAACAAATTTTGGTTTGTGAATCCGAGGTTTTTACTGTAGACAAACGATTGTTGTGTGTTGAAAAGTTTATTTGGGAACTTTAGGTAGTTTGGGAACACTGTCGCAACTGATTCGGATAGTTTTGTGTACAAGTGTGGTGGCACGTTTGTGGTTAGATGGGGTTTTTTTGGTACATTGGGTGAAAAAAGCGCACCTTCACACTAAGAAGCTACACAAAAGAAACACCAACAAACATTAATTTACAAGTTAAATCACAAAATTTAAATTACACCAAGTGTTTCAATTAATACCAAAGAACTTCCAACGGTTTATGATCCAGAGAAAACCTTAGTCCTTGATTTCATTCATATCTTGTGTGGAGTAATAAGCTTGCCGTTAAGAATGAAGTCATTTCCTGATCGCCAAAGACACCATAAGACAATGAGATGGGGAGTGCGTAGAAGTTTACTCATTGGATGAGGATAAAAGTTGAAAATAACTTAATCAAAAGTGTCATAAGTTGTTGATGTAGCAAGCATGGTTTGGTCTCCTTAAATAGATGCGTTAACCAGTTGAAAAGCTAAAATAAAAAGATTAATGAAAGGATATATGGCAAAGTCAACTCCTTTAGGACATGTCTAATTCATTTGTCTACGACTTGGTTATAACTCAACAATCACCTTTGACCTATCTAGATAAATGGTTTACACCACACATGTACGAGTTATCGGAATATTAAATATGTTTGGATCATGATTAATGTTCTCAATTTAACATGTGGGTCGTACCCATTCATCAATTCAACTTTTATCAAAATGAACAATTACCACATTAATTAATAAATAAAAGTAAAAGTTTGTGAAAATTAAGTGAAAGGGAACCAACTATCTCTACAACTAGAATTAAGGCATCAAGATTCATTCCCTTTACGAAAGGTCCTATATTATACAAATCTATTTTCGGTTGTCTTGTACATAACCCAACATTTGATGTCCAACCTGTCGACTCATACTAGCTAAAATCAACTTGAAATCGCACACAAACTTGCTTTTACAATCGATCTACAATGCTGAATAACATTTGATCATTAATATCTAAGTTGGGCTGTATATTCAAGTTAAATCATCATCACACAAACCCTAAGAGCATTCACATCCATTCCACCATATTTTTACCTTAAATTACACTAAAAAACACTACATTTTCTCTCTCCTTTTCAATTAAATAATATTTTTTATACCTCTATCATTACCCTTTGATCTCTCTTTCACTCACAACCACTTTCAAAATATATTAAAAAATTATAGGGGGTGAACAGTGTCCCCCCAAATATACATATCAACAGTAACATTTTCTCTCTCCTCCACTCACAAACACTTTTTATACTCTTTAGTCTATGGGGTATGTGGCTTGGGTTGGGGGAAAACGCCCAAGCCACCACCCCGGGTGGGCTTGGGTTAGGCGTGGCCCTTGGGGCTTGGGTTTCAAGTCGGGCGTGGGGCGGTCTTGACAAGCTGACATGGCGGGCTCTCAATGGCCAAACCAAACTAGCCGTTGGCCAACGGCTATGTTAAAAAAAAAATTCACTATAAAACTCATATTTTTCTTCCATTTTTTACCACATTCAACCACATCTTCTATAATCATCTTCAATTCTCCTTCTACAAAACGAAAAAATGCATCCTCATAACCGTGCTTATGGCCTGAACAATCCGTATGCATTCCAAGAAAATAATCATAGCCCACCACCCAATCGTCCAATGCCTCGTCCATTTTTCATACACTCTTCTATGCCCGTTGAAGCGAGTTATGCATCGTATCTTGGGAATCGTTTGTATACTAAATTCCCACACACCGAGGATTCGATACCTACCCCGTTTACATAAACGCCCATCAACCTTTCACCAAACTCCATCGACCTTTCACAAACCGAAACCGTCCCCGAAACTCAACCACCCAACGATGGTCCTTCCGCCTCAATAGTTCCCAAAAAGAGAAGCCATAAGAAAAAAACCGAGGCGGAGAAAGCACTTGAAACCGTCAAACGAAAACAACAAAAATGAGTCGTTGCTGAAGAACTTGCATTGGCGAGGGCTTGGTGTTAACAATCTCAACATCCAAGTTTAGGTATTCTTAAACTTTGTTTTTATTAATGGTTATTTTTTATATAACTTTGTAATATATTAAGATTTGTTTTTATTAAAATAGGAAATTCTCAACATCGAACCCATTTGTGGGAAGCGGTTAGTAGAGTATTCCATGAAGAATTGGGAAGGGAGGCTTATCGTGAAAACGATAGCTTATCCTCGAAGTGGAGCGAGATTAGCGGCCAACTTACAAAATATAGTGGTTTTTTAAATAAAGCAAAGCAAAACCCAAATAGTGGTGAAACCGAAGCCGACATTGTGACAAATGCATTGGTTGCATTCAAATCAAATGTGGGGAGCGACTTCCGTTTCATGCATTGTTGGGAGATTTGTAAGTTCCATCCAAAGTGGGCGAATATCCCCAGTGGTAGCGAAAGTAACACGTCTTCCAAAAGGTCAAGGGCCTCGTCCCAAGCCCAATCTGATGCACGAGATCAAGAGTTTGAGGACCTTTTGGATGATTCGCCAAACCGACCTGAGTATGGAAGAGATGCCGCAAAAAGGCATGCTCAAAAATCAAGATCTGGTACGGCATCGCCTTCAGCTGGGAGTTCGGGCTCGCGTAGGGGAATATACAGCGATCAGTTGGATGACATTGCATGCAAGTTAGATACATTCAACGTCTTCCAACAACAAAGGGCCGAACAACGAAAGAGCAAAGAAGCTAGAGATGCCGCTAGAGATGTCCTGAAACAAAGACGGGATGATTTGAAATTTCTATCCCAACCCATTAATCACCTAGAGGGTGACGAGTTGCAACTAGTCTTGGAGATGAGAGAAGAGATAAAAAACAAATATAAACGTTAGGAATTTTTTTATATAATTTTCTTTATTTAAAAATATTAAAAAAATTAAATTTGTTGTTTTAAAAAATATTCAAATAGCCCAGCGGGTCAGCCCAGCGAAGCCCACCAAACCCACGCCCCAAACCCCCGCCCCACCATACCGTGTTGAATGTGGGTCAGCCCATGTCTGCCCCCCCAAGCCACGTGTCTACTCATACCCCAACCCAAGCCCAACCCAAGCCGCACCATACCCCATAGTCTTATATACAAAAGCTTCACATACAGAATTTGATGGAATGTATGAGAATAGTAGGTTGTATATCCAAGTTAGATCATCATCACACGCAAACCCTAATAAGTATTGGGAGAGAAACCCCAATAATAATCATCATTTTCATGTTAGTTAAGAAACAAATTTGAATAAAATATAACACCACCTTTTTATTATTTCTTCAAGTAGTTTTAAATAATATACAACATCACCTTGTATCTAGTATTAACTATATATGATCTTTTAAACCTATGTGTGATGAACCGGTGATCATGAAGCTTTAAACTAAGGTATGAACTTTTCACAAGAGAATTTCAATCCTCGTCCATATAATTTAACTAAAATATACATTTTTCTATAAAGTTTGTTCATTTTATAAAACTCCTAACAGGCTAACATCCGATTCCCCATATATGTTCAAAGGGACAGGATATTCTACAAACGCTAGAAATAGATCTCAGCATCGGATCAAGCCATCGGCTTGTTTATGACCTATCTATTAGATTCATTTACAACCTATCTAATACATTTATTTTGACCTGGTTACAATCCACTTTGGCCCGTCTAGATAAATGAATTACACCGGACACATACGAGTCACATAAAGATTAAATAAGTTTGGATTATGATTAATGTTCCAGAATAAATATGGGCGTCGTTCATCAATTTAACTCGTCAAAATAAAACAACCACCACCCTAATAAGTAATAGTATTGAATTAAAACATTTAAAAGTCAAGAACAAATCATTCAACCAGTTACAACTTCTAAATAATTCTAGGTGTTTAAAAATTTTATAAAGTTTCAATATTAATATTTATATATTCGGTTTTGATATTTTTTTGGAACGGCAACTTTCTGTTCTACTATTAAATTACATGTTTTTGTCCACGTATACCCGGAGATAAAATGAAACCCTCACAACTTTGATAGCAATTTCAGGTGATCGGGTACAAGATCATTTAACAACATCTTCGGACTAAAAATAACTGTAGTTAAACTTGTATATGATCCCGTAAATCTGTCACAATCTCTAGACCTAACATGTTTCAGATTTCTTCAATTCATGGTTTCTTTCTTTCATCTCCTTTTATCCTTCAGACACCCCATGAAATTAAAATTAGTATTATTAAACTAACAACACTAATCATAATAAGTTACTTACTCGAATATGTAGATTATAAATTAATTACGTTACATATACATCACCACAAAATTGTGTTCATGTTCAATTGTTAACGTCACAGAATTAAGACATCTACTAATATGTTAAAAAAAAAAAACTCAAATTTGAGATAACAAGTTACCATATATTCACATCAATTAGGCAATTATGAAGGTGCCAGTGGTAGTTCAAAGACATAATGTTTTGATAATTAATACTGTGTGAGGGTTTAGAAAAGTAGAGTAAAACTAATGATGGTAGATGAATGCAATGAATCAGGATACCGCTGGCATAAAGCAAAATAACAAAAGGTTCAAATATATGTTTGAAATGTATCATATTAAACTAATGTCACGTTTATTTAGATCAGTTATTATTAAACTCAATGTTTTAAAAACCGGTAAATACCGGCCGGTTATACCGGTATTACCGTTTCCAAATGTAAATCCGGTACGAAACACCCGGTAAATAAGTGAAACGTCATAAAATTTGCACCGGTGGTAAATTCCGGTATACCGATTTAAAATTTAATACCGGAACCGGCCCAAAGTTATTTTAGTTTGGGTTGTTACTTATTTTTATTATATATGTTACTTATCTTACGTAATTTTTATATATTATGATTATTTGTAACTAAAAGTTCTTATTTAATATTGTATGAAACGAAAATAGTTATCCTCTATGAGGATGACGATAATAGTGAATTCCATCTTTTAGGCGACCGTGAACTTGATGTATTCAACATGGCTTAAACATATCGTACACTTTCATTTAAAAGAGCTTGTTGAAAAATTGAATGATTTTCGATCGTCTTTTGAATTATTTTTTATTATGGATTTACTTTTGGATCATCTTTTAATATGTAATCATGCATTTTTTGATTAACTTTTGAGTTGATGTTGTAATTTATGAAACTATAGAGTTAGCTAGTCAACTCGGTTGAACCGCACGCTACAACCTGATTCAACCGGTTGAACAATTTTTTTGCCTAATCCGGTTTGATTTAAATACCGGTTTTTAAAACATCGATTAAACTAATTATTTAGAAAGAAGGCCTCATAACTGAAAAAAGCCCATTATCCACGAATTCCTTTTTTTTAGTTATTGTGACATTTTTTTATTTTTTTATTTTGTGGTGACATCAGCAAAATATATTAAGATGTGGATGCTAAGTTATGCGATATCGACAAAATATTATGAGGGTCAGGTTCAATCCATGGTGTTTGGATCTATAGATGCGGGTTGTGTTGGGGTCACCTATAATAATTTGCTTATGTAGCAAACTGTGTAGCGTGCATGTTTACGTAACCATCAATCATATTAAAATGTTAACATCAATACGGTTATTGTCATGATAGCGACAACTAACAGTGTCAGACATATAAACAAGTGATATCACACAAATTAGGCCATTCTTGTAATAATCCGGTATTTATTTAGACGTATAATCAAGTGATATCACACAAATTAGGCCATTCTTGTAATAATCCGGTATTTATTCTTATGCCGGATGGTGGTCATAAGAACTTCATCCCTGTAGCGAAGCTAACGGTTTGCATATTTGATCCGTTAGATTCATCCAAAACTGCTCAAAGATCATCCTATGAAAGTTAAGTTCATGATCCAAATATTTTGAACGATTATTATATGTTTCTTCCCTCAAATGACATATATCACATGCTGTTATAGTTTTGAATTTGACATGTCAAACTATACAATTACCTAGATAAAAACATTGAAATAACAAATAACAATAACAATGTTGTATTAACAAAAGCCTTTATATAGTATACTAGTCTAAGTACCCGTGTGTTACATGGGTGACTTCACAAAAAATAAATTATCTAACAGTGTACATAAATGTTTTAATGAAAGAGTCTTTCCAGTACTAACATAAATATAAAATTACACTTAATTGAAATACATGATACGAAATATGACTTGGACGAAATAGAATTGGCTTGATTTTTGGTCCAGATTAATACACTTTGGTCGTTCTTTTCACGTACTACGCAAGGTAACTTGGACATTATGTCTTCGGCTTGTCGGGTTTGTTTTTTTACCCGTTACACGACCATGCCCGTTCGCCACAGATCGGTCTATAGGCTGTCAAAGTTAACAACCAACAAACTAATAGAATACATCATAGCACAAATTTATATAAATAAACAATTGTAAGCTTTTTTTCTTACATAGCAAAGTCCTTATGATGGACATGAATTTTATTTTTATCTCGATACACTACAATGCAAAAAGTCATGTCCATAAATAGAACATATAGCACCAACAAAGGTATGTCATCAGCATGCATGTGGAAGACATGTTTTAAAACCACTTGCTCATTGCTTCTTAAGTAAAAGTAACTACAACCATCCAAGGTAGCTATAATAGATACACAACCACACTCATAGTGACAAACTTACAACTTTATCTTCAAGTCAAGTGAGGAGTATTAAAATGGTACCTTCTGGTGTTGCGCCTGGCATGATTGCCAACAACAAACCCAACAATTAATAATGACGCACATGCAATTTAGCTCTTGAAGTTGCGCCCAAATATAGAAGGAAAATTTTACCCCTCTTCAAACGCATAAATTATGATTTAAGGACAAAAAACAAAAGAGCAAAAGCTTTGAGCCATGAGCCATGAGCAAAAACATAAACTATGCAGAAGCTTTTATCTACAACTCGAAAACATCAAAACGTCATATCTTAAAAAATGATAAGAGATCAAATCTAGCAAAAAATTCAATTAAAATAAGAAAAAATCCGCTAACAGTTTAGATCTTATGCTATGATTCACCCATCAGTTCGAAAATACTTTTCACCTATTTGCCTAATTCTGACTTTCCATGCCTAACCTACACCTGTACTTATGGTTACCGTGCCTAACGGGTAATTGTTATCGTATATCCTATGACCAGGTTCAATTATAATTGACTTTTTCCTCTAAAAAGTAAATAAATTCAAGATGAATATTAAAGATTACAAATTACATAAATATATTTAAATGAAGAAACACAAATATTATGAATATATGATTACCATGTATAGCTATGGCGAGTCACTTAAAGACTATAGAAGGTTGGACCCTTGCAACAGCTTACCAACCAAACCTGCTCAAGTGAAACGAACTCCAGACATTCTACTCCATGCGTTCTTGTTTAATGGGGCGTTAAATGTAGCTTCCTGAAACTCTGGCACCTACAATGATTCATCATAAAACAATAAAGGACAAATCAGACACGCATTATAGACTTGCGATGTGCCACCAGTTTATTAAATATTTTTTAAAGAACTAAATTATTACTATAAATATTATTATTATTATTATTATTATTATTATCATATTTACTACATTAATTATTTTTATAGAAGGATAAAAAATGTTGGATGGGTAAACCCAAATTAAACACGACCAACACTAAAAAAGACCCATCTTGACCCGTTATCCAACCCGGTCATTTCGCCACTCTATATTCAACCACATAGAATACAAAAAAAAAAAATCATACCATTTGGCCCTTTCTCACCCAACCAGGCATGCCACATTTCTTCTTGGATGGACAAACTGATGACTGTCGCTAGTGTGATGCAAAAACCTAATTAACCTAGGTAGCTAGGGTAAGCAGGATATCAATCCAAGGGAGTATGTGGTCAGTTAATTTTCTATTTGATTAACTAAAAAAACTAAAATAAACTGAAAGTAAAAACTGAGCGGTTTAAATGATTATAGAAAAAACGAGACTAAACGGCTGAACAATAATAAAACAGAGCAACTCCCTCCAGATTTCAGGTTCTAGATTTGACATGTTCTGAATTAATTAATTTAACAGAACCACATAGACATAACTCTATTAACAGTTATTTACCATTTGTGATAATTAAGGACCATTTTCCTATACTACTGAACAGCGTGGGGTTATCTCAAAACTACCAACAATACGTTACCAACCCACCTACCTCTCTAATATAAGCCAATTACTAGAACTCTCGGCCATTGAAAGATAAAGCAAGTGAATATAAAATAACGCAAGTCTGTTACAACCGGTTCATAAATTAGTTAACTAGCAATTAATTATATCAAGTCTACCCTCTTTATGTCACACCCAACCCGCTCAAAGTTTTGTCATCAACCGAACACGTTGTAAAGAAGGAACTCAAAATATAAACAAACCACATGTCAACCGAATCAACCAAGTTAAATATCTGTCACATAAATAACATAGATTGAAAGTATAAAAAACTCAGACATGAAAAACCTATAAAACCGTCCACCGGGAGGAAGCCACGAAGAGCCTAGCCGCACACGCGCATCATTGGTTCGAATCCCTCTTCTGCCGTCAAGTGCTCCCCTTAATATTGTTGTATTGATGAATATATAATCCCTCCCAAGCCTTGCTGCCATCCAATCAAGTCCCTCAATGTTCCAACATGTCCACGCCAAAAAGCCCAGCCCACATGTCCCATATATCGGCCCAAATAAAGAAGTCCACGTGAGCTGCCAAACAAATTGTTCATCCCAATATCAATTATGTCGGCTCTAATGATGATGTGATGTTGGTTATATTCTTTTTTTTTCATTGATTTCGTGGAAATCAAATTAATAGTTGTCCCCTTTGTAACTTGGCGGAGGAGACGGCGGAGCATCTTTTCATCTCGTGTTTCGTCGCTTCGGTCATTTGGAACGGCATTAGTATGTGGTGTAAGGTTCCGAGTATCTTTACTTTTACTCTAAAGCACCTTCTCGGCTTCCATAAGAGTCTAAAAGTTTCGGAGAAAAAGAAAGAGGCGGTGCAAGGAATTATCTTGGTTGTTTGTTGGAGTATTTGGCGTGCTAGGAACAATCTTTTATTTAACCAAAAGCCGGTCAAGATTTATTGTATTTTGAGCGAGGTTATGGCTTTGGGTTTTCTATGGTTCTCAAATAGGTCCAGGTATAAAGAGATAGACTGGAGGGAGTGGAGTTCTTTTGTTAAAATGTAATCTGTTTTTGTGTTGTTTGTGTCGGCCCGTCTTGGGCCGTCGGTTCTTTTAATGAAGTTTACCTTTAAAAAAAAAGTAAAGCCTCCTCAAAAATCGTGATTCTCCAAACAACTCTCTAATGTTGCCGTCAAAAGTAATCTATACTATCTATAATAAGAGATTTTTGGCTGATGTAAATCTGCCTATGTGTCAACTCCTAAGTTGTGCCACATGTACATGCTGATGTCATAATTCCGCTTTTTACTTATTATTATTATTATTATTATTATTATTATTATTATTATTATTATTATGATAAATTCTTTGTTAGGAGGGAATTTTAAAAATGCATTGGGATATGAAATGGGCATTTAATTCACCTGTGAGAAGTAATCATATCTGAAGTCTCTCTTTCTTCTTCACTCTTTCTTCTCATTTCAAACCTACAGCCGATTCTATGGTTTATTTTCTTCATCTTCTATACGAACCATGTTATCCGCAAAGAATTCCATCCGTGAATCACCATCTTTGTCTTTCTGATCGATGAAGATGATTTTGTCATCCGAGGCTACAATGGCGAGATCTGGCGGTTCCGATTGGAATTATGACGGTCACTCGGTTTATACTTTAGATTAGGACAGTGATCTCTCGATCTAAAACTTCTGATAAGGTACATAGTAGCCCAACAACCCTTACCTTTAATTTCCACTCAGCCGATGGAGGTAGAAATGCATGATTTCAACCCTGAGGAAATACCTAGGATACCAGTCCCTAATCCCTTAGACCCAAATTATGATCCATGGTTTGATGATCTTAGGGATTATGTGCCATGCTACCATCTAAACGACGAAACCTTGCCAAACATAGTAGCGTATCCTGGTCTGGACCCTCTAGATCCCTATTATGACAATGATGAATACATTAGGGAGATTTTAGAGAATCCGTACCCTCAGGAGAATCCCATGCCCCAGTATCCAAATCCAGTACCAGCACCTGCACCCCCAATGAGTGCAGAGAATTTGCAAGAACTCCGAACTTTCGGAGAAGAAATCTTAGAGAGTAGTGAGAGGATGAGGTATGTAGGAGAACAACTCGTCTGGAAATATGACGAGCGTCAGATGGATTTTGGGAGAAATCCATATCCATGAAGATGATAGTAGAGTTGGTAATAATAATATAATAATATATAATATGTTTGTATGAAAAAAATCTATATATATATATGTAATAATAATAATAATATATTGTAGTATAGACCACTTTGTGGTTAGTGATGCATAATAGTGTTGTAATTTTTAAATTCATGTTTTAGTGTGTATTTGACGCATACTATATAGAAAGAGTAAAGCCGCAATGCTCGACGCCTTTGACCAATATGTGTATTATGTGGTTGTTACTTAAACTACTAATTATTCTGTGATATTAATAATTGGCAAATGTTTAAAATTCAGATGGCCGACCAAGTAAATCAAGAGAATCTGGACAATAACCCAGAAAATCAGAATGACGATAATCTGAATAACGATAATCCGAACAATGATAACAATGGAAATCAAGTGGACAACAGTGCCATCCAACACATAGTAGCACAAGGAATAATAGATGCGATGCCATATATTATTCAAACAGTTAGAGAAGCAGAAAATAAAAGTAAACATGATAGCAAGCGACCCTCTGAACCTGAAAACAGCGTGAACAATGGACCCGTACTTCAATTGCCCATTCCCAAAAGAAGAAGAACCGTGTCTTACGGTTGTTCTTACAAAGAATTCTGGTCTTGTAAACCAATGGAATTCTCGGGCAACGAATGGGCCATTGCAACCCTGCGTTGGATAGAAAAGACTGAGGCAGTCTTAAGAATAAGCAAGTGTGCAGAAGAAGATAAGATAATGTTTGCTTCTAATCTATTTAAGAATTCAGCACTAGAATGGTGGAACACTATCCTTCAATCTAGAGGAAGTGATAGAATTTACAATATGGAATGGGAGGAGTTTAAAAACATGGTAGAAAGGAAATTCTGCCATCCTAATGAAAAAGAACAGATAGCAAACAAATTCCTAAACCTTAGGATGACTGGTGTGGATAGTAAGGGATACACTAAGTTATTCTTTGAATATGCTAGAATAGTGCCAACCCTTGTTTCACCTGAACCAGTGTTAATCTCCCGTTACATCTGGGGATTAATCGGGGAGATAAGGTATGTAGTCAAGGCAGCTAGACCTCAAACCATAGAAGAAGCTGTAGAACTAGCCAACACCTTGACAGATGAATTAGTCCGTACGCGAGAAGAGGATCAAAGAAGAAACTTAACCCAGAAGCTTACACAAGAATTTCGTTCTGGAAATTTTAACCGTGGGAAAAATGTAGGCTCTACCTTTACACCCTACTGTAAAAATTGCAAAAGGAAGCATTCAGGACGATGCTCCATATACTGTAACTTTTGCAAAATATCTGGACACAAGGAAGAAGACTGCAGGAAGAAAGCTAACAACAGGATATGTTACAATTGCGGAGAACAAGGTCTTATCAAGCCTAATTGTCCAAAATTAGCTCCAACTACGAATAACAAGAATACCAAAAGTGCTAGAGCATTTGTTCTAACTGCAGAAGAAGCAAAGATGATTCCGGATGTGATCACTGGTACGTTTTTAGTTAATGATATTTTTGCTAAAGTATTATTTGACTCTGGTGCAAACCAAAGTTTTATTAATACTTCATTTTGCAATATCTCAAGTAATCATTAACTAAACTTCCACAAGAATGTCTAGTAGAGACAGCAAATGGTGAAACCATTAAAATTTCTGAGATCTTGCAGGGAGCAAGAATAGAAATTCTAAATCAGAAATTTATTGCAAATCTTTACCCCATGAATTTGGCAGGATTTGATGTCGTGTTAGGAATGGATTGGTTAATAGCCAATAAAGCCAGTATTCTATGTGATCAAAAGTCAATACAAGTAAATTCACCAAAGGGTGAAAAGATCACAATTAAAGGATATAAAGCTTCTAGATCCACTAAATTCATCTCTATGATGAAAACAACAAGTTACATAAGAAAAGGATCATTAGTGTATTTGATTTCTATAATCACTAACACTAAAGGAAAAGAATTAAAGGATATCCCAGTAGTATCTCAGTTTCCGGATGTATTTCCAGAAGAATTACCAGGGCAACCTCCAGATAGAGAAGTTGAATTCAGAATCCATTTAATACCAGGGACAACACCAATTGCCAAAGCACCTTACCGTTTGGCACCTGCAGAAATGCAAGAACTAAAGAAACAATTAGACGAATTGTTAGAGAAAAGATTCATACAACCAAGTTCATCCCCATAAGGAGCGCCAATCTTATTCGTAAAAAAAGAAGGACGGATCAATGCGTATGTGCATTAACTACCGTGAACTAAACAAGGTCACAATTAAGAATCGGTATCCATTACCAAGAATTGATGATCTGTTTGATCAGTTACAAGGAGCACGATTTTTCTCAAAAATCGATTTAAGGTCAGGATATCATCAATTAAAAGTACAGGAAGAGGACATTCCTAAGACCGCCTTCAGAACAAGGTATGGTCATTATGAATTTACTTTCATGCCATTTGGTTTAACCAATGCCCCAGCTGCATTCATGGACATGATGAACTGAATATGTAAGCCATATTTGGATAAATTCATAATTGTCTTTATAGATGATATTCTCATTTACTCTAAAAGTAAAGAGGATCATGCAAAACATTTGCACGCACTTTTAAGTGTATTAAGGAAGGAAAAGCTTTATGCTAAATTTTCAAAGTGCGAGTTTTGGTTAGAACAGATACAATTTCTTGGACACTTAGTTGATCATGAAGAAATTCATGTAGATCCCACCAAGATCGAGGCAATTACCAAATGGAAAACCTCCGAGTCACCAACCGAGGTTAGAAGTTTCTTAGGACTAGACGGTTATTATAGAAGATTTATTCAAGATTTTTCTAGAATAGCCATTCCTTTAACTAAGCTAACCTGTAAATCTATTAAGTTTAAATGGGAACCAAAACAAGAAGAAGCCTTTAAAATCCTTAAGCAAAGATTAACCTATGCACCCATACTAGCGTTACCAGAAGGAACTGAAGATTTTGTAATCTATTGTGATGCTTCTAAATTAGGTTATGGATGTGTGTTAATGCAACGTCAAAAGGTTATAGCCTATGCATCCAGACAACTTAAGAATCATGAAGAGAATTATTCAACTCATGATTTAGAATTAGGAGCTATAATAGTCGCCCTTAAGATTTGGAGACATTACCTGTACGGTAGTAAGTTTACTGTTTTCACTGATCATAAAAGTTTAAGGCATGTCTTCGGGCAAAAAGAATTGAATATGAGGCAAAGACGCTGGATGGAAATGCTTAGTGATTATGATTGTGATATTCAGTATCATGCAGGAAAAGCAAATGTAGTTGCTGATGCCTTAAGCCGAAAGCATCACGAACAACCAAAAAGAGTACGTTCTCTTAAATTAAATCTACAAGTAGATTTAAATGAGCAGATTAGAAAAGCACAAGAATCAGTAATCACGGATGATACTAAAAAACTAAAAGGAATGATCAAGGAATTAGAACAAGGAATAGATGGAATTTGGAGATTCCATAAAAAGAGAATGTGGATACCTAAATTAGGAAACTACGTCATCATATATTAGAAGAAGCCCATAAGTCTAAATATACGATGCATCCAGGAAGCGATAAAATGTACCAAGATTTAAGAAAGAATTTCTGGTGGATAGGAATGAAAAAGGATATAGCAGCATACGTTTCAAAATGTTTAACCTGTTCACAAGTCAAAGCTGAACATCAGAAACCTTCAGGTTTATTGCAACAGTTAGAAATGCCTGTTTGGAAATGAGAGTTGATAACAATGGATTTTGTTACTAAATTACCCAAAACAAAGAAAGGTAATGATACAATCTGGGTGATTGTAGACAGACTAACCAAGTCAGCTCATTTCCTATCAATGAAGGAAACTTTTAGTATGGAACAATTAGCTAAATTGTATGTAAATGAAATAGTTTCTTTACATGGAATTCCTCTATCAATTGTTTCTGACAGAGATAGTCATTTTACCTCTCATTTTTTGGACAAGTTTCCAAAAAGCAATGGGAACCAAGTTGAATCTAAGCACAGCTTATCATCCTCAAATGGATGGACAAAGCGAAAGGATAATTCAGATGATGGAAGACATGCTTAGAGCTTGTGTAATTGATTTCGGAGGTAATTGGGACGATTACTTACCATTGATAGAATTTTCTTATAATAATAGTTATCACACAAGTATCAATGCTGCACCATTTGAAGCACTTTATGGACGAAAATGCCGAACTCCAGTCTGTTGGGCAGAAATTGGGGAAAAGCAACTATCTGGACCTGAGATAGTACAAGAAACAACAGACAAAATCATTCAAGTCAAAGAACGGCTGAAAGCAGCACGTGATCGACAGAAAAGCTATGCTGACAACAGGCGGAAACCATTGGAATTTCAAGCAGGATATAAAGTATTATTGAAAGTCTCTCCTTGGAAAGGAGTGGTGAGATTCATAAAAAAGGGAAGCTAAGCTCCAGGTATATTGGACCTTTTAAGATTATCAAAAGAATAGGACCTGTAGCCTATCAGCTACAACTGCCGGAGGAAATGGCAGGAATACATGATGTATTTCATGTATCTAATCTCAAGAAATGTTTAACTGATGAATCACTGATAGTACCTCTTAAGGATATAGAGGTAAATGAACAGTTAAAATTTATAGAGAGGCCTCTACAGATTGAAGATAGGAAAGTCAAGAACCTCAAACACAAGAGATTAGTTCTGGTCAAAGTGAAATGGGACTCCAAAAGAGGACCAGAATACACATGGGAGCTTGAATCAGAAATGCAAAGGAAATATCCACACTTATTTAAGTAGACCTCGAGGACGAGTTCTAAAACAAGGTGGGGAGGATATAACAACTCTCCAAAATATTTTTCTGACACCCTAATATATTTTAAAATACCCTATATGTCTCTAAATACACCCCGTATGTGAAAACCAAGCCCAAAATATGAAATGTCATTAAAAATAATTAAAAAAAAAATTTTGGTACGCTCGCGGGCCGCGTAGCCCTAGGCTATACCTTACGCGGGCCGCGATAGCTAAGAGGCCAGTCGCACCCTGTGTTGATACTTGTCACCTGCGTGTTGAACCTAGTCATGACCCGGATCAGCTACGCCTAGACCCCCTAGCACGCGGGCCGCGTAAGCCTTAAGCTTACCTTACGCGGGCCGCGAGAAACCCGTTTTTCAGCCCTATATAAGAAGGCATCGAGCTTTCGTTTTCCGTCGCTCAATTCATTTCTTTCTTAACGAATTTCTGAGAATAGGCATAATACACGGGTATTATATCCCCCTAATTAGCGAGGTTCTGCTCCGTTGTAAGTATTATAACCCTAGTTACGTATTAGATACACTGCCCGATTGATCCAGGATTCCGTAACAACTGTCGTGGTTCTGCCTGACGTAGTTGTTGGAATACCATTTCGGGGAGGGTATCGTTAATATAAATAAAGGGTTATTATACTAACATATGTACATTTGTGTAAATTATAGATTACTACCAGGAAACCCTTAAACGAAGTCTAAGATAGCAATGTGAGTTTATCCTCTTTTTGTAAACTTTTTGTAATCTGTTTTACAAAACCTTAAATGTTTTACAATGTGATTAAGCGGTGATTGAGTCTTTGTAGTTCTTCAATTACTGCCGGTATGTTGGGGTTTTGTATACAAAATGTGGAACACGTTACAATTGGACAACGAGTTAGCCAATGTGTAATATGACCCACCAGTCAGGATTGACAGTACTGAATGAGTAATTGTGTAGAAATAAACATTGTGATCGCTCTCAATACTGTGTTAATTGATAAAACTCTTCTTGATTAAACTGGGATTCACTCACTAGTATTTCCCACTGACAATTGTTTTTAAAACGTGTTTCAGGTAACACAATGTGAAAGCCAATTAGGAAAAAGCCAGCTGGAGAGCATTGACGGCTTGGAAAAAACGTGGCAATAAAAGTTATCTAAAAGACGATGTTTTAAATTCAATAAAATAGGGTTTATCCATAGAAACATGTTGTAATAAAGAAACTTGGGTTTTATCCATGTGATTATTTATATAAAATATGGTGGTTTTACTCTGATAAACATTTCCTAAATACGGTCCTGATGAAATTTTCGCTGCTAAAATAATAATCAATAAAATGATACCACCACAACAAATGTTCGCGGCCGCCCGTTCCCGGCACAGATAAGGGGGCGGGGGTTGCGACATAAATCACGGAAATACGTGCATAATTGTATTTTATTGTTATGTGTTATTTGACTTTTTGTTAGTTAGCGACCAAGGACCATCTGACGCGTACCGTCAATTGTCTGGTTCGCCTAGAAGCGAAGGTGCCTCTTCTCAGCCGGCCCTCTCGGTGTACTCTGCTGATACTGAAGAAGGAATATTCGTGTTTAAGGCTCATTCTGAAGAGCCATTCCCTCAGAAAAAGAGAGGATGGTTCCGTAGGGGAGCACATGAGCGTAGGAAGCAAATGAAAAAGTTACAAGAACAGAGAGCACTAGCAGCAGCCAAAAGAGAAACCGACGCCCATGCCCAGGACATGATTAATAGGGGTTTAGCTAATTTCCATATCTTAGCAACCACTGCAGCCGACCCTAACCTGGAACAAATGATAGCACCCCAACCACAACCACCATTTCCCGACCAACCAATGGAAATAGAGAACCCTGAAAATCAAGTAGAAATGCATGATTTCAACCCGGAGGAGATACCTAGGGTACCCGCACCTAACCCCTTAGACCCAAATTACGACCCATGGTGGGACGACAATAGGGACCATGTGCAACGTTACCCTATACACGAAGACATGCCCATGCCAAACCTAGGAGCATACCCAGGTTTGGATCCTCTAGATTCCTATTATGATAACGATATATACATTAGGGAGATTTTAGAGAATCCTTACCCGTTTCAGGCACCCACACCCCTATACCAGGAACCCGCACCCCAGATTCCAAACCCAGTCCTAGAACCTGCACCCCCAATGAGTGCAGAAAATGTACAAGAACTCAGGAGATTTGGTGAGGAAATCTTAGAGAGTATTGAAACCCTGTCCAATCTAACCTTCTCGCTCAGATTCGCAATGCTCAGGTTGAAGCATTGAAAGCAGAAAACATCAGGGCTGAGTCCCTACGAGGATCGAGGCAACAGCTGGAACAAAAGGAAGACGGCGCTTACTATGTAAACAGACGCATCTGGGTTCCACTGTATGGAGACCTATGCGAGCTTGTGATGGATGAAGCACACAAGTCTCGTTAATCGGTACATCCTGGTTTAGATAAAATGTACCACGACCTCAAGACTACGTATTGGTGGCCTGGCATGAAAGCCCACATAGCAACCTACGTTAGCAAATGTTTGACTTGTGCGAGAGTCAAGACTGAATATCAGAAACCATCAGGCCTACTCCAACAACCAGGGATCACGAAATGGAAATGGGAGCAAATTTCCATGGATTTCGTTACTGGCCTGCCTAGATCTCAACGCAGAAACGATACCATTTGGGTGATCGTAGATCGACTGACCAAGTCTGCACATTTTCTGGCTATCAAAGAAACGGATAAGTTTTCTACTCTTGCAGATATTTACCTAAAGGAAGTGGTATCAAGGCACGGAGTGCCAACCTCCATCATTTCTGATCGTGACGCGCGTTTTACTTCGGAATTGTGGCAAGCTATGCACAAGTCTTTTGGCTCACGTTTAGATATGAGCACCGCTTATCATCCACAGACGGATGGGCAATCTGAACGCACCATCCAAACCCTTGAAGACATGCTTAGGGCATGTGTAATCGATTTTGGTAATGGCTGGGAAAAGCACCTCCCGCTGGTGGAGTTTTTGTATAACAACAGCTACCACACCAGCATCCAAGCCGCTCCGTTCGAGGCATTGTACGGACGCAAATGCCGATCACCTCTTTGCTGGGCAGAAGTTGGTGACAGTCAAATCACTGGCCCAGAACTTGTGGTAGATACCACCGAGAGGATTGCTCAGATACGACAGCGAATGGCGGCAGCTCGTGATCGTCAGAAAAGCTATGCTGATAAAGGAAGAAAACCACTCGAGTTCCAGGTTGGGGATCGAGTGCTACTCAAAGTCTCACCTTGGAAAGGTGTAGTCTGCTTTGGCAAATGAGGCAAGCTCAATCCGCGTTATGTCGGACCATTCGAAGTCACCGAGAAAATTGGCAAAGTCGCCTATAGGTTGAATCTACTTGAAGAACTCAGCGGAGTTCACGACGTATTCCATGTTTCGAATCTGAAGAAGTGTCTGTCAGATGAGACCCTCATAGTTCCTTTCAAGGAACTCACTATCGACGACCAGTTGAGATTCGTCGAAGAACCAGTAGAGATTATGGATCGAGATATTAAGATTCTCAAGCGCACAAGAATACCTCTTGTCCGAGTTCGTTGGGATTCCCGTCATGGCCCAGAGTATACCTGGGAACGAGAAGACCAAATGAAACTCAAGTATCCCCAACTGTTTAAGAAAAACGCAACCACTACTGAGGCTGAAGCTACTTCAGAATTTCGGGACGAAATTCCAAATCAACGGGGGGATGATGGGACACCCCAGGAAAATCAGGAAAACAACGCAACTTAACTAGCTTCCTCAGTAACCACGCGCTAAATTTCGGGACGAAATTCTCTTAACAGGGGGAGAATGTGACAACCCTCAAATCCCATGTATTCCGTACAGTTTATTAATGATAATTAAAGTGCTTGACGACTGTGTGGAAGTACTTAACTGCTTTCTGATATCTGTGTTATACTTACATGTACATGTTAACATATTAGTAGTATACAGAAAAGTTACTAAAAAGTCATGTGTGCTTTCCTGAGTATTGAAAAGTAAAAACGTTACAAAAAAAAATATATATATATATATAAGGCACTTTATGGATTAATTAAGCGCTTTAACGGAACAGTATCGAACCGAACAATCGGACTCTACCCGGAACACAAAAATATTGACATTAACATTGTTTTTCCTTTTCTGAGCCAGTTAGGGTCCCCGAATACCCTAACACCCGTTACAAAACACATAACACACTAGTAATTTACTTAAACTCCTAACTTATCTAGCTAAACATTAACCATATAGTTCAAATCAAACCAAACCCCCTCCCCCTCTTGACCGATCGGTCCCCTTAGGGGACACACCCATACACATTTGAATATTTTATTCTCTTGTGTCTTGTATCTAGAGAACACATGATCTTTTGGTTAATAAGGATGCATGGTTCATAAATATAACTTCAAGTCACATTATCATTCATTCAAAACACTTAAAGAAAAATTTCACAACTCTCTCTCCCTCTCATTACTCTCGGCTGCAAGCTCCCACACACCCACCACCACTTTCAAGTTTCAATCTTGCCATTTTACATACACTCAAAGGTGCTACGGGTCATACAACGAAGCTCGGTGCTCTCGGAAGTGGAAGGACCTTCTTCGTTTGCTATTAACCACCACTTTTCTACTCTCGAACTTCCCTAGCCTTGAGCTAGTGGTAAGAACTTAGATCCGATCATTCTTTATGTTATTTAAGTGGTTAATAGATGTTAGAATGATAAAAAGTTAAGAAACTTTAAAGCTCATGAACAAGTCTTGAACATAATGTGTTAAAGTGTGGATAAAGAGAAGTTATGTGTGTAAATCATGTAGATCTTGTGTTGTTATGATTCTTGTTGATTTTCTGATGATTTGTTGGTTAATATTGATGTTTGATATTGTTGTGATCACTAAACATGATTAACGGAATCAATCGAACACAAGTTAGTAAGTTAAAGAATGAAAACAGAATCTGTCCAAGTTTTACAGCCAACTTCAGTTGTCTGTAAACAGGTCATAAACTCAACGAAAAACTGATATTTTGAGTCTAAAACGTGTTATTATGAAATACGGTTCTAATGGCACCAGAATCATAATTTTTGGACTCCGTTTACTATTTTTAAAGCGTCATTTCGTAACAGCAGCTAGAGATGCATTTTTCTGCTGAAAATATGTGTTTTGTTTTCTGTCATAACTTGGGTTCTGTGTAGAATTGGATCATGAAACTTGTACTGTAGATAACCACCGATATATTTGTAATTACCCCACTAGAATTTTGTAAATCGGACTTACGATGAATTTTTAATAAATTGTTCCGTGGACTGTGGTCAGAAAAAGATAAATCTGAGTTCAGTCCAGAAAATGAATTTTTATAAAATATTAGTAATGAAATGGACCCCTATATTTTTACACAATAAAATTTGGAACGTTTAAGACATTCTGTAAAAATTTGGGAATTTTTGGAATAAGTTAACTATTTTATTAAAATGTCCGAAAACAACCCGGTTTTGAATATTTATGCTGAAATGACATAAGCTGTAATTTGCGTGTCTAAATGTCGAGTATGCTATCTGTGAATGATCTAACATGTTATATGTGTTATGTGCATTATCGTATGTTTGTTTATGAGTGGCGAATGGATGGGAAACTTATATGGGCATAAACCATCAAAGTGATGCATGTTGTGTGATAGATACGTGTAGGAACTTTGTGCTCTATTTGAAAGCCACTAAATGACTAACTGGTAAATCATACTAGGACGTGATTGACCGACCTTGACTGTTAGCTATATTTGAGAATCTAACCGAGCAAACCGAGGTAAGTTCACACACTTTCTAAGGCATGGGATTCCCGGTGGTTTGGGAATGGGTTAAAGAATTAAAAACTAAATCTACATATCCCATTGGGAGGATATGTTCGGCCATCCTCCATAGGTAGGGTGCCATTATTAATCCTACGAATTCTCCTGGTGCAGAATACGTACGTTCGTCTTCCTTGGGTAGGACAACAACCTTAAAACTAGCTAGACAAAAACTCTATCATGAAGTCACTCAATTTATATCGACTTAATCGCTGAGGCCAATGGCGAGCGGGTCATTAGTTAATAGCGCTATTAGGTTTAACAAACCTCACACCGTGCCATTTGGACGGGCGTGTACTAATGGACTATGGCAAACTGTCAGTGAAGATAGACACTGATGTAGGGCACAACTATTGTTCGTCAGTTGTCGATATGTATGGTCTAATAGTTCAAACGGGGAAAACCCCCACTGATTATGATTATGGTTTGGGTAATGAAAAAGGAACTGGTTAAACATACTTTCAACTACGGGGTAACCCCCACGGCAATTAAGCCAACGAAAGTCAAACCACGTTTTTCAGAAACAACTTAAAAACTAAACAACCAAACGTGAACTCACTTAACTTTGTTGTTGACTCGTTGTTACATGCCTTACAGGTCACTAAACGCTTGGAGCTTGCACGAGGAAGGAGTCGTTGTGGTGTACGGACTGTTACGTTCCGTGCTTATTATTTAAATCCTTATGAACTTATTAAACTTGCGTTTTGAACTTGAACTTATAAACTATGGACTTATGTTTGGTTTTCACGTTTTGTGCTTCCGCTGTTTAAATATGAACTTTGTTAACCTAAATTCGGTCTACTTCCTTTTGGTCACCAATCGTATTGTGTTTGGTTTTATTTACATAATTGTGTTGTTCAATATGATTGGTGGCTCGATCCTGGTCACGCCACGCCTCCAAGCGGTGGTACTCCGCATGGTGGATTTTGGGGGTGTGACAAAACTGTCACACCCCGATATTTCCATGTATTACCGGTGGGCCCGGTGGGGAGTACCGTGACGTAGTTGATATCATCATAGTCAAACAACACAATATTAAATGCACAGCGGAAGCAAATGATAAATATATTACAATCCGATATAAAGTAATATCAAAGTATTACAAACGGAAAGTAAAGGATCCACAGGCGGATCGAAAATAAAATGAAACATTGTTCAACAAACTTTAGGCATATAAGCTTGCGAGACTCTTTATTGATGCTAGGAGTAGCCAGCCTATTCCGATTAGTACCTGCACTTAGCCTTTTTGGAAAATACGTCAGTTTACACTGGTAAATACAATTTAACTGACTCATTTTGAAAATGTTTAAGAAAATTGATTTGAGTGCAAACGGCACAAAACTTTTTATAACTTGGGATAATTATTTGTATATAATACTTGTAACAGAATTACATGTTTCTTATACGTTCAATAGCCCGGTCTGTATACCGGGTTAAGGATTAATAGACACACCACAGGTATAATGCCCACAAGGTTGACTCCTTTAAGTGGATTACCAGTTTTTACATATGCAGCTGTCAGGTGTACGCCTACACCCCGTGCTTAGGTCGTGGCCATTTCATGAATGATGCCAAGGATATCCGGGACATGGTCATTAACCCCCCAAAGGTTTTAAGCAAACAAAACAATTTAAACGGGTCATATAAATAAATTAACCTTCATACGATTAAAAATTCAATGCCCGACCAAGCGGTATTTGTATATACCGTACCCCAAGCCCGTATAGGGAAAATAAATTAAAAGTATTTACCTGAGCTAAATATAAATTCAATCCCAGCCGTATATGAAATCAGCAAGTACAGATAGCTTTTACTGGGCTCCTAAATCTGGAACGAAGGTTTTTAATAACCTATTAGATTCCTAACGGGTCTTAATTAAGCCTATGCTTAGATCAGTTAGTTTTAAAGGAGGATACTGTTCAAAATGCATGATAAAGCGAAGACCGGTTTAGAATGTGGTTTTGACCCAATAAGCTTGGATACTTGTTTAATATGGGTAAACTAAACACATTCTAGATTTTGAGATGAAAATGACAGGGTTTAACCCGTTTCGGCTAATTTATGCAAACTAGTTACATAAGCCGATCCGAACGCGAAAAGTGCGTAACGGGTAACCAAAAGAGTCATATACAGGTTTCCTAAGTTAATATGCCTTAAATATGTTGTGATATCAGTAGGATACCTTCCATTATGCCCAAAACGAATTTAAAACCAATTTATACCCCGTAGGGGTATTTTGGTCATTTAAAAGGTTATAAAAGAGTTTAAATATTAATCTGAGTTACAGGTTTGATGTAATCAGTAAAAACACTTAATTTAATAAGTTATAATAGTAGGGTATAACCTATGTGTGAAATTTATCATTTCTAACCATACTATGCACCGAAAGGGCATTTTGGTAATTTCACTTAAGCCTAAAAGGTCAAAACTGGAAACCTGAGTTTAAAAATTTTGCTCACTGTTAAAATATAAAAATTTACAAAAAATATCAGTAGGTATCAAACCTTATATGTTTAAAATAGTTTTAGTACATACTATGCGTTAAAAACGCTTAAAAAGGCGATTTGGAGCCATTTCCGGGTTTTCAAAGGAAAGCTGATATTTTTATTATTCCAGAAGGCTCAAAATATTTTATTTATCATATAAAATCAGTAGCAAAAGGTTTGGGGTCAAAAGGATTTGTAAAACTCATTTTATAGCCCAAAAGGGCAAAACCGACAATTACCGAATTAAGCTTAGATCTCTAAGTTATGCTCAGCCTAAAAATAAATAAAAATCTCCAAAAATCCCAAAATATTATTTTATATCAGTGAGTAAAAGGTTTGGTATCAAAAATTGGTTTTAGATAGGCTTTATGCTAATTACGCCGTTTAATTAATAAAAAGCTTTCTAATTACACTATTGAGCATAACTCCTAATCTAGACCTCAAACTGATGTCAAATTTTAGGAACAAGTTTATAAATCAGTAATAAAGATTATTGTTCTCTCACATTTTCAAAATTCTCGTTTTAGGGTCAAAAGGGCATAATGGTCAACATTTAAGCATATAACGGAAACATGTAAATGAATAGGATAACTAAGGATCCAAGTTGTATAACCTCAGAGGGTTATACTAACCCATAAGATGGTCCTAAAGGAATCCTAAGACATATCTAAACTAAGCTAATTCGGGTCAGAACTGAAAGTCAAAGCAATAGTCAACTCTTGCGACTTTCGGTTGCGAACCGACCCTAAACTTGAATTTGTCGGGTGGAACATGCTTAGACATGTTCTTATACTAATTACCAAGTGATACAAGTGTTAAAACAGGTCTCATAGTTTCTACATTGCTAATCATGAATTTATTTTCAAAATAGCTTTCTGTTGACTTTTTATTATTACGTTTGACCCGACATTTGACCAAGCTAGGGTGATAATCAATAGGTGCCCTCTTAGGGGTTTATTACCTACATAATTACCAACTTATAGCTACTTCTAATTAGACTGACTATTGGACCATTAGTGATTAATCACTAAGTCAAACCTTAATTACGATAAGGTTGACCTTAGGTCATTAAACTAATCAAAACTGAAATTAGGAGGTTAAGGACACTTACAAATGGTCCTTAGAATTAAATTGAAGCTTAGGAAACAATGCTTGATGTCCAGGGAGCTCCAGATTGAGAGAGGAGAAGATAGCAAGGGAAATGAGCAAAAGGGAAAGATGAAGAACACTTCTATTTATAGGTTTTGGTGGGTTTTTGGATGATCAACAGGTGTTATGGGGCTTCTAGGATCAGTACATGTGTCTCAACAGTTGTCCAAAACAAGAAACAAGCCCATAGATTCGAATATGAGAGTATGGAAGCAAAAACAAAGCTGGTTTTTGTTTTTCTGTTACTGGGCTATGCTTACGGACCGTATAGGTCTTGGCATACGGTCCGTATGGACCTGGTCAGCAAACAGTAACTTTCACTTGTTGACAGATTTAGCCCCTGTACTTCCAATGATGCCTAAGTATGGGGAACATGATACATGCTAAAAAATATGCCGTATGTCGGTTCGTTTGGTCGTACGGTCACGTTGTTCGGTTAATTACGACGAAACACGGACGGACACGAAAAACGAACCAAATTACGCGGCGAATGGAATTTTATCAATTCAAACACTAAAATAAAATATTTTAGTGCTTACATAAATTTTTGGGTATCCGGGGATATTCAGAATGTCACACCCCCAAATTCCACCTGCGGAGTACCGTCCGCTTGAGGGCGTGACCGACCAGGATCCAGCCACCAATTATACTGAATAATTGAGTTAGTAACCAAAGCAATACTTACTAACCATACGATTAGCAATTATCAAGTTCAGAGTTTAAAGTTTTAAGTTCAAATAGTAGTAAGTAGCGGAAGCATAAGTAAAACAGTCTTAAACATGGTTCATAGTTCATGTTTATTTAACACCCAACACAGGGGTAGACGAACACTACACATTCCCCAAGTAGCAGCTCCTCAGTCACTGGTTACCTGCAAAGCATGCAGTAAGGGGTCAACAATAATGCTGAGTGAGTTCACTAGTTGTCCAGTTTTAATTACCAAAAACTTGTTTCACCAGTTAATTTATCCGTTTATACATGCCATGGGGAGCTACCCCAAAAGTTAGCGACTAAACTGTTTTTCCAATACCGAACACTAGGTGACCGTTGCGTATCCGCAGAGTGCCCCGATGTCAATGTTCTATCATCATTAACGGATGCCTGAGTACATTAGTTCACGACCGATCCCATACCTTGGCACGGTGTGAGGTTGGTAAGACCTAAATAGCGCTATCAACTAATAACCCGTTCGCCTGGCCCCGGCGACTAATCGGTATTATGTAGTAGGGACTTTAAGTGATAGAGTTTCGTTTAGTGCCGTTTGTTGCAATCCGTATAAACAGTAATTAACTAAAAGGTTCCCAATAACAAGGGAAGAAAAGTAAGTTGTATCCCTCATAAGGGGATAGTGTTGTTTTTAGTTCCGTTTCCCAAACCACCGGGAATACATGCTTTAGGTTGTGAACTCACCTTGGGTTGCTCGGTAGATTAATTACCCGGTCGATCACGTTGGTCACCACGTCCTAGCATGGTTACCAATATAGGTCAAGTTGGGGTACAAGCATTCACGTATAATCTACACATAACTAGCACATAACACATGATCATCCAGCAGTTATCGGGCCTATTCTGATACGAAGCAGTTAAACAGTGAACATCAACAACTATCATACAAATCATAAGTGTCATTGGGCCTTTCAGATCACATTAATGGTTAACAACATCACAGAAACCAAATAGAACAGTATGCACAGTCCACGCATTTTGGGCCCAATAATGGAGACAAGCAGCCCAGTCGAGACCAGGAGGTCTCGACTCGAGAACACACAGTTTCGAGTCGCAACCGGAGGTTTCGACTTGTCATGTTTTGGTTGCGAGTCGCAACGGGTGTCTCGACTTGTCATGTCTTGGTTGCGAGTCGCCACTGCCGTAGTCTCGAGTTGTCATGTTTTGGTTGCGAGTCGCAACCGGGCGGTCTCGAGTCGCAACCGGGCGGTCTCGAGTTGTCATGGTTTGGTTGCGAGTCGCAACCGGGCGGTCTCGAGTCGCAACCTCGGATACGTGCACAAGAAACCTTCTAGAACCTGTTTCAAATGTACTATCCAATAGAATTCTGTTTTCATGTAATTTTGTACTAACCAATAAAAATGCATAAACCTGTTTTATTGTCTAAATTCCAACTAAATCAGATCAAACACAGCATTTTCAAATATTTTCATGATCTTCAAACTGTTCTTCATATATTCAAGTTATCTATTATGCACATTCATTCAAAACAGACCCAAATATTCAACTAAATCAAGCACACTTGTAACTTTGAAAACATACCAGCAGGCTCACAATATTCTTGTGTCACATATCATGAATATCACCAAATCCTACACTATCTCATTCATCCTAAGCCATCAAGATTCATTGTTGGTGCACTTATGTCTGCACTTTGTCTGTATTCGGTCACAATGTAAAACGATGTCTTGTTAGTCTTGTAAGTTTGACCAAGTCAACCATCCTCCTGGCTTGACTTGGCCCAAACAGTCAACTTTATGTTTGTAAGATGTTGAGTCGAAGGATGTGCCATCGAAGGATTGCCTGTATCCTTCGATGACCTGCTCGATAGATAGCATTCGATAGATGGACCACGAAAGCTCCCATCCTTCGTGGTACATGCAGATCGTTCGAGCTGTTTCTGGTCGAAAGATGATCTTTCGATCAGACTATTTGATCCTTCGACCAGACCTGCTGTGTTCGGGTATAAATACCCGTGTGTTGTGTTCACTTCGACAGTTAGACACTCAGACAGTTAGCAAAGAACACACACACACTTAGAGAGTTTACAGGACTGATTTGTAAACATTGAGCTGTAACCGGACCTTTCATACGTTTAATACAAGTGGTGTTAATCGTTGAGTCTTGTGTGTTGATTATTTGCGTGTTCTATCTCGGTTTGCTATCTCGGTTGGATTCCGCACAACCGGGTTGGTTTGTACACAAGGATTAGGCGACTAGATCCTCCCCTAGCCGGACCTACAAGTGGTATCAGAGCCTTGGCTCTTCTCCTTGTTAAAACCGAGGTGTCTACGGGCTGTTTTTCGGGTTTTTAAAGTTTATATTTTTCTGGAAAATCTTGCTATTTTGCCTTGTGTTTGACTTAAAACCTTGTTATTTTTCATGTTTTCATGTTAGTCTTGGGTTTTTGTTAAACATTTTAGCAAATAGTGTGTTCCGAAAGTTTGTGGGTTTTCCGGAAAACTCAGATTTTTGGGCTGTGTTCTTGACATAATCATAGTGTTCTTCATAAGTTTGAACTTTTGATCTTAAAATTGTTAAACTTCAAGTGTTTGTGTGTTGGGAAGAGTAAACTGATTAAAATATTGGACTTTACTTGATTGGTGAAACCTGCATGTTCAGAAGATATGGTCTGAACATACTTTCTGCCGAAAGTTCTCACCAACCCGTCAACTTTTTCACCAACTTGTCACCGATTGTCAACTGTGTCAGAACCGTTCGAAAGATATCCTTCGAACTCGAAAGACCATCTTTCGATCAGTGGAGGTTCGATAGATCATCATCCTTCGAACCAAGGAATCATTTCGAAACATTCATCTTTCGGTCTACTGTTCATTTTCGAAAGACAAGGATCCTTCGATTGGGGAGTCTTTCGAAGTCATCTTTCGTGTGTATCTTTCGGTCTACAGTACTTTTTCGAAAGATAAGGATCCTTCGTTTGGAGAATCTTTCGAAAAACATTGTTCGAAATTCAACAGAGATCTTTCGAACCCTGTTGATCCTTCGAACAAGTGCTGATCTTTCGATCCTTAGTCTGTTTGTGTTTAACAGTTTGTGTTTTTCTCATCTTTCGATCAGGATCCTTCGGCTGGTATTATCCTTCGGCTGATCAAAAATGAATTCGATGTGGGGTGTTCCGGTAAATGCCAAGATGTATTTTGGTACTCCAGCTCCGGATTCGGGTTCGCAAGCTAATGCTACATCTACCGGTCAATGGGCATTTGTATCAAATCAAGCTCCAAGTGTTCAAAGCATTTTGCTAAGCGAAAGTGAAACAGGAAGTTTGAATAGGCCTCCAAAGTTGATGCACTTAAGTGAATATCCGGGATGGTTTGGTAGATTTCATACATACGTTCTTGGTCAAAATACAGAGTTGTGGTTGCGGTTCATCACAGATTTTGATCAAACAATAGAGGTTGCTGCATCATCCGCTGCCACGTTTGCAGATCTTACGGAAGATCAGAAGAAGGTCTATGATCTGGAAAAGAAGGCATACGCCATTCTTACTCAGGCGTTGAGCAAAGATATTTATCATCAATTCGTCAGTTATAAGACAACGAAGAGGTTGTGGGACGCATTGAAAACAAGAGGCGTAGGAAATGAAGCGACTCGCCAATTGAGAAAAGAATTGCTGAAGAAAGAGTTTGATGGTTTTATTTGTATGCAGAATGAGTCTCTAGGAGATTTGACAAGTCGATTTACTCATTTGCTAACTGAATTGGCAAATACTGGGGTGGTAACGACTTCAGCAGAGATAGTGAAGAAGTTTGCAGATGCACTGCCACCTCAATGGAATAATTTCTTAGAAATTATGAGGTACAATGGCACTTTGGATACAACAAGCTTCAGTGATTTTGCTCAACTCCTGGAAAACAAGAATCAGGAAGAAACTCTCAAGGCAAAAAGAGTTGCAGTGCCACAAAATCCTGAGATTTATTATGGAACTTCTAGCACTTCTGCAAAACCATCTTCACACGCTCCACTTCAAACAGCATTTGTGTCTAGCACGAGCTTGTATGGCACTCCTCCTCCAACAACAGATATGTTTGGAAATCTGCTTAATCCAGCTCCTCAACCAGCACCACAACAGCAACAGCAAATCAGAACAACTGATATATTCGGAAATCCACTTCCTCCTCAACAGCAACAGCAAGCTTGTTATGGAAGTACATCATCTGCTGGTCAACAATCAAAGCCAAATACAGTACGGCTCGACACCTCAAGCTTTTCTAAAGTCAGTGTTGAAGTAGCAAAAGAACATATGGAGCTGCTAAACACTGTGGTGAGCGCATACTGTGGATTAGTGGAGGGTCAGATTGGTAATATTAATCTGACACAAGAAGACTATCAGCAGATAGATAAAGAGGAGATGGAGATGATGGATATTAAGTGGGCCTTTGCCAGTGCTGTTAGGCGAGCAAAGGATTTTATGGAAAGAACAGGCCGAACCAGCTTGGAAAGCAAAAAGGACACCAAGTATGGGTTTGATAAGCAAGCTGTTAAATGCTTCAATTGTGGTGAACGTGGTCATTTCAAGCGTGAATGTACAAGACCAGCTCAGCATGGGAACCAGAATCCCTTCAGAGGTCAAGGAAACAGGGCCAATCAGAACCAAGCGAGGAACAATGATCGCACACTGGTACCTGTCAACAACCAGACTCAAGCAGGACCATCAAATGCCAATCAGGCACTTGTGGTTCAAGTAGATGAAGGCTGTGATTGGTCAATCCAGTTGGGAAACGATGCACCAGATGGAACCGCTTGTTTTGCTGAAGTGGTTAATGATCTTAAACACGCCAGTGGTGGAGAATCTTCCACCAATGGTGATGTATCTTCTGAGGATGAAGACTCTTCCGGTTATAGTGGAAGCTCGGATGAAGAATCCTCAACTTCAGGCAATGATCAGGTGGATGACACAACAAGTGCGTCAGTCGATGCTGCTGATTTTGATGAGCTTTTGGAGGAAGCTGCAGCAGGAATTCAAAGAAGATCTATTTTGGTGGATCAAGCTGCTTATACTTCGTCTTCTCTCCATTCAGCCTTTATGGCGAATGTCGACAGTTCATCAAGTCAGGTATGTGTCGACGAACCCACTTCTGTTAGCTGTAATAACTGTGATAGTTTGCATGTTAGATGTGCTGAGTTGGAAGCAAACATGTCTGAGTTGCAAGGCAAACACGATGCTTTACAAGCTAGTTTGTTTGAATTGCAAGACAAACATGTTTCTGTGAATGATAGGTGGTGTGAATTGCAAAGCGAACACGAGGCTTTGCAAGAAAAATATGATGTGACATTCATTCACAATCAGAAATTAACCGTTGATATTTCAAAGTGCACTGAAGCCAATATGTTTTATGAAAACCATGAAAAGGGATATAAATCAATGATTGAAACATTGAAGAAAGATAAAACAGAGTTAACTAAAATGGTTTCCAGAAAACAAACGGACATTAATTTGTATATCACTCGTCTTGAGGTAATGCAAAAAGAAATGGCTTGTGTTAAAACCGAAAGTGAGGCGATCCGACTTAAGTTAGACAGTTATTTGAGTTCTAGCTATGTGTTGGATCACATCATTGATGTGCAGAAAGAGAAAAAGGATGTCACATGCATAGGTTATAAGCAATGTCCACCACCTGTCAGACACAATTATGATGCCATGCCTGATGAGGAATACAGGACTCACTTTGAACCATCTGTTCCTCTAGATGTTACTGAGTTTGCTGCAGGACTTTGATACAAGAAAGAAGTATCATCCGATTCAGATGTGTCAGCAGATACCTTTGTAACTGCTGAACCGAATCAGGATCCTCCGGTTGTGATTGAGGATACTGATTCTTCTGATGATGAGTCTGATGATACCGATTCAGCAAAGTCTGATGCCGTGATAAAAGATGAGGACATACCTCTTGAGAATCACATCCTGTGTGATCCTCCAGCAAAACCCGCTAAGACTATTGCAACTGAGTCCTCGTCTGAGAAAGAGTCTGAGAGTGTGGATTTGCTGTACACTCTTGTTGGTGATGATAAAATCTATTCAGACAAAGATTTTCCTATTAAAAATGTTAATCAATCTTTAATCAGTAAAGTCTTTGAAAATTCTACAAGTAAGTTCTTGGGAAAGACAGGACCACATGTTACAGTCACACAGTGTCCTCCTATCCCAAAGGCTGAAGTTAGAAAACAGTTTGGGAACAAGAAATTACCAACAGTGCCAAAACAGCAAAACCATACCAAAACAAATGGTAAGGCACCGACTCAAACTCAAAAGAAGCCGAATCAGAAGAAGAAGAAGAATGTGAACTTTGTGAAGTCGAAGGGAACGGACAAAATTGAAAAGTTTGCAAATCAATCTAATTTAGATTTTGTCCAAAAAGCAACTGTGATGAAAAGGAATGAACCAAGTTGTTCAAAACCTAGTACCTCGGGATCACAAAGTTCATCATCGGCAAGACGACCACATGATACTTCGGGGTTTGTTGAACGAAGATCATGTTTTGAATGTGGAACAATCGTGCATATTGTTCGAAATTGCCCGTATCTTCATAAACAAAAAGGCATAGTTGATGATCCCCGTGGCCCAACTGACCGCAAGCGATCTGTTTCTGTAAAACAAGATCCTCGACTCATAAGAGAAAGGGAAAAGAAACAGAAACAGAAACGTCAACAGGTCAAGAAAATTGAAAAAGCAATTAAAACCGATGTGGCTCAAAAACAATCTGTTTCTGTCAAACCAAACAATTTAAAAACTTCAGACAATCATGAAGTTACGTTTTTAAAGAATAACACTGGTATAACAAAACAGACTTGGAAACCAAAAACGGTTACTGAATCAGGGGGACCATCACAATTTCCGAATCATCAAAAGGTGGAAGTTATTGTTGTTGATAAAAATGGAAGACCCAAGACCACAATGGCTTGGGTCCCCATCACCAACTAATCAATTGAGTTTATGTGCAGGGTGTACCAGGAGGAACTATCAGTAGTCATTGGATTGTTGATAGTGGGGCATCCAGGCACATGACAGGCGACATGAAGCTTCTCTACGACGTCAAATCTATTAGAGGAGGTTATGTTGCTTTTGCTGGAGATAAGGGCGGATATATAACGGGTGAAGGAATGATTTCCAACGGGGTTGTTAGCTTTGACAAGATCAACTTTGTGCAACAACTTGATCACAATCTTCTTAGTGTTTCTCAAATTTGTGACAAGCAGTTCTCAGTACACTTTGATGCTAATGGATGTTATGTGCTGAAACCCGGCTTCAAAATTCCAAAAGAATGGATTCTCTTGTCGGCTCCAAGGATAAATGATCTGTATGTCCTTGATATGAGCCAAGCTATCACAACGTCTGCACAAGCAACATGTTTCGTTTCCAAAGCCACAGAAAAAGACACAATCTCTTGGCACAGACGAATGGGTCACATTCACTTACGCAAAATGAATCATTTGGTGTCAAATGAATTGGTGAATGGTGTTCCTCTCAAAAATTTCCATCTTCAAGACGTCTGTGTTTCGTGCCAAAAAGGAAAACAAACCAAGAAGCGACACCCTACAAAGAAAGTCAACACGGTGGCTGTTCCTCTTGAACGTTTGCACATGGATTTGTTCGGTCCTGTCAAGCACAAAAGCATTAGGAATGATCAATATTGCCTCATGATAACTGATGATTATTCAAGATTTTCGTGGGTGGCGTTCATGGCACACAAGAGTGAAACCTTCGGTATTATCAAAAACTTGATCATTCAGATTGAGAATCTTTACAACTTGAAGGTTAGGCGGATACGTAGCGACAATGGTACTGAATTCAAAAATCATGCCATGGCGGAGTTTTGCACTTCAAAAGGTATTCTTCACGAATTTAGTGCAGCTTATACTCCTCAACAGAATGGCGTCGCTGAACGTAAGAATCGCACATTGATCGAGACTGCTAGGACTATGTTGGTAGAGTTGCAGCTACCCATTCCATTCTGGACTGAAGCTGTGTCCTCTGCATGCTATACTTTGAACCGAGTCCTTACAGTCAAAAGGCACAACAAGACCTGCTTTGAGCTTATCAACAAACGGAAACCAGACTTGTCTTATCTTGAACCGTTTGGAGCTCCTTGCACAATTATCGATCCTAATGGAAAGTTTGGGGCAAGAGCAATTGAAGGATACTTTCTTGGGTATTCCACCCCGAACTTAAGAGTCTGGAATCTAGAGACTAAAAGGGTCGAGGAATGGTCTGAAGTCAGAGTACAAAGGCACACTTTACCAGTTAGAAATCCTGGTCAGCCTTGGATGTTTGAGTACGATGACTTTTTCAATTCGATCAATGTTGAAGCCGTTGAAGAAAGTGCTGCGGCAAGGATGTTTTTCGAGAGCGACAATGCAACAGATTCACCGTTGGTTCGTCCCATTATAGTCAATCAAGAACCATCTTCAGTGAACAATAATGCTCTCGACAATGAGGATTTTCAAGATGCTACCGAATTGAACGAATCTTCAGAGGATGATGAATTTCTCGATGCAGATCAAGAAGCTCCAACAGCAGTTCATGGTATTTCAGAAGGTACACCTCCAGTGGATGTCCCTCGAACAGCTGAAACTTCTGCATCATCCTCTTCGTCAATTCCGGGCCTTGAATTGATTGTTGATCTGAATCTCAACAATCTGGGTACAAATATTCCAGTTCAAGATAATCCAGAAACAAGGATTCATAATACCCATCCTCAACAAAACATCATCGGGAATGTACAAAGTGGCGTTCAAACAAGAAACATGTTGCGAAACAACAGCAATGCAGGCTTGTATGCAACTATCCGAGAATCTGGTCAACAGAATGATTGGTCTTTCGCGTGTTATGTCTCACAGGAAGAGCCAAGAACTTGGAAAGATGCTTTGAAAGATAGCTCATGGGTTGAAGCGATGCAGGAAGAACTGCAACAATTCCAGAAGCTTGGTGTCTGGAAACTCGTAGAGAAACCTGCTGGATACAAGAAGATTGGTACCCGTTGGGTGTTTAAATGCAAAAAGGATGACCGTGGGATCGTTATCCGGAACAAAGCAAGGCTAGTCGTTCAAGGTTTTCGTCAGATTGAAGGAATCGACTACAACGAAGTGTATGCACCTGTTGCACGTCTAGAAGCCATTCGAATCTTTCTGGCTTATGCCTCATTCAAAGGTTTCAAGGTATACCAGATGGACGTGAAGAGTGCTTTCTTACATGGTGTGGTGGAAGAAGAGGTGTACGTCGAACAGCCTCCAGGTTTTGAAGATCCTATCCATCCTGATCGGGTTTGGTTGCTCAACAAAGCTCTATATGGTCTACATCAAGCACCGCGAGCTTGGTACGCAACCTTATCTAATTATCTGCTGGAAAACGGTTTTCGCAGAGGTCTTATCGACTGCACTCTTTTCATCAAAGAACAAGATGGAGATCTTCTACTGGTACAGGTATACGTTGATGATATTATTTTTGGTTCTACTAATGATGTTTTGTGTAGGGATTTCGAGCGTGTAATGCAGGATAAATTCGAGATGAGTGCTATGGGGGAAATGACTTTCTTTTTGGGCCTACAAGTACAACAAACAGAGTCTGGGATATTCATCCATCAGACTAAATATGTTGGTGACATCTTGAGCCGGTTCCAGATGTCTGATGCAACGCCCATCGGTACCCCTTTGCCACAAAATCACGGAATTACTCCAGACTTGAAGGGTCAAGATGTTAGCCCCTCATACTACCGCGCGATGATTGGATCTCTTATGTACCTCACAGCATCAAGACCAGATATAATGTACCCAACGTGCCTGCTTGCCAGATATCAAGTGAACCCGAAGGCCTCACATCTTGCAGCTGTAAAAAGGATTTTTCGTTATTTGAAGGGTTGCCCTGACACCGGTCTGTGGTACCCTAGGGATAATAACTTTGACTTGATCGCATTCAGTGATTCTGATTTTGGCGGATGCAAAATCGACGGCAAATCCACAACGGCTGGATGTCAGTTTTTGGGAAATCGCCTAGTCACATGGCAGTGCAAGAAGCAGACGTGCGTCGCTACATCAACATGCGAAGCTGAATACATTGCTGCCTCAAGTTGTTGCTCCCAAGTCCTGTGGATACAACAGCAAATGCGTGATTACGGTTTTGAATTCCTAACTACTCCTATTTACGTTGATAATTCTGCTGCCTTACAGATCACTAAAAATCCTGTGCAGCATTCAAAGACTAAGCACATCGACATTAAGTATCATTTCATACGTGATTGCTTTGAGAAAAGGCTAATCGATGTTGCTTACGTCCACACCGATGACCAACGTGCCGACCTTTTTACCAAAGCTTTTGACAAATCAAGATTTGACTATTTATTACTGGTAAACGGCATTAAGGTCAAGCAAGAGTAAAACCAACATCGGAAAATCATTTTTGTAAATACCTTTGTCTTTTAAATTTATCTTAGTTTGTTGATTTTAGGGGGAGTAAATCCAAAATTTGAAAATCCAAAAACATTGAAAAATTTCAAAAACACAAAAACAATAGAAAAACAAAAATGAGTTTCCTGGCGAGCAAAAGAGAAAATGATAGTACATCAGTGGTCTGTCCAAACCTCTTTAAACCTTAAATGCAAAACGATAAGCAGCTCTATATAAGATGTATCGGTAGGCTCACAATCATTTTAAAGTGTGCAGGGTGATATAAACTTAAATCGACTGAAGACTGGGTGGGAACCATTCATTGGCATATGGTCTTAGTACCGAAATTTCGTTTGAGAGATTGCCGAGGTTCTGAGATATTCGGTCTTTATGCTGCTTATCATCTGGGTATCATGGTTGTATCTTTTACCGAAAAATAACGGGGACGCAAGTCTAGATCTTCCATGATACTATACATACGTGTACATATTGCATACGACCTCAATAAGTGATCAACAATCACATGTCCAAACAAAATAAGTGATAATATATCACAAATTCTTTCCGGGTGTCAAGTTCGTCTCTCTGCTGTACGAAAGTACTGACCTGTTCACGGACTTGCTCCTGTGCCCTCATGCATCGAAAATCAAGTTCCTCATCAATAAGTGATTATATCACATAGGGCTTGTTTTCAATCAAAATAAGTGAGAATCTCACATCATATACGGTCAAACCGATGATAATCGGTATACTCACCGGTAAGATGAACCCTCGTGCATACCTTGATACGGGAATGTGTCGTGATGTGGATGAACACCGGTCGGTAAGTATAAATTATACCTTAACGTATCCCCTCGCCATGATTACATCTGATAAGTTGAGCTTATGTGGACAACAATACCGATAATTGTTATAGGATGCTTATCTTAATGTTAACTAATTGAACAAAGAGAGCGTTTTGGCATGACCGTACACTGATATGATTCTCTTACCCTCGAAACTCGCAAAAAGAATGTCTGTAAATATTTATTTACTGCTTTCAGTCTTTACATTTGAAATATTCAAAAATACCAAAAAGATTTTAGGCGTGTTTTAATATAAACTTTATAAAAGCCAAAAAGATTTTATTTCTATTTTTCGATCGTACGATGTTGGAACTCGAGTCTTCGTTACCTGAAACCTGAACGAAAACCGAAATGACTAAATCTTCATAAACGGTCGAAATTTGCAAGTGTTGAAAGTTAAAAATTGAAATTGATAAACTTTGTTAAACTTTCAAACTGTCGGACGGTGTTTGATTAAACAATGGTCACATGTGTATTGTTTGCTTATGATATTCCAAGCGGTTGTTCTCATTACGCGTTTAGATTTCTTGCATGTGCAGATTCTAAAGGCAAGGAGAACATGGTCGATGACAAGCTTCGGAATGAAGACACGACGTGAAGGCACTCAAATGATGAAGATGATCGAGTTGCCGCTGACCATCATCAACACCACAAGGATCTCACTTCATAAAGATAAAGACTTTCACAAGCATAACTCAAGGGGGAGCTTATGTTAAGGGGGAGTTTGTCAACACACTTCATACATAAAACGGGGAGTTTGTTGGTACACTTTCTGCTTTCAAGACGTGAAGACTTTGAAGATCCTCCGACATTGAAGACTTGAATAGAAGTCAAATACTTGAAGAAACGAGAACTTACAAGATCGAAGATCGAGACAAAGCAACAGCTGATTGTTGATAAGCCAGACAAAGCTACAACCAAGGGGGAGTTTGTTGGTGCACTTATGTCTGCACTTTGTCTGTATTCGGTCACAATGTAAAACGATGTCTTGTTAGTCTTGTAAGTTTGACCAAGTCAACCATCCTCCTGGCTTGACTTGGCCCAAACAGTCAACTTTATGTTTGTAAGATGTTGAGTCGAAGGATGTGCCATCGAAGGATTGCCTGTATCCTTCGATGACCTGCTCGATAGATAGCATTCGATAGATGGACCACGAAAGATCCCATCCTTCGTGGTACATGCAGATCGTTCGAGCTGTTTCTGGTCGAAAGATGATCTTTCGATCAGACAATTTGATCCTTCGACCAGACCTGCTGTGTTCGGGTATAAATACCCGTGTGTTGTGTTCACTTCGACAGTTAGACACTCAGACAGTTAGCAAAGAACACACACACACTTAGAGAGTTTACAGGACTGATTTGTAAACATTGAGCTGTAACCGGACCTTTCATACGTTTAATACAAGTGGTGTTAATCGTTGAGTCTTGTGTGTTGATTATTTGCGTGTTCTATCTCGGTTTGCTATCTCGGTTGGATTCCGCACAACCGGGTTGGTTTGTACACAAGGATTAGGCGACTAGATCCTCCCCTAGCCGGACCTACATTCATTCTTATTATCTTAAAGACTCAATGCAATATTTATCAATAAGTTCTATGTTAGCAATAACACAATAGATCATACAACTCCTACTCAATTTCATCCGAGGTTCATTTATTATAACACATTATCATACATCTAAACATTCACACAAGTAAACACTTTTAGCATGCGTTGTCATCTCATTTCGATGGGAACAAACTAACCGATTGTTATGTGACACAAAGGCGTGTAAGAAGGCGATGTGATGAAGCCTCCGAGTGATGATCACAAGCTTGAACCGAGATCCTTGCTGTCGTTGGTTTGGTCCGAGAGGAAAGGAGAGGAGAGGAGAGGGTGTGTTGTTAGGGTCTTAGTGAGATAGGGTGAGATAGAGTGTAAAAAGAGAGTGTGTGTGAGGGTTTTAGGCTTAAATAGGAGGTGGTGTACCCCAAGTGGGTTTCCGAGTGGGCTGAGGAAGGTTGCGGCCCATCCGGCCCATTTGAGAGTCGGGTCCTTAAGTCGATGGGCTAGGTAGGTTGGTAGTCCATAGTGTACCAGAGAGGGGTTTCGGTTTGGTTTGCTAAAACGTATTCGCCCATCCATTATACGTACACACACACACACACATATATATACATATACATACAACACATAGCACATTAAGATAAAACGCAACTTTTCATTTAATAACACATATATACGCACATCGTAATTACAAGGTGTTCGCTCGGAAAACCTAGAGTGTCACATTATCCCCAAGTTTTAAGAACTTTCGTCCCGAAAGTTAAGGCAGCCACTGACAAGCTAGTGCAAATGCGAACATTTCAACGGGGTGTCACATCATCCCCTCGTTAGTTTGGAATTTCGTCCCGAAATTCAGTTGTAGCTTCAGTGCTGGGGGTTTCATTAGGGAACAATTGGGGATATTTGCGCTTCATCTGGTCTTCCCGCTCCCAGGTAAATTCTGGGCCACGGCGTGAGTTCCAACGAACTCGCACGAGAGGTATCTGGCTACGTTTGAGGGTTTTGATCTCACGATCCGTGATCTCAACCGGTTCCTCAGTAAAGTGTAGCCGTTCGTCAATAGTAAGTTCCTTGTAAGGAATGACGAGTGTTTCGTCTGATAGACACTTCTTCAGATTAGATACGTGGAAGACGTTGTGCACAGCACTCAGTTCTTCAGGCAGATTCAATCTGTAAGCGGCCGTGCCGATCTTTTCGATAACTTCAAAGGGTCCGACATATCTTGGATTAAGCTTGCCCCGTTTTCCAAAACGAACCACACCCTTCCAGGGTGAGACCTTAAGTAGAGCCCGTTCACCAACCTGGAACTCTTGCGGTTTCCTATCTTTATCAGCGTAGTACTTTTGGCGGTCACGAGCTGCCGCCATGCGTTGCCTAATCTGGGCAATCTTTTCTGTGGTGTCGACTACATGTTCCGGGCCTGTGATCTGGCTGTCACCAACTTCAGCCCAGCAGAGAGGCGATCGACATTTACGGCCGTACAATGCCTCAAAGGGTGCTGCCTGAATGCTGGTGTGGTAGCTGTTGTTGTAGGAGAATTCCACCAACGGTAGGTGCTTCTCCCAATTCTTGCCAAAATCGATCACACATGCCCTGAGCATGTCTTCGAGGGTTTGGATGGTGCGCTCAGACTGCCCATCCGTTTGCGGGTGATAAGCGGTGCTCATGTCTAAACGTGAGCCAAAAGATTTGTGCATGGCTTGCCACAATTCAGAAGTAAAACGCGCATCTCGATCAGAAATAATAGAGGTAGGCACTCCGTGCTTCGAGACCACTTCTTTTAAGTATACCTCTGCTAGGGTAGAGAACTTGTCTGTTTCTTTAATAGCCAAGAAGTGTGCAGACTTAGTTAAGCGATCCACTATTACCCAAATGGTGTCATTTCCGCGCTGAGACCTAGGCAGGCCAGTAACAAAATCCATGGAAATCTGCTCCCATTTCCATTGCGGAATCTCTGGCTGTTGGAGTAGGCCTGATGGTTTCTGATACTCAGCCTTGACTCTTGCACAAGTTAAACATTTTCTGACATAGGTTGCTATGTGGGCTTTCATGCCAGGCCACCAATAGGTAGCCCTCAAGTCGTGGTACATCTTATCTGAACCCGGATGTACTGAGTAACGGGACTTGTGAGCTTCATCCATCACAAGGTCACGTAAATTTCCATAAAGCGGAACCCATATGCGTCCGGCTACGTAGTAAGCACCGTCTTCTTTTTGTTCCAGTCGTTGTCTCGATCCTCGTAGGGACTCAGCCCTGATGTTCTCGGTTTTCAATGCTTCAACCTGAGCATTCCGAATTTGATTAGGGAGGTTCGAGTGGATAGTGAGCTGTAAGGCGCGAACACGCTTGGGTTTGGTCTCCTTTTTGCTGAGGGCATCGGCTACCACATTAGCCTTGCCTGGGTGATATTTGATTGCACACTCGTAGTCATTTAGGAGCTCGACCCATCGGCGTTGCCGCATATTCAACTCCTTTTGTCCCATTATGTGCTGGAGACTCTTGTGATCAGTGTAAATCGTGCACTTGGTGCCGTACAAGTAGTGTCTCCAAAGCTTGAGCGCGAAGACCACAGCTCCAAATTCTAAGTCATGCGTCGTATAGTTCCGTTCGTGGACCTTGAGTTGTCGCGAGGCGTAAGCAATAACTTTCTCACGTTGCATCAATACGCAGCCAAGTCCTTGAATAGAAGCGTCGCAGTAGACGACGAAGTCGTCGGTACCTTCGGGTAAGGAGAGGATAGGGGCGCTACAAAGGTTCTTCTTTAGTTCCTGGAAGGCAGATTCCTGAGCATTACTCCATTTGTAAGCAACACCCTTCTGAGTGAGTGTCGTAAGTGGTTGAGCGATCTTAGAGAATCCCTTGATAAATCTTCGATAATATCCCGCCAATCCCAAGAATTGGCGAACTTCGGTCGGAGTCTTAGGCACAGGCCAATTCTTAATGGACTCAATCTTAGCGGGGTCAACATGAATCCCTTCCTGATTGACGATGTGTCCAAGGAAATGGACCTCTCTAAGCCAGAAATCACATTTCGAAAATTTGGCGTACAGTTGCTCATTGCGAAGAAGTTCGAGAATAAGACGTAGGTGTTGTTCATGCTCCTCTTGGCTCTTCGAGTAGATTAGGATGTCGTCGATGAATACGATTACAAACTTATCGAGGTAGGGTTTGCATACTCGGTTCATGAGATCCATGAAGATTGCAGGTGCGTTGGTCATTCCGAAAGGCATAACAAGGAATTCGTAGTGACCATAGCGGGTTCTGAAAGCAGTCTTAGAGATGTCCTCATCGCGGACTCTCAGCTGGTGATAACCCGATCGCAGATCGATCTTGGAATAATAGCTCGACCCTTGCAGCTGGTCGAACAGGTCGTCGATACGGGGAAGTGGATAACGATTCTTGATGGTAACCTTGTTAAGTTCGCGGTAGTCGATGCACATTCGGAATGAGCCATCTTTCTTTTTGACGAAGAGCACTGGGGCTCCCCAGGGTGATGAACTAGGACGGATAAAACCTTTGTCCAAAAGTTCTTGTAGTTGAGTAGAAAGCTCCTTGAGCTCCGCGGGGGCTAATCGATAAGGTGCACGAGCTATAGGCGCTGCTCCGGGAGCTAGCTCGATTTGAAATTCGACCTGACGGTGAGGAGGGAGTCCAGGTAGTTCCTCCGGGAATACCTCAGGATAGTCGCGTACAACTGGAAAATCTTCAATCCTGTTTTCCCTTTTCTGTGTGTCGGTAATGAGTGCTAAGATAGCGGCGTGCCCTTTTCGTAGATACTTCTGGGCCTTTAAGAATGAAATGATGCCTGTGACTTCTCCGCTCTTGTCGCCTTGAACTATAAGAGGTTTGCCAGGGGGACGGGGAATACGAATAGCTTTCTCCTGGCAGAGGATTTCAGCTCGATGTTTGGATAACCAATCCATACCAATGATGACGTCGAAGCTTCCAAGAACGATGGGGAAAAGATTGATACGGAAGGTCTGACCAGACAACTCTAATTTGCAGTTACGAATTATGTGTGAGGCCTCGAGGTTTCTACCATTAGCTATTTCAACGGTGTGCTTAGAGCTCAGCGGCGTAAGAGTGAGCTTAAGTTTCTTACTAATACGTAGGGATACATAACTAGCATCTGCTCCGGAATCAAATAGCATGGAAACATAACGATCATTAAGTAGGAACTTACCCGCTACAACGTTGGGGTCATTCCTTGCTTCCCCAGCTCCAATCACAAAGGCTTTTCCTCTAGCACCATTTCCAGCATTGTTGTTATTGTTCCCAGCACCCTGATTGTTGTTGTTTTGATTCAGTTCAGGCAATCCTTTCGCATGTGCCCCATTGCTCCACACTTGAAGCATCCACGGTTGTTTCCTTGTTGCTGCTGTTGCTGTGGTTGTTGCTGATTCTGCCTAGCTGGGAATTGGCTTTGGCAGTCTTTGGCTTCATGCCCCATCTTGTTGCATCGCTGACACTGACCTTTTCCACATGGCCCACTGTGATGTCGGTTACATTTGTTACACTTAGGGTGGTTTCCTCGATAGCCACCCTGTTGCTGAGGGCCCTTGTTGCCTTCAGTCTTCCTTTGTTGAACTGGGGCCTGAGTGGGGTTAGCATCCTTTCCCTGACTTCCATCCCACTTTCGCTTGTTATCGCCAGAAGTCCCAGCAGTAGCACCGATCCTCTTGGGCAGCTTGCCCTCTTCCACAGCCTGATTGGTGAGTTTGTGAGCAAGACGAACCACGGGCTGTATGGTGTTGAGGTTGGCCGAGGTCACATGGCTCCGGATTTCTGGGACCAAGCCTTTGATGTACAATTCGACCCTTCGATACATAGGTTGGGACATGTTTGGGCAAAGTGCAGCATAGTCGTTGGACTGCTTAGTGTAGGTCTCAATCTCTGATCCAACCATCTTGAGCGCATAGTACTCGTTCTCGAGCTTGTGGATGTCATCCCTGTGACAGTATTCCTCTTTGATCATGTCCTTGAAGTCTTCCCATGCAGTAGCATTAGCAGTTTCCAGACCAAGCATCTGGATCTGTGCTTTCCACCATGAAAGCGCGTTTCCTTCAAGCGTACCAGTTGCGTACTTAACCCAGTTAGCAGGGGGACACTCGCAGACGGCAAAGACAGCTTCGGCCTTTTCAATCCAATGCAGAAGGCCTATGGCACCCTCAGTGCCGTTGAAAGGGAGAGGCTTGCCATCCATGAAGGTTTTGAAAGTACAAACACGTGGTTGCGCAGGCGCAGGCTGACCTGTTGTGAGAAATGGAGCGAATAGGTTTTAGAGGTGAAAAGACGATGTGGGGGGGGGGGGGGGGGGGTAGGATCTAAACATCCTATAGCAACGAGTTTACCTCCAGGGTGAGCTGCGAAAGCTGCAGCCACCGTGTTGAGCAAGTTAGCGAATTGAGCCTGAGTCATGTTAACGCTTCCTCTTCCGCGTCCACTCATTGTCTTCATAACCAGAAAACACAGTATGAGTGTGATGTTGTAACGTAGCGAGAATAAGACAGAAGAGAGATGTGTATCTATCTAATCAGGCACACTAGTATGTATAGTAGAGTAGTCAATATAAGATAAACAAGCAAGTAAACACAAGTCCGAGCTACGAGGTCAGATAAGTCGAGCCTTGCACTTGGAGTGTAGTGTCGTCACGAGTCACGGGTTATAGTCTGGTTTTTCTCAAAAAGACTCTTCTTTTTAAAACCAAATTCACTATAACCAATGGCTCTGATACCAATCTGTCACACCCCCAAATTCCACCTGCGGAGTACCGTCCGCTTGAGGGCGTGACCGACCAGGATCCAGCCACCAATTATACTGAATAATTGAGTTAGTAACCAAAGCAATACTTACTAACCATACGATTAGCAATTATCAAGTTCAGAGTTTAAAGTTTTAAGTTCAAATAGTAGTAAGTAGCGGAAGCATAAGTAAAACAGTCTTAAACATGGTTCATAGTTCATGTTTATTTAACACCCAACACAGGGGTAGACGAACACTACACATTCCCCAAGTAGCAGCTCCTCAGTCACTGGTTACCTGCAAAGCATGCAGTAAGGGGTCAACAATAATGCTGAGTGAGTTCACTAGTTGTCCAGTTTTAATTACCAAAAACTTGTTTCACCAGTTAATTTATCCGTTTATACATGCCATGGGGAGCTACCCCAAAAGTTAGCGACTAAACTGTTTTTCCAATACCGAACACTAGGTGACCGTTGCGTATCCGCAGAGTGCCCCGATGTCAATGTTCTATCATCATTGACGGATGCCTGAGTACATTAGTTCACGACCGATCCCATACCTTGGCACGGTGTGAGGTTGGTAAGACCTAAATAGCGCTATCAACTAATAACCCGTTCGCCTGGCCCCGGCGACTAATCGGTATTATGTAGTAGGGACTTTAAGTGATAGAGTTTCGTTTAGTGCCGTTTGTTGCAATCCGTATAAACAGTAATTAACTAAAAGGTTCCCAATAACAAGGGAAGAAAAGTAAGTTGTATCCCTCATAAGGGGATAGTGTTGTTTTTAGTTCCGTTTCCCAAACCACCGGGAATACATGCTTTAGGTTGTGAACTCACCTTGGGTTGCTCGGTAGATTAATTACCCGGTCGATCACGTTGGTCACCACGTCCTAGCATGGTTACCAATATAGGTCAAGTTGGGGTACAAGCATTCACGTATAATCTACACATAACTAGCACATAACACATGATCATCCAGCAGTTATCGGGCCTATTCTGATACGAAGCAGTTAAACAGTGAACATCAACAACTATCATACAAATCATAAGTGTCATTGGGCCTATCAGATCACATTAATGGTTAACAGCATCACAGAAACCAAATAGAACAGTATGCACAGTCCACGCATTTTGGGCCCAATAACGGAGACAAGCAGCCCAGTCGAGACCAGGAGGTCTCGACTCGAGAACACACAGTTTCGAGTCGCAACCGGAGGTTTCGACTTGTCATGTTTTGGTTGCGAGTCGCAACGGGTGTCTCGACTTGTCATGTCTTGGTTGCGAGTCGCCACTGCCGTAGTCTCGAGTTGTCATGTTTTGGTTGCGAGTCGCAACCGGGCGGTCTCGAGTCGCAACCGGGCGGTCTCGAGTTGTCATGGTTTGGTTGCGAGTCGCAACCGGGCGGTCTCGAGTCGCAACCTCGGATACGTGCACAAGAAACCTTCTAGAACCTGTTTCAAATGTACTATCCAATAGAATTCTGTTTTCATGTAATTTTGTACTAACCAATAAAAATGCATAAACCTGTTTTATTGTCTAAATTCCAACTAAATCAGATCAAACACAGCATTTTCAAATATTTTCATGATCTTCAAACTGTTCTTCATATATTCAAGTTATCTATTATGCACATTCATTCAAAACAGACCCAAATATTCAACTAAATTAAGCACACTTGTAACTTTGAAAACATACCAGCAGGCTCACAATATTCTTGTGTCACATATCATGAATATCACCAAATCCTACACTATCTCATTCATCCTAAGCCATCAAGATTCATTCTTATTATCTTAAAGACTCAATGCAATATTTATCAATAAGTTCTATGTTAGCAATAACACAATAGATCATACAACTCCTACTCAATTTCATCCGAGGTTCATTTATTATAACACATTATCATACATCTAAACATTCACACAAGTAAACACTTTTAGCATGCGTTGTCATCTCATTTCGAGGGGAACAAACTAACCGATTGTTATGTGACACAAAGGCGTGTAAGAAGGCGATGTGATGAAGCCTCCGAGTGATGATCACAAGCTTGAACCGAGATCCTTGCTGTCGTTGGTTTGGTCCGAGAGGAAAGGAGAGGAGAGGGTGTGTTGTTAGGGTCTTAGTGAGATAGGGTGAGATAGAGTGTAAAAAGAGAGTGTGTGTGAGGGTTTTAGGCTTAAATAGGAGGTGGTGCACCCCAAGTGGGTTTCCGAGTGGGCTGAGGAAGGTTGCGGCCCATCCGACCCATTTGAGAGTCGGGTCCTTAAGTCGATGGGCTAGGTAGGTTGGTAGTCCATAGTGTACCAGAGAGGGGTTTCGGTTTGGTTTGCTAAAACGTATTCGCCCATCCATTATACGTACACACACACACACACATATATATACATATACATACAACACATAGCACATTAAGATAAAACGCAACTTTTCATTTAATAACACATATATACTCACATCGTAATTACAAGGTGTTCGCTCGGAAAACCTAGAGTGTCACACAGAATGTGAGATATGCGCGAAAATGCAAACTTGTGCACTTTTTGACACTTTTAGTCCCTGCATGACCTAAAAGTTTATTTTTGCGCACCAAACACCTCCAAGCCTATATCTAAGCTATATAAAGGATAAATAGGGTATGTTTAACTCATGGTCATATTCCGAAAGGTCCGTTACCCTACGAATCGGCATACTTTTGCAGTTTGACGCAAATAGCCCTTCAATTGCGCAAAGTAGCGCGAAATGCCGTTTAATGATATCCAAGCCTTCCATGGCCCATATTGATCATTCCCAAGCATATACTTAAATGTTACTACTCTCCCGTTTGCTTAAATGGTCACCGAAAGGCGTAGATTCAAAAGTTGACGCTTTAGGTCCCTCTATTGCGCAAACTTGCGCATCTCATCATTTACTAGCATTGAAGCTTCATCTAATTCATATTAGGCATTCTTGAAAGTATTATTAAATATCACGATGCTTCGGGTTCGCTAAAAGGTCATTCAGAGGTATAATTAAACATATTGACATTTTTAGTCCCTCTAACTTGCAAAGTTGCGCGTAACTTTACTTATAGGCATAAAAATCTTAGTCGGCCAATAATTGGTAATCCTGAGAGTATAATTGAATATCATGAAGCTCCCGGTTTGTTAAAAGGTCACTCAGAGGTAAGAATTAACATGTTGACGCTTTTAACCCTTCATTGCGCAAACTTTCAATTAATTATGCAACGGCTACACTTGATCGACAAGTGGCTCATTTGTGAATATAATCATCGTGAGAGGTTATTTAGAAACTTATTTTAGGCATGCTAACACTTCCAGTCCTTTCATAATCAAAGTTTTTGATTTTTTGAAAAATTAGCCCCTTAAATTCAACCTTTGACTTCCTTAGGGTTTATTACACGTGTCAATACATCATTGGACGTGATTTTATGAGGTGTTACATAAACTGGGATTCACTCACCAGTATTTCCCACTGACAAAATGTTTTTAAACGCGTTTCAGGTAACAATGTAGGATCGGATTGCGACCTAAACGAGTCGTTTTGAAGAGTTCTAGTCCGTTTCAAAGGCGGAAACAGAGAAACGAACGTGTAAACAGCTTGATATTCACTTTAATCTCTTATATATTGATATTGACAACCTTTACAATCGAAAGAGAAACCGGCAGCACCTCGGTATAATTCTCAGAAACTGTTACAAATGACAAGTCAACAACACTATATATAGAGTTTAGATTTCGCTTGGACATGCTTCAAGCGAAATCTCATACTCATGATTTCGCTTGAACATGCTTCAAGCGAAACCTAATTCTTTCAAGCGAAACTCTCAAACTTGATTAGATTCGCACTGAACTCGAGACTCGACATAAGACGAAGACGACAGATGACTGCACCAACAGACTCCCCCTCAGATGTTGACGAGTCTTAAGTGTTGAGTCTCCTCAATCTTCAGTCTTTATCAGTATTTGTGCTTCACTCTTTCTATCAGCATCAACAGACTCCCCCTTTCAATGTGCTGGCATTCCTTTTGTTCTTCAGCATCATCTGCTTCAGGATCGTTGTCTGACTTTCACAACTTTGGCTTTTCAGAATCATCACTTCTCAAACTTTAACCTGCATAAACTCTACCTCACAATAAATTTTACAATTTACTCATTTCAAACATATAGACTTTCACTAATTCAAACTCTTCTCTAAAAATCTAATCAAAAAGATCTTTCAATCTCATGAACCACTTGAAGTATTGATAAAAATAATCAGTTTTAAACACAAACTCCCCCTCGAATCATACTCATCATGTTTAGCACTCAGAATTTTGAAAATCAGCTTTTCAATACCAGTTGTCAAAAATCTTTTTGTATTTTTCAAAATTTTATGCTAAAACACACTAAAAATCTTTTTGGATTTTTTAATAGAATGAAATGCAGTAAAGAAATATTTACAGACAATATTTTTGTGAGTTCGTGCAAGAGGATCATATCAGTTTCTGAGACAAATCACCAACACCGTTAAGCTTCATTTCATTTTAAGTTCTAAACAATTCACCTAGATTGTCAGTATACTGATCCACTTAAATTTTCACACAAAGTTCAACTGATCCGAGATACGTTGTTAATGTTTTAAGAGACTTAAACTTATCCGTGTGTCCCACTACTTGAATATACTCCCGTATCCAGATCCCAATATTTAGTCTTACAGGTGAGTATACCACAGATGATATCTGTAATGGGAATAAATTATGCAACCGTGATAGCTCAGGTCAGAACTTCCGTTCAGCAGAGAGCCTAGTTGACTTTTAGGTGTGTCCCCTTTAGAGGATCTTTTGAATTACAACAGCCATGATTAGCATTTTTCAATGTTTCATCATTTTTTAGCTGAGGGTGAGCTATATTTCAAGCAAGCAGAAAGTATTCTCCGGGGACTAGGCCATTGCTTCCGCAAAATCAGAAGTCCCGGGATAATACCCCAGATATCACTGAGTATAAAGACCTAGTATCTCAGAATAAGGGACCTTTCAAACAAGATTTCAGGGGTTACCTATATATCCAAGTTTGTGTTAACCCACAAAACAAGCAAGTTTGAAATTTAGGTTTATATCTCGTCACAATCTACTAAATGTGCAAAAACCTACTGACATATCCGCAGTAAGATTGTTTATCACATTTTATCTAAACAAATCTTTAGCATGTTGTGACAGTTCACTGATGTACTATCATTTCCTCTATATGCAACAAAACTCATTTTTGAATTTTATCATGTTTTTGTCTTTTTCAAATTTTCAAATGTTTTTGAATTTTCTGAAAATTTTTACTCCCCCTAAAATGCAAACACATTTTAGGAAATTTGAAAATAAACTGTACAATAAACTTGACAACTGAAATCGAATCGCATCAAATCGCCATCCACTTGGCATAAACAATCAGAACTCCCCCTCTCAACAAACTATTTTCCCATCGATTTCAAAACACTTAAGTTTGTTTTAATCAAATGGTTTTTCCGGAAAATAAGTTTTGTTGATTTTATCACTTGTAAAATTGGGGATTAAATCATCACATTGTTTTACCAATCATATGTAATAAACCAGATACAACTTAATGTCCCTGATTTACCACTTGTAACCATCACAACCATACAACTCAAACCTGTTTTTCAACCAATTTACCATCTTTTGGTTGAATTCTCAAAGTGCCGATTCCTACTCCTCGCTTACATACCTGGGAGTTCCGGCAATTCATAATCTGTAAAATTTAACAAACTTTAAGATTTAATCACACAATCAATCACTAAGAAAGATGCCGATTCCTGATCCACAATTACAAACTTGGGATCTCCGGCATAGTCAGGTTTTTTAATGAAAGAAAATATCCACCCAAGCCTGACCAGCCTTGGGTGTAAGCTTCTTAACTTCACTAGGGGTTGGGCTATAGGTTGCCTTCTTTGTAGCATAAAACTCCTTTACCCCTTTAACCTTCCCATCAATCATTTTACCAATCATCTTTTTAATGTTTCCATTAAACGCTTTCTCAACATCAAATTCTTTCTGTTCAGAATAGAATTGATTTGAGATCTCAACTTTCCCAACTTTTGATTTAAAATATTCAGTCCTCAATGATGGAAAGTTCTCATCATCCATTGGAGGAACTGAGTTTTCACTTTTTACCTCTACCTGTGGCTCCTCTGATTTTGTGGAATCAGATTCATCGCCAGATTTTACCTCTGATTTCTTAACAACCCAAGCTTGGTTGTCAAGATTTCCCCTTTTCTTGTAAAATCTTTTTGAACACTCTCCAACTTCATATGTTGAATTTTTGAATACTTTGAATCTTTCAGTTGGTGGTTCAGCTTTGTCAACAATAACTTCTTTCAGTTTTTGTGAGACTCCCTGTTTTGTTTTTGTTGCTTGGGGACAGTTCCATGCAATATGACCAACTTCATTGCATCTGTAACAGGTTCTTGTCTCCTTTCTTTGATAAGCTTCATTCTTCACTTTCTTTGCAAGAAATTCTGTGTTTGATTGCTTCCAGAATGAGCTTTTTGATTCTTCTTCATGGCTAGTTCCTGCAACATATTTTGTATTTGTTTTAGAAATTTTCTCATTTTTATAATTTTCAGGTGGAATAAAACCAAGTCCTTTCTTTTTGTAGCTATGATTGTGGTTTGGTTTCTTTTGAAAACCAGAACCAGAATTGTAACCTTTTTCTTGTTTAACCGTTGTTGAACTCTTGAAGTGTATTTTTTAGGTTTTCCAGTAGGATTTAAATCTTTAATTTCAGAAATGTTAATTTCTGTCATTTTGAAAACCTTTTTAATCATGTCAAACCGAACACTTCTAATTGGAAACTCTTTATCAAAATATAATTTGTCAGAATCATTCAAAGTATATGCAACTTCAAATGTTTCGTCATTCAAATTAGATTTTGACAACAAAAATTCTTTACTATAAACCCGTTTTCCCGACGACTTTGAACTCTTTTCGGACGAACTCGAACTTCCGACTGACTGACACGAACTTTCGGACTCGGACTTTGACTCTGACTCCTCATCCTTATCCAACACCTGGTCGACCACTCTTTTTATCAGTTCGGACTCATGATCTGTGTCGGACGCTGTGAATGTGACATCAATATTGTCCGGTAAAACATCAGTTATCTCGGATTCTAGCTTAATATTGACCGCCTGTTTTAGTTCTTCCTCGTTAGGTTTTCTAGGCGAGTAACCTTCCCAAATCGGAGGCGGACACTTGTTATAACATACACCCTGTTTCTTACCAGTATCTTTTTTCTTCTTTGGCTTTGTTTCTTCATCTTTAAAAGCTTCAAATCCTTCAACTGTTGGATAAATTCTGTCGATTATGTAATCACAACCTTTGTAACTTTGCAGCAATCTTCTGATTCTTTCATTCTCAGCTGCTTCACTATCCAACTCTTTTTTTCTCTTTGCACATTCTTCTATGTACATGTTGATCTCTTTTTGCTTTGTCATCATGGTAGCATTCAGCATTTTCAAAGCTTTTTCTCTTTCAGAGTTAGTCTTCTCCAGATCATTTACATGTCTGTTCAATACATCATACGACTTTTTCAAATTCTTTACATCAAACAATAATTTTTCTTTCAACTTTTCTAACTCACTAAACCTTTCATCTTTTTCTATACACTGTTTACAAGACTCTAAACATGTAAGACAAGGTTTTGTGATTTCAACGATCTTCTCGACTTCAACTATCTTTTCAACTTCCACAATCTTCTCAATCACTTTGACTTCTTTTAAATCTTTTGCAACTTTCCTTTCTTTTAGTTTCTTTAATTTTTCTGCAAAATAAAATTCAAAACTATCAGAAGATAAGTGAGTTTTTCCAATTTTAATCTGTTCAATTTCTTCTCCACTGTCACTTGTCTCTGACGAACTGTTTTCAGATGAAACAGATCCTTCATCTTCACTTTTCTCCTCATCAGATAACACTTCCATCCATTCCTTCAGCATTTCCGGTTTTCGAATAATATGAGCAATAAACGCTCCAACATTTGAATCAGCTGGAATGTACTTGTCCCAGCTAAATCCTTCAACCAATTTCTCATCATCTTGATCCATGATGCCATAGTAAGCTTTCTTGTTTGCATCTTCGATCATTTTTCCATGTGCCGTTTGAGGTTCTTTTTGTTGATGTGGTTGATGAGTGATTTGCTGATAAATGGTCTTTCGATAATAATCATCTTTTCCAGCAGACTCCTTTGCTCCTCTCGGCTCCTGATTCCTGCACTCCCTTTTAAAATGGCCTTTCTCCCTGCAACGAAAACAAACAACTTTAGATTTATCAAATCCAAGATTAGAAAGATTTGCATCCAAGAAATCAGTTCTTCCTGTAACCAATCTAAATTTTTCTGCTCTCCTCAAAACACTAGCTAAAGCCCATTTAATATCCATCAGTTCTAACTCCTCTGCATCAATTTGGTCATAATCTTCTTTTGTCAGCATCGGATTACCAATTTTTCCGGCAATCAATCCTTCATAAGACTCTAATGCAGTGACCAATAATCCCATATGATGCTTTACAACTTCTTCAGAATAATTTTGACCATTTTGAAGATGTAGAGCTACATTGCACTGAAGTAGATGACCATTTCCAGTAGATGAACTTTGAACACTTGGAGGATTCACCGTTGAAAACCCACTAGTGTTGACTGATCCTTGACTGCTTGGTGTAGATTGATTTCCAACACTAAATGCAGTTTGTATCTTTGGACTTGCTTCAGCAGTTTGAACATTTCCTTTATAATACAATTTGATATCTTGTTGATGAGTAGAACTGTTCATTCTAGCAATTTTCTGCTGCTCCAGATCCTGTGCTTCCAACTTCTCTATAAACTGTGCAATTGATAGCTTTTTATACTGTCCTGAATTTTTCAATATCATCATATATGTACCCCATTCTTGTTGCGGTAAAGCATCAGCAAGCTTTTCAACCCATTCTGCTGCATTTTTCTTAATCTTCAACTGTGACATGGTACGTACAAGATGACAATATCTTTCAATAAGACTCTTTGTTGTTTCACCAGGCATGCACGTAAACAGTTCAAACTCCTTTTTCAACAAAGCTGCTTTACTCTGTAACATTTCAGTGCTTCCCTCAAATTTCTTTTCAAGAGCTTCCCAAATAGAATAAGCGTTTTCATCATGCTGAAGCAACACAAATATATCTTCTGTTATAGCTTGTTGTAACAGATTGATCATCATTTTCTCTCCTTTATAACTTTCCCTCTCTTGTTCAGTAAATTCAGAAATGATTTTATCAGCTCCCGTTGTATTCTTTGGCCTCTCATACTCAGTTTCGATACTTTCCCAAGCTTTTAGATGATTCGCCTGAACCCAATTCTCAAACCGTTTCTTCCACCCGTGGTAATCTTCAATTCCCATAAGCTTCGGGGGTTTTTGCATCGTTCCAGTTTCGTTTTCTGCCTTTATGTTTTGAGCAATTGAAGCTGGAGTAGTCGAGGGTGTAGCAAACGCGTTGTAGAAATCGGAATCCATTTTTTAGCAACTTGAATCTCTTGTAGAAATCGACAAGTACCTCAAGCGAAATCTTCAATTTCGCTTCAAACTCTCAAGCGAAATCTTCAATTATCACACAATATTCAAGCGAAATCTAGTGACATTTGAATTCTCAAGCGAAATCTAACACAAATCTGAAGCGAAATCCATGTAATTCAATCTCTCAAGCGAAATCAACAAAAATACATCAACTTGAAGCGAAATCAACAGATTATCATCAACTTGAAGCGAAATCAACAAGTATTCTGAAGCGAAACCTGCTGATGTCAGCCAATTCGATCTGATATTGGTCCAATTAATCCAGTTTTAATCTGATTTTAGATCTGAAAGTCTCAAGGATTTGTTAAAACATGTTTTCGCATGTATTGTGAAAGTTTGAACCGAATTTATCCGTAAAAAGTTTAAAATTTTCAAAAAGAATGGTGTAGAAACAGATTTTACGGCTGAATCAACAAGAACTCTTCTTCACTGGCTCTGATACCAATTGTAGGATCGGATTGCGACCTAAACGAGTCGTTTTGAAGAGTTCTAGTCCGTTTCAAAGGCGGAAACAGAGAAACGAACGTGTAAACAGCTTGATATTCACTTTAATCTCTTATATATTGATATTGACAACCTTTACAATCGAAAGAGAAACCGGCAGCACCTCGGTATAATTCTCAGAAACTGTTACAAATGACAAGTCAACAACACTATATATAGAGTTTAGATTTCGCTTGGACATGCTTCAAGTGAAATCTCATACTCATGATTTCACTTGAACATGCTTCAAGCGAAACCTAATTCTTTCAAGCGAAACTCTCAAACTTGATTAGATTCGCACTGAACTCGAGACTCTACATAAGACGAAGACGACAGATGACTGCACCAACAAACAATATGTGAAAGCCAAATAGAAGCCAGCTGGACAGCACTGAAGGCTTGGAAAAGTGGCAATAAAGTTACCTAAAATAAATAGATGTTTTTATTAAATGAAAATAGGATTTATTCCTATGAAAATGTGTATACTTAAAACTTGGGTTTTATCCCATGTGTTTGATATTATAAAAGTGTGGTAATTTTACTCTGATAAAATATTTACCAACTACGATCCTGATGTAATTTCCGCTGCCAAAATGGACAAACACCAGATACCACAGAAACTGGTCGCGGCTGCCCGTACCTGGGTTTGTAAAAGGGATGGGGGTTGCGACAGATTTAGAATCCGATGACTCTTCTTCCGAAGGCGACACTCCCGCCGACGAAACATCCGTTGAACCTTCTTCCTCCTCCTCCACCCTAATGCAATCAGGAATCCAATTATCCATATCCTCATGGATCCAAACTTTGAAACACTTGTCTTGCCAAACCAGATTCAATTCATCGGAAATACACTTCCCGTCCCCAACCAGCACCCCAATGCGATTAACTGACAAATATTCATCCTCCAGTTCAAGCCCTGTCACGTGAACAACCTTACCGAACTCTTGACCGATTTTTCTGAACACATCCTCCGTGGCAATGTTCATCGGGACACCAAACACTTTAAGCCATTCAATTCTATCATAAGGCATGGACTGGCCCTGCCAAAACGTCCAAATGTCCGAACCAATCTTTCCACAGTTCATGTTTACAAGCGAAATTACCGGCAACCATGTTATCAGCGAAATTCAAAAGGACCGACAAACCACTGATATAATGTATGGAAACAAACATAGTCCCTGAGTTAGTAAGGAGTCTCCTGAGAGACACCATCACATCCAGACTGACCGCTCTTCCCACCACCGCCTTCCCGATAAGATCCTTAAACGCGACAGCGTCACTTGAAATACTGATTCTCCTCCCCTGGTCGCTGCTTTGTCCTTTTTTGTCACTACCTCCAAGCCCCATCATCACCAAATCTTTATATGACAAATTGGATCTTGTAGGATCGTTGTTGAACCCAAATGAGTCAATCAGAAGAGTTGTGAATCCGATTCAAAGGCGGAAACAATGAAACGGACGCTCAAACTAATTATAATGCTTCTTTGATTTATTTAACAACGTTTACGACCTGAAAGCAATCTGGCAGCACTTCGTTACAAGTTTCGGAACCGTTACCAAATGAACAAACAATGCACTATATATAGGTGAGGTAGGTTCGCTTATATGGACGTGCCATATGAGCGGACCTATTAGCTAATGGTTCGCTTTTATGAACAATGTCCATATAAGCGGACCTACTTGCTAAATCACCAGCTTTCGTTTCTCGAACCTCGTGCACTGGATATCCTATCCTATTCTATTACATGATACAAGACGAAGTCAATAGACGTAATGCACCTACAAACTCCCCCTCGGATATTGACGAAGTCTTCAGTGACTAATCTTTTATCATGACATCTCTTCAGTCTTGATCATTCTGCATCCTCACTCAGATTGTAACTTTGTAAGCATCCATCACTCTCTTGATCAGCTTCACACTTTGACTCTTACACCAGGATCTCATCACTGGTTCTATCATCAACAGCTTTATCATCAGCAGGTTCCCCCTTTCGTCAAGCTTCCGTGCTTTTAGGGATCGACACCTAGCTTTCCAGCTACAAGCTCCTCCTAACTTTCAGTTTGTCTTCAGACTCCCCCTTAGACTCAACTCTCGGGATCGTAGTCTGGACTTTTCCTGCAATCACTCATACAATTATAAGTTACAACATTTTAATCTTTCAGATATTGTAATCTAACAATCCAATCTCCTCAAAATCACTTCTCATAAATTTGGCAGTTTCATCGAATCGTATCGGAAACTAGCTCTATAACAATATAAGCATCCAAATCCCCCACAGTTAATCATCCAAGTCCAAATTAATGACCTTGGAGATATCACAAACTGTTTTTTTTATTTATTTTAAAACTTCAAGTTTCAAATTAATGAACTTGTATTATTTTCAGAAACACAATCAGCTTACTTAGATTTTGAAACTCAGCACTCAGACATCGGTTGTCGAAAATAGAACATAAATCAAAATCTTTTTGTATTTTCTGAAAATATAAAGCAGTAAAGAAATATGTACAAACATATTTACAGACAATATTTTTGTTTGAGTTTGCGTCAGAGGATCATATCAGTTTTTAACAAGCCACAAGTACCGTTGAGCTTAATTTCACTTTAAGAATTAAACAATTCACTTAGATTGTCGATATACTGATCCACTTAAATTTTCATACAAATTTCAACTGATTCAGGATACGAATTAAGTATTTTAAGAACTTAAACCCATTCATGTGTCCCACCTCTTGAATATACTCCCGTATCCAGATCCCAATATTCAGTCTTATAGGTAATTATAACACAAATGATATCTGTAAGGGGTTAATAAATTATGAAGAATCATGAGAGCTCAGGTCAGAACTACCGTTCAGCAGAGAGATCATGACTCAACTTGGGTGTGTCCCCTTTAGAGGATCTTTTTACAACAGCATTGCTAAGCAATTTTATTGTCTTATCATATATGCTGAGGGTGATGCTGTGTTTCAAGCATTTGCAGAAAGTATTATTCGAGGACTAGGTCAGAACTTCCATTCAGCAGAAGTCCCGGAATAATACCCCAGATATCATTGAGTATAAAAGACCTAGTATATCAGAAAAAGGAACCTTTCAAACGAGATTTCAGGGGTTACCTATATATCCAAGTAGTGTTCCCCACGAAATAAGCAAGTGTTTGAATTTAGGTTTATATCCCGAAAAAGTTTACTAAATGTATAAAAATCTATCGACACATCCACGGTGAGATCGTTTAACACATTTAAACTTTCCAATTCTTTAGTGTACTGTGATAGTTTACTAATGTGCTATCATTTCCTCTTTTTACGTAAAAACTCAATTTTTGAATTTTATCATGTTTTTGACTTTTTCAAATTTTCAAATGTTTTTGTATTTTCTAACAATTTTTCTCCCCCTAAAATGCAAAACCATTTAAAGAAAATTTGACAACCAACACTGATAGCTTTGTCTCGCCATCCATTTTCTGCTTCTCATGCACTGATTTGCAGAAAATATAACATACCCCCATGATTTACAACACATTGATATTTTACAGTTTGAAAACCGTTTTTCAATCTGATGAAAGTAATCATGTTTGTTCAGCCGGGAGGGTTTCGGCGTATTCAATCAACATACATTCAAACAAAAATAAAAACAAACATATTTTTGGTTTTTAATTTTTTGTATTTTTTAGGGTTTTGAAAATATTGTTTATTTATATACAGAAATCAATCAAACTAAACTCCCTGTTCAACCAAACCAGGGTTCTGCAACCTCTTCCTGTGCCAGGCTGCTCCAACTTCCCTTTTCACAATCTTCAGCTTCGTTGAGCACCTGCACATTCAACAATTTGATCATTTGAACAACGCAACCCAAGCCTGTTTAGACTCAGGTAGTTGAACATAAATCTTTCCAGGTAAAACTGGATAATTTCTTCCGTTTTTCTCAAAAACATCATCAATTTTAATCTCAACTTTTTCTTCTTTTACCGAATTATCATTTTTCTTAATAGACCATGTTTGACCCGTCGGTGTTCCTCGTTTATAAAAATGTAACTCTTTTTGAACACTTTGTTTTTGAACAACAATTTTAGGTTTCCAAAACTCTTGAAGTTTTGTCATATCAACAGACGTTTTCCAACTCTGTGTTGTTCTAAATCTGGGTGTGTGAGAATTCCAGGTCTGTCTTGAATCGAACCTGTTCGGGTTTGATTTCCAATTTTGATTTGAAGCAAACTTGTTTGTATTGTACCTCCAAGTTTGTTTCGAATCAAATCTGGTTGACCTTGGTTTCACATCCTCAGATTTCTGTTTTTCAACATCAACAGGCTTTGGATTTGGACACTTTCTTGCAACATGTCCAATTTGATCACATTTAAAACACACTTTCTTTGAAACATCCTTGGCCTGTTGTTGTTTCTTTTTCATAGCATCAAACTCCTCATTAGACTGTTGTCCAAATTTGAGTTTTTCCTCTTCTTTTAAACTTTTTCCTTGAACAAAATTCAATTTTTGTTGCAAATCTTGTTTTTCATTTTGTTTTCGATTCTGTTTCTTTTTATAACCCAAACCAGCCTTCATGTTTTTCTTCTTAAAACCAGGTTTGTTATAAAAAGATTTATGACCTTTACCAGCAAACTTTGGAATCTCAGATTTCTCAATCTCAACCATTTTAAAAAACTTTATCGACCTTCTCTGAAATCACATTCTGAATCGGGAATACAACATCTAAGAATAGTTTGTCCGATCCAATCATGGTATAAACCAATCCTTTTGAATCATCATTCAAATTTTTCTCGGATTTTGTGTTTTTTAGATAACCATCATAAAGATTTCCTTCATCTTCATCCTGTGATTCAGACTTATCTTTTGTTGACTCATCTTTCAAAACGCTTTCAACAACCTTACTTACCACCTCTGAATCATTAGCATCATCAGATTTGGAGTAAGTCACATCGATACTTTCAGGTAACTGGTCAGCTATGTTCAAACCCTTTGCCACCTTTTCCTGATCATAAAAAGTATAATTGTTTCTCAATGGTGGTGGTACCTGATGAAATTCTGAACCAATACCCTTTTTGCAATTTTCAGTATCTTTGTCATCGGGTGTGATGTTGAAAATGCGTTCGAGAATGTACGAAGAGTTATGATAACTTTGAAGTTTGTAACAACCTTTTCTTTTTCAGCCAAGACTTGTTTAAGATGAGCAATTTCATCAACACATTTGTTTAATTCAATTTGCTTTTCTTTAAACTTTCTTTCATACATTTCTTTAGTAACTAAAGTTTCTGACAATCTTTGATCAAAACTTTTGACTTGGCTCTTCAAAGTATCATAAGCTTCTTGTACCCTCTGACTCGACCACTTTAAAGAATCATACTGTTTTTGTAGATCTTGAAATTTAGATTCTTTTTCAACACAATCGACACATTTTGCTGAACACAGTTGTCTATAAACATCATTATCCTTTTCAAGACCTTGACATTTCTGTGTCAATTTTTCAACTTTTAGTTTCAAAATTTCTTCTTTTTCAATCATATCTTTACATTTTGTTGTGAAACCATTTTCAAGTTTAACTATGTCATTGTCTTTTGTTTTTATGATGTCATCTTTTTCAGTACAGGCTTTGCACATTTCTATGCAATTCCTGCATTTGTTTTCTTTTTCATCAACCAATTCAACATTCGATAGATCAGAAGATTTTCTAACCTCAGTTTCATTCAGCACCGATTCTTCTGACTCAACTTTCTGAACTTCCTCCATTTCTTCTTTCTGAGCTTCTACATTCTTCTGTTTTTCTTCAGCTTTCTGATTTTCTTCAGCAGCAATCTTCACAACATTCTTTACTTCTTCAATCATCTTCTTCAATTCTTCTTCTTTTCTCTTCTTCATTTCTACCACCTTCGGTAGACTTGCTTCACAAACCTCTCTTATCTTCTTCTCCAAATCAGGCAAATATGCTTTATCAGATAACCTTCGTGTGTTGAAAGTAGCTTGCCTTGGAATCAAATTTGTTACAGCTTCGAAATCCACTTTTGATGGGTCAACAACTGGATTACCCCGTGGATCCATGTAACATTCCAACTCTTCATTCCATCTTTTTGCTTTCTGGGCTTCTTTGAATGGTTCGTTTAATTTTCCAATTTCCCATCTTGCATAATCTGCTTTCCAATATCTATCAGGATCAGCATTAGCCACAAATGCATATCCAACTGCATCTTCTTCAGGGCAAACCTGACTCCAATCATAACCTTCATCGTCATATATAACTGCAAGAGCCCTTGATTTTTCTTCAGGCTGTTTCAATCTTGGTGGCTCAGACTTGTTCTGATGGTAAATCGCTTTCTTGTAATAATCTTCATTGAACGGATTTGCAGAATCATCATTAGCATACACATTTCTGCACTCGCGCTTAAAGTGACCTCTTTGTTTGCATTTGAAGCATGTCACCTTAGATTTATCAAATCCTAGTTTGGTAGATGGTCCACCAATTGACTTTCTCCCCGTGATCTCCATGAACCGCTGTGCCCGACGAACCGCACTGGCCATGCACCATCTTGTATCCATTAGTTCCATCTCCTCTGGGTCTAATTGATCATAATCTTCTTTTTGTCAAGTTGGTGTTGCCAATCTTCCCTGCAACGAAGCTTTCATACGATTCAAGTACAAATGCCAAGAAAACCATCTGTTGTTTCGCCGATTCTTCACTGAAATTCTGTCCATTCTTCAGATCCACTGCGATATTACACTGGAATAAATTCTTTGAAGCAGATTGGTTTGAAACTGTTGAAGAAGATCCACTGTGAAAACCACTGTGAAGACTTTCATTGTTCACTGAATTTGAACTTTCTGCAGAAAATGCTGTTTTTGGATATCCAGCCTGTGGTACATTTCCTCTGTAGTAAAGCTCCACATTTTGCTGATAAGTTGGATTGTTGACTTTAGATCTTTTTATCTCCAACTCATGGCTTTCAAGTATTTCAATCAGCAAATCCACTTTCAAATCTTCAGGCTTGATTGTGTTCTTCAACATTAAAGCGAAGTATTGCCACTCTTGATCATTTGGCAATGAATCAAACAATTTATCCACCAAATCCTCTTCAGAATATGTGATTTCATGTCTGGCTAACTCCATTTTCAGATGCCCAAATCTTTCGATCATTCTATAAACATATTCATTTTTCATACAACTGAATAAATCAAACTCTTTACGCAACAATTTCTTTTTGTTTTTGACAATTTCATTACTTCCTACACACTTTCTCCCTAACGCTTCCCACAAACTCTTTGAAGTTTTCTCTTGTTCAAGTAACGGGATAATATCCTCTCTCACTGACTGTTTGATTAATGTGATCATCTTATATTCAGCCACAACATTTTTTACATCTATGTCTGAGAAATATTTTGGATCTATTAACTCTCCTCCCTCTTTAACTGGTTCAGTGTATCCATCTGTCATTTTTAACCAGCTTTCAGGAGCGAAAGCTTTTACCCAACCCTCAAATCTGTTTTTCCACCAGTGATAATCTTCCACTTTCATTAGCTTTGGTGGCTTCTGTTGGCTTCCGTACATGTTCTCAAACTTTAAATTCTCCGAAATCTCTCTTGAATATTCTTTCATCTCAGATCTTCTATCTGATGATTCGGAAGTGAACGCGTTGTAAAATGTGTTGTAAAATTCTTCACCGTTGTTTGACATCTTCAATTACCTGAAAGTCAATAACCTGAAAGCAAGCAAACAAACTTAATCAGTTTAAACAATATCAAGTAATCTGAAATACACTGACACTCGATTGTCGTGAAATGATCTTGACACGATAAACTTCACTTTCGAATGAAATATGACACTATAATCGAAATATCACACAAGGTACACTTTGAACGAAATCAAATTCCTTTGTGACACAAAAGCGAAAGCCTTTGATGACTAATAAGCAAAACCAACTGATGTCCAGATAAGCGAAAGCATGTAGTGACAAATGAGCGAAACTGGTTGGACAGATAAGCGAAACTATCTTTTGTCTATCTGAGCGGAACTCCAATGTCTGTATAAGCGGAACTGTTTATGTCCAAATAAGCGGAACTGCAATGTTCGTTCGAGCGAACCCTTTGAGCGGACCTATGTATTTTGGAGCGAAACTAGTGAAGTCCACAAGAGCGAAACACCTGTAATGTTCACAAAAGCGGACCCAACTGATTGTTACAATGAGCGAACCACAAGAGCGGACTTCAACTAAATGTAAACACAAGCGGACCTCTTGAGCGAATCTATAACAAATATGTTTCTAAAAGCGGACCTCTAGAGCGAACCCTCAACAATCAAGTCCCTATGAGTGGACCTTTAGAGCGGAACTACAACAAACCTGATCTTATAAGCGGACCTAAAAAGCGAACCTCTATAGCGACATAAAAGCGGAACCTATTCACGAGCAGTTTTTGGTCACTTTTAGTCCGTATTTTTATATGAAACTTTCAAGGGTTTGTTATTATCCACTAATACACATTTTGTGAAAAATTTGGCCGTTTTTAACCGTGGAAACTTGTTCAGATTGAAAAAGAAGGTGTAGAAGACAGAAAACAGATCCAATTGAGCTAAACTCTTCCTCCTGAGCTCTGATACCACTTGTAGGATCGTTGTTGAACCCAAATGAGTCAATCAGAAGAGTTGTGAATCCGATTCAAAGGCGGAAACAATGAAACGGACGCTCAAACTAATTATAATGCTTTTTTGATTGATTTAACAACGTTTACGACCTGAAAGCAATCTGGCAGCACTTCGTTACAAGTTTCAGAACCGTTACCAAATGAACAAACAATGCACTATATATAGGTGAGGTAGGTTCGCTTATATGGACGTGCCATATGAGCGGACCTACTTGCTAAATCACCAGCTTTCGTTTCTCGAACCTCATGCACTGGATATCCTATCCTATTCTATTACATGATACAAGACGAAGTCAATAGACGTAATGCACCAACAGATCTCCACGCCTGCCCCCGTATCTGATTCCCGTATTGATCCTGAAAGTGAGACTGACAACTGGGTTCAGGTGCACCTGGCATCGTCTTCTTCGAGTTCATCATAGCAATATAATCGGCGTTCTCTGCAGCAAATCTCTCTATATTGATAGAAAGTTTGTTGTTGCCCATCTTTACGTTAGACAAATTTCTTTCCAGTTCTGCCTTCTCCCTAACGTCCTTGAAACTAACAAACCCAAATCTGTTTCCGTATTTATCTGCTTTCTTAGCAATGTAAGTCCCTGCTATCTCTCCGAAGCCACCCAGGAAAGACGACAACTCCCAAGGAGTGCACGCCGTGGGAAGGTTGGAGACGTAAAAATTAGTGATATTCCCCGTCTGGAACTTCCTCTTCCCTTGCAACTCTTCTACTCCCGATTGTCCGTGTGAGAAACCTTTTTTCCGGTGACCGGAAGCCTCCTGCCCCCCGAGATCACCTGTTCTTCTATCTGCCATCACCTCTCACCAGCTTGACTACTATAAACACGAATCTTTAAAAGGTTAATAGGATTCGTATCGATCTTGCTGGAACTATCAAGATAGCCGCGATCAATCACAGACCTACTAAGCAATCAAGATACAGAAAATAGCAAGAAAGACACCGAAAACAGAAAAGAAGGACCAAAAAACCACCGAACCCAATCCCGCTAACAATGCTCGTACGGCTTAGTTAGAACAGAAGCCAACCGAACAATCACAGGATTATTACACAGGACCGGAGAAGGATCGATTTGGAAGGAAGAAAACTCTTCAGCTTCTAGAGAGCAATTTTTTTTACATTGGAGTATTAAAGTTAAATGTTAAACTCATATAATTGATTCCATATGTGATATCAATTTTTTTAAATAAAAATATTATATTAGGTCAAGCGTTCAAGCCCGAGCCACCCCGGGTTAAATTCTCACTAGTGCCACATTTGGTGGATAAAGGCAAAGTTCTCCCAGACTTTAGGTCAAGAGTTCGAGCCCGAGTCACCCCGGGTTTTAGTCCATCGTGCGTTACGCCAGAGAGATTCTCTCTTATGACGGCGCAAGCCCCTGCCACTGGCAGTGGGTGGTATGGTTTTCCGGGGAATGTCGTTAGCCAAACTCTAACGCCAACGTGAGCTCGGTTAAGACAACATAGTCTGGCTAGAGTGGGGTTAGGGCCCTCTATTTGGGAGGGTGTGAGATCTCTCTCTCAACCAGTTAAAGATTCTCACCGTTAAAAAATATATATCGTGGACTGTATTTTCTATTAAATAATTATTTTAGTAGTTATATAGGCTATAACCATTGTTAGTATGTGTTTTTATTTAAATCAATATTTAAATATACTCAATATTTTATGTCTTTGTTTTTTTAATCAACCGTACTGGTTTTTTTCTTTTTTAACGATTGACCAATACAACTTGCTCAACTTGTGGGTACAAGCTTTTATTACAGCTTTTATGGAAGCGAATCGTCGAAATCCAGCTATAGTCGTTGTCAGAAGTGGTCTAGACCACCAACGTCGCCGTCATAGATAGGGGTGTTCAAAACTATCCGTATCCGAAATTCCGATCCGAAATATCCGATATCCGAATCCGAAATTTCGGATATCCGAATTTTTCGAATTCGGATTCGGATAATGATTTTCAAAATTTCGGATATTTCGGATATCTGAAATATCCAAAAATTTAATTTTCATTTTTTTCGGATATCCGAATATCCAAAAATATCCGAAGTATCTGAAAATACCTGAAATATCCGGAAAATATCCAAAAAATATCCGAAATATCCGAAAAATATCTGAAAACTTATATTCGGATATCCGAAACTATCCAAAATATCCGTTTCCGAATATGAAAAAATAATAAAAAAATAAAAGTTTACTAAAAAGTTGGATTTTCGGATATCCGATTCACTATCCGAATCCGTATCCGAAATTTCGGATGAAGATCGGATAGTGAAATCTGGTATCCGAAAATTTCAGATATCCGAAATTCAGATATTCGAATTTTCGGATATCCGGTTTTGAACACCCCTAGACTCATAGACGTGAATTTACTTTGCCGGAAATACGATTTGAATTTTTCATACCTAAATTTACTTTGCCGGAAATACGATTTGAATTTTTCACACCGTAGCTTAGCACTTAAGTTGGTATTGGTTATTTTGTGGATTCACACCCCATAATTTTATTATAAAGGGATAATTATTTAGTAATTTGTTTATTTCAGTCATTCATGTTTATAATTAAATACAAAACAATTACGACTTAGTTATATTTTTGTTTAATAAGTTAGTAATTATTATTATTATACTTTAGGCTTGTAAATGAACCGAACGAACACGAACGAGGCATGTTCGTGTTCGTTCGTTAAAGTTTAACCGAATAAACGATCGGACATGAACATTTTAACGAACGGATTTTCTTGTTCGTGTTCGTTCGTTTAGAAAATGAAAATGTTCGTGTTCGTTTATGTTCGTTTATTAATAGTGTAAACGAATAGTTCACGGACATAAACGAGCATACGAACATAAACGAACGCAGTTTCACATAAGCAAACCTAAACGAACATAAATGAGCAAACATAAACGAAAATAACTAAACATAGATTAACGAACACAAATGATGAAACACCAATTAAAAGTAAACGTGAATATTCAAACATAACGATCATAAAAAAGAACTTCAAATGTAACTAAATTCGTTAAAATTATAGTCTAAGGGACACTTCAAAGCATCATCTTGAAATCACCAATTCACCATTATGATCAACAATGCACCAACTTCATTCTTTTTTTTTGAACGGCAAATTTAGATCATTGATGGACCACTAAAGTATCATCGTGCCACTAGCGAAACCACCCGATCATATCCATCTCCATGAGGATTGTTTTGAAATCGGAAACTCAAAACATGTAATGGGATGGTAAAGAAAATCTTGTAAATTTTAAATATAGTATTAGTTTTAAACATAATATTAGTAATATATAAAGTTAAACAATTAAATAAACGAACATATATAAACAACCATAAATGATCGAATTCAAACGAACATAACTAAACGAACATAAACGATCGTTCATGAACGTAAATGAACGAAAAAAAATGAGACATTGTTCATGTTTGTTCATTTAGTTAAATGAACGAAAAAAAAAATTGTCCATGTTCATTCGTTTACTAAATAAACGAACATAAACGAGTTTCCTGCCGAACGATACATGAACGGTTCACTGAACGTTTGGTTCGTTTACAAGCCTATTATACTTAAATGTCATTATATATCATTCTACTCTTTTAACTCATTTATTTAACTTATTATATACTTTTTTTTCACTAAAATAACAAAAAGAAAACAAATACAAAAATGTACTAATAACGAAAAGGGAAAATGTCATAGAAATGCAACCAAGTTTGACATTTGTTCTGATTAAGTCACACAAACTTTTTTTGTCTCTTTAAAGTAACCAAACTATAATTTAGTGTTATAAGAGTATGTAATTACCAGGTCATCAGGTTACCATTTGTTTTTCTTATTTTTTTAGTTTCTTTTAATGCTTATGTGGGTATTAGAGTAGGTGGATTTTATAAAATCAAAGCATATTTTAAACCCTAAAACCTTTAAACCTTCAATATTTCTGTTGGTGCACTACATCTGTCGACTTCGTCTTGTATCGAGTCTTAGTTTTAGATTGTTAGATCAGGGCACGTTTTACGAGAAAATAGGATAGCATATAGGTCTAAACTGTCAGGTCCGCTTATATGGACATAGGAGGTCCGCTTATGTGTCAGGTCCGCTTATATGGACATAAGAGGTCCGCTTACGTGTCAGGTCCGCTTATATGGACATGTCCATATATGGGAACCTCCCTGCACTATAAATACCACATAAGCGAACTTGATTGTAACTTTGTCAAATTCCATACCGAGGTGCTGCCGGTGTGAAGATCGAGCTGTAAACATTGTCAAATCAATAAAATCAGTAGATTAAGTGAATTGCAAGTTGTCTCTACTTTCGTTTCTTGTTATTCCGCACCTGAAACGTAGTTTAACACCTCTGAACGACTCATTCGGGTCGAAACACGATCCTACAATTGGTATCAGAGCTTCAGGAGGAGGAGTTCTGCAGAGATTAGCTGGAATTCATCATCATTTCTTACTTCTACACCTTCTATTTTCAGTTCAGAAAGTTTTCACGGTTGAAAATCGCTCAAAATTTCACAGAATGTGTATAATTGGACATTGATAAACCCTTGAAAGTTTCGGACCAAAATACGGACTAAAAATGGGTGAAATCATCTTCGAACTTGGTTCCGCTTATTCGGTCAGTTGATAGATCCGCTCATTTGACAGGTTCAAGTCCCCTTATTCGGACACAAACTGCATCAGGTCCGCTCCAAATTGCATCAGGTTCGCTCCAAATTGCATAAAGGTCCGCTTTTAAGACCTTTCAAGTTCGTTCCAGTGACAATATCAGTAGATCCGCTTCATAGATCCGCTTATTCGGTCATCATTAGATCCGCTTTTCTGATCAATCAAATCCGCTTCATAGATCCGCTTTTCTGATCAATCAAATCTGCTTCATAGATCCGCTTTTCTGATCAATCAAGTCCGCTTCATAGATCCGCTTTTAGTGACAATATCAGTAGATCCGCTTATTCGGTCATCATTAGATTCGCTTTTCTGAACATCTTGGTTCAGCTTATTAGGCAGTTCAGTGGTTCCGCTCTTTTGGTCCAATCATACTCGGTTAAAACTTCGACATAGTGTCAGTTCATGTGATGTTGTCGGCTTAGTGGGATTGGTATTAGAAGTTTGCATGTGATCTGACATTCTCAGTTTATTGAAAAATGTTTCAATATTGGAGGTCTAATCGTTGAGGAGTATTGTCTGCTTGTTGCATGTGATTAGTAGAATTAGGACAACATCAGACCCATGTGCTTTGAATATTAGCGGCCCAATCATAATTCAAAATACATATCACATTTTAAGTGTTGTCAGCTAGTTTGCATGTGTGAAATTCGACCCAATCAGATTTTGAGTAATATCTAGTTTATCAGCCCATATATCGTGGTTGTTGGCCCATGTGCGGTTAGTGGAAATTCATTGTCAATATTTTCGGATCTATAGGATAAAAGGTGATACAGGTGTGAAACATGGATACCGAGTTCTATAACGCGTTTGCAACACCGTCTAGTCCAGGTGCTATTGTTCAAGCTATGAGTTTAGAGAATGAGACGGGAACCACCCAAAAGCCCCCGAAATTGATGAGTATCGAAGAATACTACGGGTGGAAAGACAGTTCGAGAACTGGGTTCAGGCAAACCATCTTAGGTCTTGGGAATGTATATTGAAGAAATACGTGTTGCCTCGAACAGATTTGCAAGTTTTAAAAGAGTTATCAGAGTTCACAGATCAATAAACGGGTTATGTACAAAGCCGAAAAAATGATGATCAGTCTGCTTCAACAAGTTATAAAGGAAGACATTTTCATTCTGCTATAGCATGACAAAACTGCAAAGTCAATCTGGGATGCACTTAAAGTCAAATTTGAGGGTAGCGAGAATATGATTAAAAGCAAGAAGGCACTGCTTAAGAAAGAGTTTGATCTGTTCAGCAGTCTACCGGGTGAAGACACAAAGAAGCTGATTGAACATTACTGCCACCTTGTACGATCAATGTCGATGTTGAGTATTACAAAAGATCGTGAAGAGTGGGTAGACAAGTTAGCTGATGCATTACCACAGAAAGAGTGGGGAACATACTTGATGATTCTGAAAAATACAGGTGTTTATGATGGGTTGACGATATCTCAGTTTATTGAAAAGATCGAGAGTCAGGATTTGGAACAGCAAAAGATCACCAGGATGAACAGTCCGAGTGGTCAACAGGATGTAAAGATGTACTATAAAGGTAGTATTCCAGTTCCAGAAGCTGAGAGAAGTCCGAAAATTCAAACTGCGTTTAGTGCTGGGGATTCATCAGAAAAAGCTGATCAGGGATCAAACAAAAGCAGCAGTGGTTTTTCATCATTTCCGAGTGTTAATCCTAAAGAGTCAAATTCAAGTTTTCAGTCACAAAGCACAAAAACAGGAAATGGCTACGTGATTCAATGTAACATCGCTCTAAATCTCCCTGAAGGTCAAAGCTTCTCAGTAGAAACTGCTAAAGACCACATGGCTCTACTTGGTTCCGTATTGTTATCTTATGAGGGTCTAGTGGCTGGTCGGATCGGAAATCCCATGCTCACAAAGGAGGATCACGATCAGATAGACGCCGAAGAGATGGAACTGATGGATATCAAATGGTGTCTTGCTAGTGTTCTTAGACGTGCTGAAAAGTTCAAAACGATTACCGGGAGAAATGACTTTCTTGATGCTCATGTATCTACTTTAGGTTTTGATAAATCTAAAGTTACTTGTTTTCGTTGCAGGGAGAAAGGCCATTTCAAGCGGGAGTGCAAGAACGGGGAAGCTAGTGGCGCTCAGAATCCGTTCGGAAAAGACGATTACTACCGGAAAGCCATTTATCAGCAAGTTGGTCAATCACAAGACTCACAGACGGCTCATGGTAGAAAGATTGAGGATTCCAAGAGAGGATGTTTGGTAGATTTCAACTGGAGCAACTACATATCTCCTGATAGCAAAGCATGCATAGTTGATCAAGATGATGAGAGGCTACCTGAAGGTTTCAGTTGGAATATGTTTGCAGATGAGAATGGGAATTTTAAAGCTTTTATCGCTAAGATTGTCAGAGAACCAGACATGTTTACCACATGGATGAAGTCTATTGGAGTGACTATAAAGAGTGTGGATGAAGAGTCTGTTATTTCTGTCGAAAGTTCAGAAAGTGCTGATGAAAGTCTACAAAGTTCTGATGAGAGTGTACAAAATGTTGTTATTTCAGAAAAGGAAGTTGTATTTGATCAAACACCGTCAGATTCTGGTTTATCAGATGCTGATTCTGAAAAATCTGTATAGTTTGATCAGCCACCATTTGATAGCAGCAGTGATGATGAGGAAGAAAAACATATAAATGTTGCTAAAACTCATCTTTCTCCTGAAAGTTTTCATTTCTATTTTGCAGATCGCATGGAGAAACTGAAGGAGAAACGAGTTGTTAAAAAACAACTACTAAAGAAATCTGAAGATGTTGTTCAGAAAGAGAATGTTGAAAGTGTTGCTGAGAAGAATGTTGAAACTGAGCGAGTGAAGGAAGAAGAGAAGGTGATTGAAGAAGAGAAAGTCATAGAAGTTGAAAAGATCATAGAAGTTGAGAAGATTGTTGAAGTTGTAAAGCCTTGCGAGAAATGTTTGGAAGCATGCAAGGAATGTGCTGCAAAAGATGACATAATTTCTGAGTATGAGAAGAAGAAGGAGCAGTTACTGTTCAATCTCAACTATGTGAAAGAATCATATGATGTCTTGAACAAAACAGTGACTGGTCTCCAAAAGACAAATTCAGAAAGAGAACAAGCACTTACGGTGATGAATGCTGTGATGATGACAAAACAGAAAGCCATCAATTTTTACATCGAAGAGAGTGCTAAATGGCAGCAAGAGTTGGAGACAGAAAAGATCGAGAATGAGAGAATTAGACGTTTATTACAAAGTTATTCTAGTTCTGATTATCTCATTGATCGTATTTACCCAACTGTTGCAGGTATGGAAGCTTTTCAAGATGAGAAGCCGAAGAAAAAGAAAGATAGTGGTAAGAAACCGACTGTTAGCTATAACAAGTGTCCGCCTCCAATTTGGGAAGGGTACTCTCCTAGAAAACCAAACGAGGAGCAACTTGATAAAGCAGTCAATATAAAGCTAAAAACCGACACAACTGACGTTTTACCAGATAACATTGATGTCACGTTTACCTCGTCCGATACTGATCATGAGTCTGAGTTAATAAAAAAGGTGGTCGATCAGGTGTTGGATACAGAGGAGGAGTCTGAGTCAAAGTCTGAGTCTGGAGGGTTAAGTTCGTCAGTCAACAGTCCAAAGTCGTCGGTCAAACGGTCTTATAGTAAAGAATTTTTGTTATCAAAAGCAAATTTGGATGATGAAACATTTGAAGTTGCATACACTTTAAATGATTCGAACACATTATATTCTGACAAAGAGTTTCCAATAAGAAGTGTTCGTTTTGACATGATAAAAAAGGTTTTCAAAATGACAGAAATTAATATTTCTGAAATAAAAGATTTAAATCTTACTGAAAAACCTAAAAAGTACACTTCAAGAGTTCAACAACGTCTAAACAAGAAAAAGAGTTACAATTCTGGTTCTGGTTTTCAAAAGAAATCAAACCAAAATCATAGCTACAAAAAGAAAGGTCTTGGATTTATTCCACCAGAAAATCATAAAAATTTGAAAAATTCTAAAACTAAAACAGAATTTGTGTCAGGTGGAAGTGCAGAAGAGGAACAGAAGAAACCATTCTGGAGACAGTCAAACCAGGAGTTTCTTGCTGAAAAGAAGAAGAATGGAACTGAAGTTTGTCACTCAAAGGAAACTAGAACCTGTTACAAATGCAATGAAGCTGGTCACATTGCATGGAACTGTCCGAAAAATGCCAAGTCAAAACAGGGAGTTTCTAACAAGTTGAAAGGAAAAGTTGTTGATATTGAACCACCAGTCGAAAATTTTAAATTTTTTGAAAACTCAACTTATGAGATTGGTGAGTGTTCTAAAAGGAATTTTTATAAAAAGAAAGAGAATGACAACCAAGTGTGGGTTGTTAAGAAAGTTGATGTGAATGTCGGCGATGAATCTGGTTCCACAAAATCAGAAGAGTCACAAGTTGAGGTGAAAATTTCAGTGAATGATGATGAGTTTCCATCACTGAAGTTTGAAGAGGTTAAACAAAAAGTGGGTAAGATTGAGATTTCGAATCAGTTTTACACAGAGAAAACTAAGTCTGATGTCGAGAAAACATTCAATGGGAGTGTTAAGAAAATTTTTGGGAAAATGTTGAATGGGAAAGCTAAAGGGGTTAAAGATTTTTATGCAACTAAAAAGGCAACTTACAACCCTACTGCGCAAGAACTGAAAGCCATCAAGTCTGAGAAGACTTGGATGGAAGTATGTTTCCCTTGAAGTCTTAGGACTATGCCGGAGATCCCAAGTTTGTAATCGTGGATCAGGAATCGGTATCTTTCTTGAAAATTGATGATTGTGAATGAATCTTATAAAGTTTAAATTTTTACAGGATAAGTGTTACTTGCCGGAGCTTCCAGGTTAGTAAGTACGAAGCAGGATTCGGCATCTTGATTGGTAAAATGGTTTGTGTAGAGGTTTATTCCTACATAGGCTTATATGTTGTGAATATTCTTATAAGTGGTAAGAGATTGATTTTGACAAAAGTGATTACTCAAGGTCATTAGTTTGAACTTGATGTAATCCTCATACAAGTAGTTGAAGACAAAATGATGAACCATACCCCGAACCTACAAATGGTTTAAAATCAACAAAACTTATTTTCCGGAAAAATCATTTTGATTAAAACAAACTTAAGTGTTTTGAAATCATAATGAGAAAATAGTTTTGCGAAAGGGGGAGTTCTGATTGTTTATGCCAAGTGGATGGCGATTTGAAGCGATTCGATATCGGTTGTCAAGTTTCCTGTACAGTTTGTTTTCAAATTTCCTTTAATGTGTTTGCATTTTAGGGGGAGTAGAAATTTCAGAAAATCCAAAAACATTAGAAAATTTGAAAAAGCCAAAAACATGATAAAATGAAAAATGAGTTTTTGTGTCAAAGAAGAGGAAATGATAGTACATCAGTAGACAGTCACAGTATGCTAAAGAAATGTAATGATTAAATAGCGTTAAACAGTCTCATTGATGATATGCCGATAGGTTTTTACACATTTAGTAAGCTTTTTCGGGATATAAACTAAATTTCAAACTTGCTTATTTCGTGGGGAACACTACTTGGATATATAGGTAACCCCTGAAATCTCGTTTGAAAGGTCCCTCTTTCTGAGATACTAGGTCTTTATGCTCAGTGATATCTGGGGTATTATCCCGGGACTTCTGATTTTGCGGAAGCAATGGCCTAGTCCCCGGAGAATACTTTCCGCATGCTTGAAATATAGCGCAGCCCTCAGCAAATTGATGAAACAATAAAATTGATAGTCATTGCTGTTGTGATCAAAAGATCCTCTAAAGGGGACACACCAAAAGTTGAAGCTGTCATCTCTCTGCGTATCGAAAGATCGACCTGAGCTCTCACGGCCCTCGCAATCTAACCCTTACAGATATCATCTGTGGTATACTCACCTGTAAGACTGAATATTGGGATCTGGATACGGGAGTATATTCAAGAGGTGGGACACATGAATGAGTTTAAGTTCTTAAAACATCTAACTCATATCCTGAATCAGTTGAAATTTGTGTGAAAATTTAAGTGGATCAGTATATTGGCAATCTAAGTGAATTGTTTAATTCTTAATGTGTAACTAAGCTCAACGGTACTTGTGACTTGTCATAAACTGATATGATCCTCTTGCACGAACTCACAAAAATATTGTCTGTAAATATTTCTTTACTGCATTTCTGTATATTCAAAAAGATTTTCGGTGTGTTTTAGCATAAATTTTTGAAAAAATCAAAAAGATTTGCGACAACTGATATTGGAAAGCTGATTGTCAAAATTCCGAGTGCTAAACATGATGACATTGTTGTGAGGGGGAGTGTGTTTTAAAATGTCAAAATGTATTTTCTAAATCAACAAGTGGTTCATCATGAGTTTGTGATCTGAGGGAGAGTGATTGTTGATGCATATGATTATGAGAGGGAGTTATCTGATTATATCAGAATGTTGGTGCATTTAAATTGTTAAATTTAGAAACTTATTTCTGGGTTAAGTAGTGCAAGAATAGCCAAGTTTCGATTCTGGAAATTGAAGATTCTATAGAATGCCAGGTTTAAGATTCTGAAGACAAAGAAAGCCAGACAAAGATCCTGAAGTAGATGTTGCTGAAGAACAAAGGAATGCCAGCAAATCGAGAGGGGGAGTCTGAAGATTTTCAAGCTGTTGATAAAGAGAGAGAGAGAGAGAAAAGCCCAGAGACTGATCAAGACTGAAGAAGTGAAGACACAGCATTGTCGTGACTCGATAGTCGACTCGTCAACATCTGAGGGGGAGTCTGTTGGTGCACTACATCTGTCGACTTCGTCTTGTATCGAGTCTTAGTTTTAGATTGTTAGATCAGGGCACATTTTACGAGAAAATAGGATAGGATATAGGTCTAAACTGTCAGGTCCGCTTATATGGACATAGGAGGTCCGCTTATGTGTCAGGTCCGCTTATATGGACATAAGAGGTCCGCTTACGTGTCAGGTCCGCTTATATGGACATGTCCATATATGGGAACCTCCCTGCACTATAAATACCACATAAGAGAATTTGATTGTAACTTTGTCAAATTCCATACTGAGGTGCTGCAGGTGTGAAGATCGAGCTGTAAACATTGTCAAATCAATAAAATCAGTAGATTAAGTGAATTGCAAGCTGTCTCTACTTTCGCTTCTTGTTATTCCGCACCAGAAACGTAGTTGAACACCTCTGAACGACTCATTCGGGTCGAAACACGATCCTACAATTTCATTATATTTCATTATATAATATTCCATCATCGATCAAATTGTGAATTATATTTATATACATTATATCTGTTGTTTAAAAACTGCAAATAGCACACAATCATTCTTTATTTCTAGCATCTTTTATTTGTATTGGAAAATCGAGATCGCCATAGCCGTGGTACCATTCATTCATCTCCGATTGTTATTGTTAATTGGCGTACAATTACATTTTAGTGTTTACGATTGTTAAATTTTATCCACTAAAATATATAAATTATGGTTTAGAATAATTAAAAAAATATTTTTCAAACTTAAAACTGATTATTTTATAAATTAGAATAAAAGTGTGTTTTTTTTCTAAAAAGTTCATGTCATTATTTATATTTTCTATATCATACTAAAGTTTAAAAAAAAACATAACGGAACCTAACACATCATCATTGATAACCTGGTAACCTGATGATTACATAGTAGTAGAACAAAAAATGAAACTATAGTGACTTTAGAGAGATAAAAAAAAAGTTACAGCGACTTAGTTGGAACAGTTTGCAAACTTAGTTATATTTCTATAAAGTTACCCCTAAAGAAAATGTCATATTTTATGAATTTCCCTTGCCATAGATCAGGAATAATATTATACTTTCACTAAAATAACAAAAAGAAAACAAATAAAAAAATGTACGAAAAAGAAAAGGTCATATTTTGTGAATTTCCCCTTGTCATAAATCAGGAATAATATTATACGTTACTGATACACAAGCCCGTGAATAGTAAGTTTATGATTGATACTAAACATGTGTTTATATTTGCTATAGAGTATTTTTTTTTAATATTGTAAGTTAGAGCGAGTGCCGGTACTATAATGGTACCGTAACGAATTGAACTGATACTTGTCGAACAACGTTAGTGAATTATTCGTTTTTATTTTTTCAATTAAACACGTGTTTATATTTGCTATAGAGTATTTTTTTAATACCGTAAAGTAGAGCGAGTGTTGATACAACAATGGTACCGTGACGAATTGAACTGATACTTGCCAAAAAACGTTAGTGAATTATTTGTTTTTATAGTTTTAATTAATGTAAACAACATGTCGATATTCTTATGGGCATATATTTTTGGTTACATCGAGTGCTGATGTCAAATCCGTTGCGAAGTGCGGGCACTATTTACACTATTTACTAGTTAATTTCTGTTAGGGCATGAATTTGACATTAAGGATCATTTATCCTGAGACTCGGCCTGGATCACGGATCCTTAACGGATGATGCAGGGAGTCTGAGGATCCAGGATCCTTACTATTATTTATGCTTTAACATTTGTTCCTTGTGTTTTCAGTTTACGATTGC